>VOCP01050626.1:0-29330 GCA_007922195.1 Podocnemis expansa
CCATGCTGTGTGGAGTTCTTGCAAATCAAAATGGAGTCAAATCACACGGGCAAGTCCTAGTAGCTCAGTGGGTTTCTCCCTGGGCCCACTAATCTGAGAGCTTCCCTAATACACTATTATGGAGATGATGGTTGCAGCCATCTGATCTGGGTGTGTCCCAGCATCCAATTACCTAACACACAAACAGAACAAACACATTGCAAACTTCTCATACAGATATGAGGGCTATATATAAACCATAGAATCATTCCTAGCAGATTACAATCTTTCTGTTGGTACCAAACATGGTATATCACTTTACAATTAATGCAAATATGAAAAAAAATCCCCTAAATCCAGACAGCATGACAAGAACAATACAACACAGTATGCAGATCCCATTTTTCTCTCTCCCTTTACAGATCATTTTGCTCTCTCTGATTCCAGATGCCCCTAAAGGTGTGACTATCACGGCTACACGTGGGACTGACCTGCATGAAGGGGACCTGGTGATTTTAATGTGTCGTTTCAGCATTAGCGTTCCCACCACCATTAACTATACCTGGTACAAGGATAACACCAGCCTGGGGGTGTCCCGGTCAGAGCTGGTGCTGCAAGGTGTGACAGTCACACACTCTGGGGAATATCGTTGCGAGGTTCAGAACCAGGTTGGGATGGCCTGCTCACCCGCTGTCACCATTAAGGGTAAGCATCCGGCTCCCAAGCTGGAAAGGAGTTGCCCAGTGGAGATGGCTTTGTAGATGTGCATGAGGTCTGCATTTGCCAAAGATGTGGTTTCAGATCTGTCCAGGATTCCTGTTGTTCCTGCAGCAGAGCAGTGGACCCTGCTGGGGTTTATGCATCTTAGAAACGGTGGAATCCCAAGTGACAACTCCCAAAATGCAGCCTTTACCCCCGTGATTTGCTGTCAATTCCCTTTCTGCCAACTGTTGTGTTAGGTCCTGCGTCCTTCCTCCACCCCAGAAGTGTCCACACTTTACTACTTGGGGAGCATTCACTGTGCAGCTATTATCTGAGTGAGCCTTCCTCATGTGGCTATTACCCAGCTGCCTTTCCCCAGAAGTGGCTGCATCTCAGCACCATGTGACCCATTCCTCTGCAATGTCACTGTGTGGATATTACCCATCTGTCCTAACCGAGAAGCAGCTGCATTTCACGGCCAAGAGAGGCATCTCCATGCGACATCCCTCTGTGGCTGTTACCCAGCTGCCCCACTGGTGGCTGCATCTCAATGCTAAGCTGGACGACGCATGTAAAATGCTTTGGCATTTTAGCATGTAGCATGCTGCTAAACACAGATAATAATAAAGTTAACACACGAAACAGATTTCAGAGACAAGCTATAAGGAGATAAAATTATCCATCTAAAAGCTAAAATCTAATTGGGACATTATAACAAGTTGGCTAGTGTGTTAGTGTTACTGCTGTCCTTTGCTGGATTGGGGTATGCATTGTCACGTGTGCGCACATGCAGCGCTGCCCTCTAAGGCACAATCAGAACCGTTCACCTGTGTGTCTAGACCTCCACTGTTCAAACCTAGGATGATTTTTCTTTAACTCCTGCCATCCTTCAGCGGGAGAGATTCAGAGTCTCTTCCAGAACTCTTCCAATAACACTCCTTTCTCCTTTTCAGTTGCTCCTGGTGTCTGGCCAAGCAGAAGCGCCATAGGAGGAGCAGTAGCGGCTGTGGTATTGCTGCTGATGGGGCTGGCCATTGTCATAGCGTGGAGGTATTTGCACTTGCATTTTCAAACTAGTAATAGTCACACTTCTGATCCTCTGGACAGCCTTATCTGTGATTTGCTGGTGAAACTGGTGGAATCCAGGACTGAGAACTGCAGAGTAATAATGGCTGCTCCTTGAGTTAAGGATCCACTGAAAGAATTCATAATAGAGCTGATTGAAAATTTTTCTCTCTAAACTGTTTTTGATGGAAAATCTGGTTTTTGCCCAAAAAACATTGGCCATAGCTAGTATCTGCCTCCCACCGAAAATTATTATTTTTAGTAAACAGTTAATTGTACTAAACCTGAAACATTTTGGTGAAAAATGAGTTCATGGTGGTTTGTGGGGAATTGTAGCTCTGTTGTCTCATTTATAGAATCACGCCCTAATCTATACTTAGGGCTTTTTTCGGCAGCAGCCAACCACTATTTAAGCAGGGAAAGTAAATTTTGTTTCAGAAATGGTGGCAACTTTTTAAGCCGTTGTTAAACATTAGGTGAAAGCTGACCACAAATCGTTTGTGGTCGGCATTCCTCTATGCCCCAAGGCCCCCAGGACTTCTGGGGTTGGCTTCTGGGAGCAGTCTGGCAAGTTCATACTCACTGCAATCTGCTTCTGGAAGTCAAAACAGATGGTGGCGATTTCACCACCCTCAGTATAGACATACGCATAGACTCATAGGACTGGAAGGGAAGCTGTAGAGGCCACCTAGGTCCATCTTCTGCTCTCATGGCAGGACCAAGTATTATTTAGACTGTCATTGAAAGGTGTTTTTTCATGTCTGTAGGCAGGACTGTGGAACCAGACCACATCACCCATGATGCACCACAGATGATTCAGTACCTTTCTGAAAGGGGAGATGGTGGTGCATCATGGGAGTTGAAGTTCTGCTGCCTCATATTCCCATTCATCTCTATTACCCGGGCTCTCAGTCCGGACTGTTTCTCCAAGGATACACCACAGCCTGGCCAGGATGAGATTAAGCGGCTTCAGGGCCTGGGGCTACCGTCCATTGTGGGCTCCCCATCCTGGCCTGAAGCCCCAGCCTCCCCACCCTGTAGGGTCCTGACCTGGGCCCCCAGCCTCCCCCCGCCACCATGGCAGCTGGCAGGCAGGCCATCGCTTGGGGGGATGCCCTGGAGCTAGAGTGTCTTCCTCCCTCGGCCATTCCCCCCAACTCCTCCAGGGCAAGGCAGAGTGATATCTGATCCCCTGCCTTGTGGCCAGCATCGGGGTTGCCAGCCAGATCATTGTGATTTTCATTAACATTGGGGTTTGTTACCTGCTCAGGAGACGCTGGTGGCAGATGAGAGCTGACCAGGCTGCAAAGGGTAAGAGCCAAGCTGGTTCATTGGGAACAGGGATGGGGCTGATGAAGAGGATTCATGATTTTGGGGTGGAGAATTTTGGGGGGCATTTAGGAAAAGGTGCTGCTGTTTGGAGGTCTCCTACAAGCCCCCTTAGGAGTGTAATGATCTTGGGGTCATTAAATAACAAACCAGGGAATGAGAAAGGAAAAATCTTAATAAAACAAACTGCAGAGAGCGTTGGTGGCAAACGGCTGCACACAGCCCAGTGGTGTTTGAGGTGTGACGGCTCTCATGGACTCACCATTAGTATCGTCCAGTGTTCAAACTTCTGGGTGCAGAGACTAATAATCTGAAACTATAAAATAATGCTCTGATAGATTGCCAGGTAAGTCAGTCAGTGGCCACCATTTCATAAGGCCTTTGTGGAACCGGAAGGGTCTCAGTGGCTCTGCCTCTTGGCCTGGCTTGTATTTCAAGCATGAAAATCAGGTTCCTAGCACATCGGTGATGTCATGATGGATCTGCAGCCAATACAGCACCTCTTCTGCTTGTTGTTTGCATGTTTCTGTTCCTAATTGAGCCTTTTGGATCCTTTGTAGCATTTCTTTTCAGAGGCTCATTGGAACTACAGCCATCCTGCCTTTCAAATCAGCCCATATATCCCAGTCAGTTCACGTCTGCAGTTCCAGTTGTCTCTAAAACTTGGACAGCAACTTCTTATTTCTTCAAGCCACCCTTTAATGATCACTTTTAAAAGAGTTCCCGATTCATTTTCTCCATCACATCTCTTATGTATTGTAGTTCCCTGTTAGCTCTGGGACTTGTTCCTTTTACTTTTGTTGGTTCCAGTTTGGATCTTATTTTCAGCTTCTCATAATCTTGTTCACACTCATACAGAATATTCTGTACCAGTTCCAGTGGAATAGTTGTTCCATCTACTGTCACAACCTATCCAGTCCCCATCCTCAAAATTCCTTGATCCCAATACATCTAGAAAAATCTCCTCAACCAGATTGTCTTGAACTGAATAGACTGGACTTTCCTTTAGTTGCAGATTTTTCAAAATGGTCATTTTCCTCACATTTATAAGGGAGTTCCCCAAGGGCAACATAGTGTTTGGAGCCATGCCATGATCCACACCTTCCATATAACTGTATTTACCCTGTCTTCTGCCCCCTGGCAGCAGTTTTCATAGTGAGTAATTCCAGTCCTTGATTTGACCTGTTCTGGGTCTGTTCTTTTGTAGTTTGTACATGGGTATCTCCTTCTGATGAATTAGTCTATTCTGGTGATTTCACAGCTTCTGCTGCCCTGAATAACTAGGAAGCTTTTTCTGAAGCTAAATCTTTTTCACGGAGCAGCCTCTCTCTTCATACACTGTCTTCAGTGCTACAGATGATCCTGTCTCTGACAACAGACTCCATCAACTCCCCAGAGTAACAGGTTTTAGGAAAAAAAAAAAAAACAACAACAACAACAACAATGCTGTGGAGTCCACAAAAGCCTATTCTGGAAGAAGTCTTAGTCTTTAAGGTGCCACATGACTTCTTGTTTTTGCTGTACACAGACTAACACAGCTACACCTCTGGAAAGGTTTTACTGAATTTCCTTAATTCTGTGACATATTGATCTATGGTTCTGGTTCCCAACCTGTGGCCTGGGGGCCAAAAGGGGTTCATGGGGGTTTTCAAAGTGGCTGCAAGTCCAGTCCTGCTGGCTGCAGAAGGGAGCTGCTTCCTAGGGACCCCAGCACCTACGGACCCAGCCAGAGTGTGTTGCTGTAGGACTAAAAGACAGGTGCAGGCTCCTTGCTGTAGCCAAGGGGACAGAAGATCAGTGCCTGTCTCCCTCTGAGAGCTGCAGTGAACACAACAAAATACTCCATCTATGTGCTGGGGTCCCTTCTGGAGCCAGAGGGAGGGTAGCACTAATCCTTTGTTTCTCCAGCTGAAGAAGGGAGCCACTGCTTAGGGACTCAGATGGTCCCATTGGGACCACAGGACATACAGTTTCCCCAGTGCAGGCAGTGGGATGGAATAGCCTCCTCACTGATCTTCTGACTGGCTTGAGCAGGTGATTGCTGCCAGAAACTTGTGGCCTTTCAGGGTAGTAAAATTGTATCCGTGGCCTCCAAGCCAAAAAAGATTGAGAATGACTGCTCTATGGTGTCATATTTGCATGCATATAAAAAATGTGTCTGTTTCTCCTGTTTCTCCGAGGTCTCCTGCCTTCCCTGCCATGCAAAGTTCCTCACATTTAATCAGTATTTTATTTAACTTTGTCTGTGACTCATAGCAGTTACTTTGATGGCCACCCCTCCTGGGCCATCATTAAAGTACGTAGAACGTGTGAAGTGAATGATGGCCCCTTCACCTTAACTAGATGGTCCCCTTGAACTCAACTGGATGGCCGTTACCACCCTGGGGGCCCATTGTTTTGCAGGGCTTGGTGTAGGTGGGCTCTGCCTAACTGCAAGGTCCTGCAGGGCATGACTCATACCCCCATTGTTCCCTGCATTCCCTGCAATCAGGGAAAGGCGGGAAATAGTCTTTAAAAGCTGAGGTTCTGGGATGCTCAGGCAGGATGGTCTTCAACATCTCGCCTGGCCTGATCAACCAGAAGCTGCCTCCTCCGCTCACGAGTTCCCCCTAGAGCGTATCAAGGAGTTTCCCCCATGAGTTACTGCCGGCCGATTACGAGTCTCCCTTCTCTCACCTGTAATGCTGCTGCTGCTAATAGGAGTGGTAAGAGCCTGCCCTGCAGTTTCTCTTTAAAAGGTTTTCTTACTGCTGCTCTGAAACTGCTTTCTCCCAGCTTTACAGGCTTGTGTGTGTGTTCTCCTTTATGTTTACTTGCTATTTCATTTCGTGTTAAGGAGCTCCCCGGCTGTAACTGCTTGCCCCTACTCTGTGTCACTCAGTGTATCCTTTTTTTTTTTTTGGGTTCTTTGAACTTGTTCTAAAAGTATCATTGTAAGTTGCAACATTGTATAAAGTTAACTGGTAGCCTTATAAGTCTTAAATTAGCTGTTAAGATTGTTTCCTTTAGTTCGTAGCCTTTAGAATTGTTTGGTTAAGTTGCCTTTGCCCTCCCCTCTGTGACCTCCCCAACTTAAATAAACCTTTCTCTCTTTAACTTTACTTGTTCCCTCTTCATTCCTGGGATCCCCGGTGCACCTCAACTTTCCTTCTGTCCCTGTCCCTGTGGCTCCTGGCTCCCGAGCCGCTCTCCCCGCCCCGCTACCCTTGTGGCTCTCTCCGGCTCCCGGCTCCGAGCCACTCCCACGGCCGCTGCCAGTTCCCCCGATCCCCACCGGACTCTCTAGCGCCCTTCCCCCGCTTTTTCCCTGGCTCCTGCGGCAGCCCGCCAGCCCTCCCCGTCCTCCGCCGCTTTCTGCGGCTCCCTCACGGCTCCCGCCACTCTTTCTGCGGCTTCCCGCGGGTTCCCCGACGTTGCCGCTGCTTCTCTGCAGCTCCCCCAGTAGCCCCGCCACTTTTTCCTGGCTCCCGCCGGGCTCCTCAGCTGCCCCGCCGGCCCCTTTACTCGCTGCCACCGCCTGTGGCTGCCCCGACCCCTACTCTGCCGGCTCCACCGCTTTCTGCGGCTCCCTGGCTCACAGCCACTTTTCTGCAGCGTGCCGGGCTCTTCTGCCTCCCCGCCAGCTGCCGCTGCCCCCAAACCCCTTCTGCCTTCCCTACCATTTTGCCCTCCTCTGCCTCCCTCGCAAACCCCTGAATCCCCTTTCAGCCCCTCCTGCTTCTCCCCATTGCCCGCACTCCCACGCACCTACAGCCCCTCTCCTGCCTCTGGCCCCTTACCCCAACCCCCAAGCACCTCCTCACCCCGCTGCCTTTCCATACACCCCCCACTTGCCTTTACTCCTCTTCAGGCCCCAGCTTCCACTTATCTTCTCTGCCACTGAGGCACACTAATTTACATTATACCCCCCTCCTTTTCCTATAGTGTATTAAAGTAGCCTTTAGGTTATAGTGAGTAGGGCTATAGTGTTAGTAGGTTAGTTGAAGAACCCCATTGTTCCCCAACCTGTCCCCACTCCCCAAAGTTAGGTACCCCCTACCACTTTACAGAAACCACTGTGACAAACACGACATACACCGACCACCGCTCACCTTACCCTATACACATTTTAATAAAGTGTTCCCCAAATCCACCCCATACCCCACGGGTGCAGTGGTTGCCCCCCAAGATCCTCAAATCTCTGAACCTGCTGGCAGGGTCAAACTTCAAGCCTTCATCTTCCTCAGACTTAAAAGTTTTTATAAATATCCATATATGGGGTGGCTTTGCAGCTCTGGCTCTGAGTGCTGCTAATGGGAAGGGGCGTGCTCCGATCGGAGCCCTGGGCAGCAAAACACCGCGTTACGGCTCTGGCGCTGGGTATTGCTCCAGCGCTTCCTGGATGTCTCCCTTTGTCTCTGAAGTTTCCTCTTCCTTCAGCACAACTGCCATCATGTAACCTGTCAGTCTTGGGGTGCATTAACTAACAAACCAGTGAGTGAGGAAGGAACACACATTAAGAAAGTGAACCAGGGAGCAGGAGCCCATATGACTGCAACAGCACACAATGGCATTCCCTTCCTAGAAGTTCTCCTCACTGCCCACTCCCACACCTCCAACCTCCAGGGCACATCTCCAACTTCCTATCTTCATTACACTGTCCCTTATGAGGGAGTGTCTCTAAATTATAACCTTCTACAAACAAATCTCTATCGCAGAGGTCCCCAAAGTGGGTGGCAAGCCCTGGCATGGGAGCAACATGGGGAGGTGGCAGGACCCAGGTCACTCCCTGTCTGGTGGGGAAGCAGCACTACCTAACCCCGCTCTGCCCCCATCTCCATTCCAGCCCCATCTCTGGCCACGGACATGGCCCAGCCCAGCAAGCCCAAGACAGTCAACTCCTGGCCCCAACCACAGCTCCTGACCTGAGCCCCCAACCCCAGAAGTGGCTCTGACCATGCCATGTTCCTAGCTTGGCTACTGATGGCAGCTGGGGGGAGGGAGTGGAATGATCAGAAAATTTGGGGACCACTTCCCTATTGGATGGCTTCAGGGTGGTGGGAGCTAGTGGTTGGGGGGGCAGGAGAGCGATATGTCTTTTGTGGAGGGCAGGTTGTAGATTATTGTTGGGGGCCAGTAGTGTGGGAGAGATGCCCATCATTTGGTGATTTGGGGGTCAGAGCCAGCCTATGAGCAGAGGTGTAACTATGGCAGGGCCGATGGGGCAAAGCACGGGGCAACCCAAAGCAGTTCAATAGCGCCGCGCTATTAAAGGGGTGGCTCTGCGGAGCCAGCTCTAAGCGTCGCTAATGGGAAGGGGCTCATTCCGATCAGAAGACGCCCTGGGCGGCAAAACACCGCATTACTGCTCTGCCTACAAGAGATCCTTCATGGGATGGGATGGGGCAGTTGCTTTGGGAGAGCTAGTGGGGAACATCAAGGGGCTGGTGATTTGCAGAGGCCTGGATTTACTAAAAGAAACCATTCTTCTCTTTCCCATGAGGTGCTGAACTTTCCTGCAGGCCACAGACAGAATCGCCCTATGAGGTAAACCCAGGGTCTGTTACCCACTTCATCCCACCCCAGCCCACCTCATCCCCCCGCCCTGCTGCCCATGCTGCCTGGGGTGTGTGTGAGGCTGCTGCCTTCCCCCACTTCCCTGCAGTGATGCTCCCTGCCCCCTGCTCGATGGCAGCAGACCTGTCTGAGTGTGTGTCTCAGACCCTATCCTGCTACTTCCTCAGTCATGGAGTGGCAGCACCCTCCTGGCCAAACTGTCCCTGAGGGCTGTTGAGAAGAGATCTCACTGAATTTCTCTTTTTGACCCTACAGGAACTCCAGGGACAGACGCAGGATATTTACAGCCAGTTGAACTGATCCCAAGCCAATTTTCACAAAGCTCTGCTGAAATCCCAGCCAAGTGGGGCTCCCTTTGCACTGCTGGGACCTTAAAACACAAAGAGGAGCCATTGGACTCAGTGGGGCCAGATCGCCACCTGGCATCAATCAGCTCTTGCTCCACTGGAGAGTTCAGGGAGAATAACTAGCTCCAAAATGCAGAGGAGTGGAGTATTTCTTTTTCTCTATCAACTCTGTAGAAAACTGTGGAAATTCCTAGACAAAAAACTTTGGTTACCTTAGAATTAAAGGTGAGCCATGAGCAGCAACTCCCAGGGGACAGAGAAGAGGTGAACAAAGGACGTTTGAGATCCCAAAGAGGAGGCAGGCAGGAAATTCTCAGGGCAAGTTAAAGTCGGGAGAACCCGGCATCTGACAGCAGAAATTCCAAACTTTAAGTCTGGGCAACAGCTGGGCTGCCATGTCAGTGAATTTGGCTTTTCCTGTGCCTAGAAAAGGGTGGACTGTGGTGAGCTGTTTGCTGTGAAGTCTCACAGGGTTCAGGGTGCCAGAAGTCCATGGACTGCACAGACCTTGCCTGGGTGCAGTCAGAATAGTCCTGCAGGTCCAGACTATTACAAGAGTCTCCATTGTAATTCAAGTGGCTGGGAAATATCCATTATGCAGGAGAAACAGAAAGACAAGAGTGTGAAAGAGGATGTGAAGAAGAGTGATGGCACCCCCAATTTGACACATGCATGTGATTTCTGTCCCTGGGGCAGTAGTGGGGGTGAGTGGTTAGAGCAGGAGACCATGAGCCAGGATTCCTAAGTTCTATGCTGAGCCTGGATGGTGAGTGGGGTCTGGTGGGTTACTACAGAGAGCCTAGGAGGCAGGTTAGACGGGGTGCTGGGAGGGAGTCAGGCCTCCTGGGTTCCACCCCTGGCTTGGGGAGGGGAATATAACAGGGATGAGAGCCAATCCTCCTGGGTCCTATCCCCAGGGCTGGGAGGGCATGACAGTGCCTCATGGGAACCATGCTCGGGTCTCCTCTTCTCCTTGCAGAGTCAGACTCTGCCACAGTGGAGTCTGCCTCAGGCCTCCTAGGTCTCCGCACACCATGCAACCAGCTCCCAAATCCAGCCGCAGAGGGTCCAACCTCAACTCCGCCTCAAGCTCCCCCTGCAGAATCCCATGACAGATTCTGACGGGACTCGTGCTCTGAAGTCCTCTTGGCACAGCCAGAGAGGACAAAAGTGCCTTGTCAGGGGTCTGCCACCCCTGGACCATCTCCACACCCCAAAGGTGTCTCCAGCTTTCTTACCTTGGAGGGTTCAGCACTCCTGATCTATCAACTGACCTTGTGAGAGTCCCCCTGGTGGGCTTCTGGAGAGTTTCTCCATGCCCCAAAGGTCCATGCACCCACCTCTGCAGTCAGAGTGATTACCAGCAAGTGCTGAAGTCATAAGGGTTTATTAGTTCTCAGGATTACAGTGTAGAAAGAGTCCTGTGGCACTTTTAAAGACTACCAAATTTAAAGATGCTTTGAACTATCTGATGAAGTAGTATTTTCTCCCATGAAAGCTTGTATGATAAATAAAGTTGTTAGTCTTTAAAAGTGCCACAGGACTCCTTGTTTGTTCTGCAGAACTAGACTAACCTGGCTACCCCTCTGGAAGGTGTAGAAAGACTTTGATAGCAGAATAATTAGAAGTTACAGCAATGACCACCTGAGAAGCCATATCCTCAGGGCTTCCCCCATTCCCTTCTTCGGGCACTGGCCTCTTTCCCCCCGCCACTCCCAGGTCCATGCCTTAGCCCCTGCTAGTCCTTTGTCTTCTTCCCAGACTAGGTGACCACGCCCCTGATCGTGACAGTGCTCCAACCTGTTACAACTGGGACTGAGGCAGGGATCCTGGCCAGGTCTGCCGACACGTCGCTGGAAAAGGGCCATCCAGCTTCTGGGCTCTGTAGTGATCACACACCCGGGTCCCATCACCAATATACATGATTAATGTGGGGACACTGAGGCACACTAACACTGCCCAGAGAAAATCCCAAAAATAGCTCCAGTCTATCACTGAGGCATGTCTAGTGGTTAGAGGTAAGGAGTTTGGCCCACTCACATTGTGTTGCTTTCCAGTCCTGTTTTTGGGGCCAGACACGTCAGGTATTGTGAAATGCTGGATTCCTTGTTCATCCTTGTATTGTAACTGTGTATGGCATGCCGTGGGTCATGGGGGTATTTTTGGGACATTCACAGGACACTGAACATTACTGTTGTGGTCCCGTGTTTCCTGCAGTGTAACATGCATACGGATATGAAAGTCCGTCATGTCTTGTCCCCCAGTGTGTGTCTCACATGGCTGGGAGAGATGGAGGCAGAAAGCCGTGGCTCCACACCCCACAGAGACGTGCAGTGACAGGATTCTCACCGCAGCACCTCCTTGTGGCCATCTTGGGGAATTGCTCTACCAGTCTGTGCCATCTCCAATGATGTGTTCCCATCTTTCCTTAGTTCCCAGACTCATGACTCCTTGCAAGCCAGCATCCATATCAAAGCACAACCCTCCGGGTGTGACTCAACCCCTGCTCCTCCCCTTTTCAGAACAAAGGAGGTGGGGGGGCACCTCAGCAATCCTTAGTCACTTGTTTCGGTGACCATGACAGTCCAGAATCAAGCCCCTATCTCAGGGCCCAGCTGTTCCTTCCCTGGGGCTGGCCACTGCTCTGTCGCAGGGAACTGGCTTGCCATACCAGCCAACTGCCTTCCTCTAACCTGATAAGGGTGCCTCACCTCCTGCTGCTGGTGGCCCTTCTTATATGGGCCTGCATAGCCCCAAATGGCTGCTTCAGCCTTTGGACATTCTGATTGGCTGCTGTGGCCATATGCTCTCTAGGGCTCCATTGACTCCTTTTTGCTGGGGTGTGCTACCTTTCCCACGACACACACACATAGGAACAAACGAGTGGCCTGAGCACCTTTCAGTACTTTGGCTCAAGTGGAAGGATCACACTTGTTGCCAGACATGGCCAGTGACCTGACCACAGAAGGTGTTGAGGAAACTTATTAAAAGAAAGAAGCATCTTTATCTTAGGGGAAGGAAGGAGAAGAAAGGAGCAGAGAGAAGGACTGGCCAGATGTGGGTAGCTAACACCAAAGACTGAAAAGCTACTGCAATATTGAGCTTAGTTTCTAAGTGAGTTACCTTTCAGCTAATTGTGAGCAATTCCTTGATGTATTGTTAATCTCTTGATCTCTATTAATCTGGTTTAGAATCACTTAAAATCTTGCTACATTCAATAAACTTATTTGTTTTATCCAAAACTGCATTGGGTGTGTGCAGAGATTTTTCTTAGAGTGACAGCTTGTGCGCTAGAATTCATAACTGGAAGGAGAAGTGTAAATGTGAGTGCTGTGTACAACGCTAAACCCTGAAAGACAACAGTTCTTGGGGTTGGATCTGACACTAAGAGTGTTTGCTGGGGTCAGTCCCCATGTGTGGCTGGCCAGAAATGCCCCCTTAACTGGTTAAAAGCAGGAGGCTGAGCATGGTCTGCCCCAGGAGTGGGTGGTTCACAAAGCAAAGCAGAGCTAGCAAGGGCACAGAATTGGAGTGACACAGCTACACATCTGTCCAGATTGCAGGGGTGGGGGGAACATCATAAAATGGGATGAAATTTAATAGTGCCAAGGGCCAGGTGATTTACATAGGACCTAGCAATAAGTTGGGGATCTATAAACTGGAAGTAACAGAGCAGGAGAAAGACCTGGGTGTAACTGGGGATCACAGGATGTCTATGAGCCCCTGATGTGATGCAGCCATGCAAACAGCTATTGCTGTGCTAGGATTCATCAGGTGAGGTATTCCCAGTAGAGACAAGCAAGTGTTAGTACCATTATACAAGGCACTGGTCAGCGCTCCTCTGAAACAGTGTGTGCAGTTCTGGTCCCCCGTGTTTAAAAAGGATTAATTCAAACAGGAACAGGTGTGGAGAAGGGCTCCTGGGGTGATCAGAGGAACAGAAAACCTATGGGAGGACACTGGAGCAGTTTGGCTTATTTAGCCTAACCCTGGGAATGCTGAGGGGAGATAAGATTGTGCTTATAAATACCAGGGAGGGGAGAAGTTATTTAAATTATGGGCCACTGTTAGCACAAGAACAGATAGATATAAACTGGCCTTCAAGAAGTTTTGGATGAAATTAGATGAAGGTTTCTAAGCATGAGAGAAGCAAAGTTCTACACCAGCCTCCCAAGGGGAGCAGTGAGGGTAGAAAACCTACATGCCTCCAAGACTGAGCTAGATACATTTCTGGAGAGGATGGTGTGACAAGATGGCCTGCAATGGCATGTAGCCAGTCTGTGCCCAAATATCTCCAATGACCAAAGATGAAACAGACAGTAGATGGGGAGGGCTCAGAGTTCCTACAGTGAATTCTTTCCCAGGTGTCAGGCAAGAAAGACCCACCAGCCAACATGTTCAGGGTCTAACTGTAAGGCAGGTCTAGAAGCTGTGCCTACCAGCTTCTAAGGCGGAGGGGGGGGGGGACAGCTAATCTGCATGGGTTTTGTATTTGCATGAGCACAAAAAGCATATTAGCATAGTCTCACTATGGGTGCAGGGCAGTATGCATAATGGTATTTGGGTTTCTTTGACCAAAAATCTGTCAATATCTGTAATTCTACTGAAAAGAAACATGAAATACTATCTTTTGTAATAGGTTAGTTAAAGGGTAAAAGCTACCCTTAGCAAAAAAAAAAAACAAAACCTTGTAAGAGGGGCCACCTGCTTGTTTCGGCCTGGTGAAGTTAAGAAAAGGGTGGGGGTTAGCATTAGCTCAGTTTAGTGCTACACTGGAGGTACTGCCTCATCGCCTTGCCCCACTGTCAAAGGATAGATCTGGCCAGGCTTCTTGTGAAGCCTTTCTTTGTTGTTTTAATGGAAGAAGCTGTTTGCAGCTATTTGAGGTTTAAAAGCTGAAATCATTGAAAAAAGAGACACTCTCAGAGCTGAAATCACTGAGAGACGAAAACCCTCTCTCTGAGCTGACATCATTAAAGAGGAGCACTGATGGAGTAAGCTAGCAGGCAGGGCCAGCAGACAGCAGGAAGAACCATCAGATGGGGCATACAGCCAGAGGAGGGCTGGAAAGCGTGAGTGACCTGTGGGTGGTGCTGGTGAACAGCTGGCATGAAAGATATTCCCTAGGGTTGATTGGGAGCCTGTTTAACACTGATTATCTAGATCAGTGCTGGTTTTGCTATTAAGTTCACATGGTCTGTTAAGCTGCGTGGGATCATGTTGGGACCCTGTATTAGATCAGTGCTGATTTTTGTTATTGGGCCCTTTACATTCTGTTTTTATTACAATTAAAAGTTCGTAAACTACACTCAGACTCGTGCTTGCGAGCAGGGAAGCATTACCCCTTTGGGGTGCCCAGGGAATAGTGCATGTTTTCCCAGAAAACCGGATGGGGGCGCAAGCCGGTTGGTGGTAGAACATTATTTGGAAACCCCTAGATGTAGAACCCGACCCTTGTTCTGCCATCTTGCCTTGGCAGAAGGGTTACATAACTAATCCTCAGATTTGAAGTCAGGAAAGAATTTTCCTCCAGGGCAGATTGGCAGAGGCTGTGAGAAATTTTCACCTTCCTCTGTAGCACAGGGTGGCGGTCACTTGCAGGTTTAAACCTGTAGCTCTTGACTATTCCTGTATTTAGCCTGCATGCATATATTACTCTGTATGCTATTTCATATATGTATATCTTTCTTTACAAGTTTAAGAAATCTTGGTTTTATAGTATTATATTTAGCATAAATAGGTAAGTTAACATGACTATTTTATCAAGAGCTGATATGCAAGGGACCTACAAGCCTTGTTGGAGAAATGACAAGTCTTTATGCAATAGCTTTGTAATAGAGTATAGTGGAAGTAGCTGTGAAGAAGAAATATTGGTCAAAGGTGATTCTTTGTTCCACAGTCTCTGAAGAAAACCCTCAGATAAGCTATTTTGGATCATAATAGATTGGTCAACAGGTGAATAACTACTTGAGGTGATAGCCTTGACATTGCTGTAGAGCGCCACAAAACACACAGAACTTGTATATAGGAAAAGGGGAAAGGTGAAGGGGAATATTCTAGTAGAGAAAATACATCAGTTATACACATGAATCCCTTAACCAACGACCAAAATGTACCTGACAATTTTGAGGTCAATATGCATATTTGGGGAAGGAAGAATGAGATAATTTATTTTTATAGTGGTATAAAGGTATAGGTGTGGTTATGTGTAAGAAAGAGTACTTTAAGGCCTTAGGATGTGGGAGAGAATTTGAAGCTTCCATTTCCTCAAATCTGAGCTCAGTCTTCTCAAGAGATGATCTCCACAGACCTACCAGCTTGCTTTCCCTTTGCTCGTCTTTATAGCTTATCTTAGTTAACTGTACCAAGGTTGCTAGGCACTCCAACTGATGCATCAACATTCGTACAGGGGAGTGTAAGCAACTGTAACTTTAAAGCAATTTTTTATGGAAAATATAACTTCTTATAGCCTGTTATCAACTGTAGAGGATTTTCTGGATGCATTAATCTATACACTGTTATTTCATTGTACATTCATCAATTAATATTCTTATCAATTATATGCTTTATGCCATTAGCAAGAAAGAACTGTTATAAAACACCTTAAAATCTGTGTACCTCTGAGTGTCCCCTACTTTTAGTCTTGATTTGTCTGTGGTCAGGTTCACACTAGAACCTTCATCCTTCAAATTAGCTTGATAAAATCTGTGTTGGCCATTCAAAATTCCAAAGTAATTACAGAATTTGGCTACAAACCAGTGAAAACAATGGATTTTCTATAACTGATATTTTTAAACCATGATTGAGGACATCAGTGACTCAGCCAGAGGTTCTGGGTCTATTATTCTGGGGGTGGGGAGGTGAGTTTCTGCCCCCTGCAATGTGCAGGGTGTCAGACAGTGTTTCTCGACCTTTTTGATACCAGGACCAGTTTCCTGCCTTTTTAAACTGTGTCAAGGAGATCTCAGAAACTGGTACGAGCCCATGGACCAGATGATAACTGGCCTAGATGAACGTGACAGAGCCTTCTGAGCAGTGGTTAAAAGTATCATTTGACAGGCACTAGAACCCTCCTAATCTCTAGGCCCGTTTCCCGTATTGTCCAGGCCCCTTTCATGCATATGTGGGCCCCAGCCCAGGTAGGCATTTGCAACCGCTTCTCAGTACCATACGCATCAGTTATTGCTCCACAAAAATAGGGGACCTGACCATGGCCTCACATGCTGCCCCCCACCCCCACATCCCTGACCTCGACCCTGGCCTCACACTCTGCCTCCACTGCTCCCCTGGCCCCAATCCTGGTCTCACATGCTGCTGCCTCTGCCCCCCCTATTTCCATCCCAGCCTCACATCCTGCCCCCTGCATTCCCCAGATAGTACTTGGTCCTGGCATGAATGCAGGAGACTGGACTCAGTGACCTCTCATGGTCCCTTCCAGTTCTATGATTCTGTGATCAGCTTGTCTTAGCCTCCAAAATAGAAGCTGCTCTCAGTGGGGCATTCTGCACCTTGCTCAGTTTAATAAATCAAACCCAGATTTAAAAAAAAGAACAAATAAGGATAATAAAAAGACAAAATCTAAACTACTAAGAAATAGCTGTTGTACTTGGTCTTCCCCAAAGTGGGAGCAGTTTTAAAGATCCACTTCATTAGACATTTTAGGAAGAAATTGGTAGTGGCTTCCCATAAATCGTGGGTGAATCTGTGGAATGTACCTACTTGGCAAATAAGCACCATTCAATAAGACGCATTTCAAATAATTCACATTTTAGTCTCTAGAATGACTGGGAAATGTGCATGAGTCCTTGGATCTGTAATGGAAGAGATCGTTGGAAAAACTGACCAAGGCCATCTGATTAAATCAATTTTCCCTCAAGCTCGATGTTTTTATACCCATCTATCAGAGCGAAAACAGTGATTAGTAAGATCAGCACAACTGGAAAACAACCACTATTTATTAACAAGTTTCAGACACACACAACAACAGAGACGGATGCACCATAAACTCCCCTTCTCGATGTTTCCCCCTCAGCCGCTTAGCTGGAGTTCTTCGCCTCAGGGGGCGATGTCATCTCCCGTCCAGGCGAGGAATCCTGGGGTTAAGGCTGCCCCTAACAATCTTGACTCCTTCCGCGACGTTCGGCCTGTGTCCAAAAAGTCCTACGCAGTCTGATCTTGGAAATAAATGGACACGTGCCACGCTGCCTCTAGAATGGATAGCGACGAGTGACGCCTCAGCTTGAGCTTAAATAGGCAGCTTTCCCGCCACTGGTACTTGATTGACAGGAGCCCTCGGGTTCCTGCCATTTCTTTGGACTGGCAGGGGCTCAGGCTTGCACTTCTCACTCTGCAGCGTGCATGCTCAAGAAGCAAACCCCACACTGCTCGCTAGCTCCCCCTGTGGTAACAATGCCACAACTGTCTCTAGCATACAATTATATAACTTTTAACACCTCTACAAGACACTGTCTCCAGCCAGGACAGTAATATCGATATTAGCATGGAATGAGCAGATTGGGAACAAAGGGGAGGGGGATCCAGAAAAATAAAATCATTTCATGAGTCATTCATCTCCCAAGCAGAAGCAAAAAAATAATTTGCTACATTTGACCTCTGAAATATATAGTCACCCATGTAGATCCCACGACTCCCTGACCCCCAGGACCCTTCCCCAACCCACCTGCCTGCTGGCTCCTGACCCCAGCACCCTTCCCTGACCCGTTGACTCCCTGACCCTCCTGTTGTATTGCAGCCTTACACAAGTGCTTAAGTCGACGTAATAAATTCTAAATGTGGCCAGGAAGTTCCTTAGGTTGACTTAAGGCAGGTTAAATTGACTTAAGGCTCCAGCGTAGACATCCCCAATGGCTCTGGGAGAGGGGTGGGGTCTGGTGGTTAGAGCAGAAGACTGAGCAACAGGACTCTGCAGTTCTCTCTCTGGCTCTATGCACAATTTTCCCCATAGGAGCCCTTCACTTTGTTCTCTGACTGTGGGCAGAAGAACTTCCACTTTCTTTGTAAACTGAAAAACCCTCAGCTCCGGAGCTGATCACTGCAGCAGGTTTGTGTGGTGGGGTCTGTTCCTTTACTTCCTTCCAGCCCCAGAGATGCGCCTCCTGGGTCCCAGTTAAAAGGACACAACACCTTTGTTTTCCTGAATAGACTGAGACAGTCATGCTTCTGGATATTTTCTTGTCTAATGCCCAGTTCTCTAATTTATCAAGATCCCTCTGAATTTTTGTTGTAATCTCCCAAGTGCCGGCACTGCTCCCCACCAGCTTAGTGTCATCTGCAGACTTGATCACTCTGCCCTCTACACCTCCATGCAGGTCATTAATAAAGATGCTAAACAGAACCAGACCCAGAACCAGAGGCATTGCTGGTGCTGTGTACATGGGGCATGGGCCCCGAATGTGCTGAAGAGTGCCCCAAGGTACACCTGGAAGATGAGGCCAGCAGGGCCTTTTTAAATCTCCCACCTTGCTGCGCTCCTAGGCACGTTGCCCAGGATGGAGCAGGGTGGGAAATGTAAAGGCCAGATCTGCACCTGTACCCCGTGCTCCAGCAAAGTTAAGTGCTGGGCAGGGAGGGCCTCAGGAGCTGGGCATGGGCCAGGCCTGGAGGGCAGGGAAAGGTGGGCAGGAGCTAGGTGGGATCCCTGGTAGCGGCACCAAGAGCAGCAGGGAGCCCCTGGGAATGGCAGGGGGCCCCGGGAGCAGCACTGAGAACAGCATGGGGCCCTGGGGAGTACTGCGGGGCCAGGCAGGAGCCTCAGGAGTGGCACAGGGGCTGAGCAAAGGGCTCCAGGAGCAGCGCCAATAGTGGCTTGGGGCTGGGCAGGGGACCTGCATCTTGAATCATTTTTCTTCAGAGCAGTGCTCCTGCCCAGAACAGATCCCTGTGGAACCGCACTGGAGATCTCCTTCCAATCCAACATCAGTCCATGAATAGTTAGTCTTCATTTGTGAGTAGCTGTTAATTAAACCCCACTCTGTTCCCAGAGCCAAGGAGAGAACCCAAGAGTCCTGATTCTCAGTCATAGTAACCACCAGGCTTTATTGTCACTTGACCACCAAATAACATTTCCTTTAAGGCCAGGAACACACTATCGCACCTCCATTTCCTCCCTTGAGTCATGAGCCACTTGCAACGCCTGGGGCTAGCACCACAACTGTAGCTCGGTATGTTAACTGGTTATTCACGGCAACCTCCCTCACTGTTCTCCCGTTAGTGTCAGCCGTGAGATCAGACTGGAGTTCCAGCCATTAACCCCAGCAGGGGCCCAGGTAAGAGACGCTCTTGCTTGGTTGGGGTAAAAAGCGAGGTTTGGGGAGAACAATTCTTCAAATCTCTAAATGACAGAATGGAGGTTAAATGAGGAGAGTTTCTTATGGGAGCAGCCCCAGGTGAGATCTGAGCCCCAATGTACCAGGCACTGCCCAGATACTCTGCGGGAGACATGACCTGTCCCAAAGAAATTGCAATGCACAATAGGTGGGAGGGAAACTGAGGTACAGTGACTGGCCTGTTGTCATACAGCAGGCCCATTAAAGATCTAGGAGTAGAATCCAGAGCCCTGTGTCCCATTGCAGTGCTCTTATCATTGGAGAACACTGTCAGCCCACAGCTTATCCAGTCATTGAAAATACACTGGAGACTTCTCAGACACGGCATGAGAGCCAGTCCCTGCTCAACAACGTCTAAGTGTTAGATAGAGGGCCTGAACATGGCAGGGCAACCTCACCCTGCACAGTTAAATAGCTGCCGGCCCAGAGCAGGCTGCATTTCACAGCTAGTTGAAATGCACAAGAACTGGGCAGGCTATGACGGGGACTGAGATCCTATGGGACACACCATGCTAAAGTGCAGCGTTGTTCAGTGAGGGAGGCTGGCATTCGGATTAGAGCTGGGGAGGTGGGCATCAGGACTCCTGGGTTCTCTCCTTGGTTCTGGGAGGGGAGTGGGGTGTGGTGGGCTGGGGCTGGAGCTGGAGCTGCGAGTCAGGACACCTGCTTTCAGTTCTTGGATCTTGGAAGGGAAATTTATTTTCAGACACATCCTGGCTCTCAGGCCCTGACTGGCCAGTTGTCCCATTACCCAGAGAGAATATTCTCAGAACATCTGGGTAACATCAGGCACCGGCTCCAACCAGGATGTGGCCAGAGACACACAGGGATGGGACCCCGATAAACAGTCTAATTACGGGAGAGGAAGCAGCAGAGGAAGTGGTGTGGAGCTGCAGGATAAGCTGAGGGGGCTGAGTAGGGATGCTCTCTGGCAGTCAGGGCTGGCCTAAGTACCCCAGGAGGACACTCAGGGGTATTTTGCTTCAGGTAGGAAATGGAGGGCTCAGCAGAGGCATCCCCATCTCCCGTTCCTGGCTTGTTTCTGCTTGTGGATCTTAGCTGTTCCCAGCTGTGACACTGAACCCCAACACTTGTCCCCTTGTGGCTAGTTACCCCTTCCTCATGCCGCTCTTTCCCAAAGGGTCAGGATATGATTGTGGTGGCCCTGTCACGTCCCAACATGTTGAGTTCCCCTCCAGTTCTCTGAACCTCATTGCATGTGTTAGCTCTACTCAGGAACCATCCTCTAGTTCTGCCCTGAAATTGGCTTCCCTGTTACTGTGAGCCATCAAGCAGCCCACATATTCCACTCCAGAGGTAGCTGCATTTTGCCCATGAGCTTAGCAAATATGGACCACAAAGCACAGGAGAATGGAAACACAACTCATCCTTGCTCCATCAGGCAAATCTCACAGCTTTACTCCCTTCCTGGTCCGGAAATTCTTTTATGAAGAGCCTTAGGTGTAAATTGCCTAGTTATGCAGCCAATCACACAATGGGACACTGATGGGGCACTGCCTGGCACACTAACAAACACTGCAGGTGACTCGCTCTTGGCTCCTCTCCCCTCCCAGACTCGTCGAGTGCTGTGTCCCAGGCAGAGATGGCTTCTGTGTCTTCTGAGCGGTGAGTAAGGTCACATAAACACATACTGAGCTGCTGCCCCAGGGCCATTTGGGGCAAAATTTGCTGAGTCTGGGGGGTTCGTTTGCACTGTAAGAAGGGTGCACTGGAGTTAAATCAGTCAAGCCCCAGCCAGTCTCCCAGTGGTCCCGGTCCAGGTCTAGGGAGCATTTCTCTGGCCTTGAACCAAACCCTGCAAGCTGGGTCCTGGCTGCTGTTCTCATCTACGGCAGAGAACACACCTGGTTCCCATGCCAGTCAGCCTGCTCTAGCCTGACCCACCCTAATATGAGCTGTTGATTTCCTTGCACCAACTCCTGGCTTCTCCTGCCCCTGCTGCCACCCCACAGATTCCTATGCTCCCTGCCCTGCCCATCCATGCAGCTCCAGGCCTTGCTGAACCTGGCCTCCAACTTCAACTGACCCCTCAACAGCAGGACTCACCTTGCAGTTATGATCTCCGGCCCAAGTGTGAGACCCTCGGCTTCTGAGGGGTAGGACAGGGTTAGAAAGCAGGGGAAAATCTGTGTCCTGATGTAAGTGGAGTTGGGTTTATATGGGAGGCTGAATAGAAAGGGGCCAAACTGACTGTGGATATGGGGGGTTGATCTGAACAACGACACGGGAGACGGGTGAGCTGTGGGGGATCAGGGGCCAGAATGGAGGGGCTGGACTAAATGTGATAGGGTATCTGAACAAAGTGGAGATTTGGAAGCTGACCTGACGAGGGTGTGATCTGTTGAGATGCTGAGGACAGACTGGACTGAAGAGGGCAGAGAAGGGACTGGAGAGGAGGTTGGACTGGACTGACAGGAGACCAGGTCCCAGGATTGATTTGAGAAATGGAGGTGAACAGTGAATGGGCTAATGTTGGCGGAGCGCAGAAGGAAGGGGAGATCTCCAAACACTCCACACCATGGGGCAGGGTGGACAGCTCCACAACACAATGTACCTGATTCTGTGTTAAAGCCATTGGCTTTGGGGTCAAGCTCAGGCCAGTGGTAGCTGCATGGCAAACCTGTGGGCCAGGTTCCCAGATTGCTGGGACAAAGTATCACCCTAATCCCAATGATTTGTGTCACCCACAGGCACCTATGCGCTGCAGTGGGGTGTGACCTTTGTGCCAGGGCCCCTGGATGGATGGGTCGGCTCCTGTGTGACCATCTCCTGCTCCTTCACTTACCCTGCAGGGGTGAATGTCACGGCTGTCATGTGGACACTGGACAGATATAAAACCGTGTATCACTCAGATGAGAGTCACATCCACGCTGCATTTAAGGGGCGCACCTGGTACCTGGGGGACCTGTGGAACAACTGCTCCCGGAGGTTAGACTGGCTGAGCCCCAGTGATCAGGGCAGCTACCACTTCCAGTCTGAGACAATGAGAGATGCCTGGACAACTGAACCAGGACAGTTGCTCCATGTCTGTAGTAACCAACTTCTTCCCAGCACCCTGATTCAGTGCAGGGCACTTTGATAACCTTAGAAAACCACACACACATACACACGCACACACATACGCAAAGCGGAGCTCATCAGGGACACTTGCATACGCAAAGCAGGACTTGTCCGCTCCAGCAGGAGACAGCAGTGCAGTGGGGGGGGGCAGTGCTGAAAGTAGGGAACTTTGTAACTCAAATTGCCCTAGCTGTGCTGTGAGACTCACGTCTCCAACCTGTGATAGGTGCACAAGAGCTGCTCAGATGGACCCAGAGGCAGGGAATGGGAGGCGGAGTACTGGGGCCCAATGTGTGGGGCCCCGTGGTGGCTGTGCCCCTCTGGGCAGTGTCAGTGGCCTCTTTGTTTCTTGGTAATATTTGCATCTCCTCCAGTGCCCCCAAGCCCTCATTACCCCGGGTCAACCTGACCTGCACCACCACTATAACAGACACACAGAGTAAGTTAGAAGGGACTATAAGGATTGTCAAGTCTGACCCCTTACGAACTTGGAAGCTACTCTGCAAAGACTGGAAGTGTATGGTCTACATGTTCACAGAATCAAATGTAAGATTTGTTGTGTGTATTGTAAACCATCCAAAACAGATGCTTTCCAGCCTCCTTGCAAAACCCTCCAGTGAAGGAGCTTGCATGACTCTCCTACGCTGTTTCATCATTCTACAGCTCTTACCATGAAGGATTTCCTGAGATTTAATCTAAATGTGCTGTGCTATGGTTTGAATACATGATCTCTGGTCCTGTCCTCCACAGCAGAAGAAAACAATTTTTCTCCATGTTTTTGATGGCAGCCTTTCAAGTATTTGAAGACCATGGTCATGTCATCTCTTAAGCTTCTCTTTTCCAAACTAAGCACACCCACTTCCTTCAGTCTTTGCCCATGCTGACACGGCTGTATTGCAGCCTCTAACCATCTTAGTCACTCACCTCTGGACAGGACCGTCCTTTGGGGGGGAGTGGGGTGTGTAGCAGAGCATCTGCCCCGGGCCTTGCAGTTGGGCAAGCCCCACTCTTTCCGCTCCACTGCTTTTGGCAACAAGTCATGCCGGCCCACCTCTGCAGCAGACCGGTCTTCCCAGGGCCTGGGCAGGAACGTGGAATCTGGCCCCTGCCCTAGCCCACCCTGCCCCTTCACCCACCAACCTCTGGATACTTTCCAGTTTCACAACAGCTTTTTATACCTTGGTGACCAAAACTAGGCACACTGCTCCAGCTGAAGCCTAACCAGCACTGAGTAGAGCAGTGCTGTCCTTTCCTGTGTCTTGCATGGTACATCTCTGATAATACAGCCTCAAATTCTGTTTGCTTTTTCTGCATAAGCATTGCATTGCGAATTCACACGGAGGCTGTGATCCACCACAATTTCCACATCCTTCTGAGCAAGGCTGCGGTCAGCTGATTGACCAGGGGCATTGCTGCCACAGGGCACAAGGGGCTGCAACGCCCCCACGTCTCTGGCTCAGTCCTGGCAGCAGCCAGATCAGGCATGCCAGGGCTGTCCACCTGGGCTGCCAGCCACTGGCCAGCAGTGGAAGGAGCCAGATCCAGGCTGGGGATGAATCCAGATCCCCGCCACCTTCCCATGGCAGCTAGGCATGGATCCAGATCCCTGCTGCCCTACCACTGGCTTCCACTGATTCACTCCAAGTCTCTGACCCCCTCCCTAACCCCCACCCTGCCGCTGGCTTCCCCCATTCACCTGAATCACTGATCCCTTCCCTAACTCCTCCACCCTGTGCCTGGCTCCCCCCACTGACTTCCCTGCTGACTTCCCCATGCCCTTTCTCCACCGGCTGCCCGCCCCCAACCCCTCCCCAGAGTCCCTCCTTTCCCCTTACCTGACTGGCAACCAGAGAAGCTGCTACCTGACTGGCTATGCCCCAGGCTGCTGCTGCTCCTGCCCTGACAATGCTCAGGGTGGGAGATTTAAAAACTCACTACCTAGGGCAGCTTGGATGCGTGGGTGAATGATGTGGGCTGCACATCCCTTTGCCTGCACAGTCTTCAGGGAACATTGCCCGTCACCCTCTAAAGTTCAGTGCCTGGGGCTTTGGCCCAGTTGCCCCAGCCTAGTTATGGCCCTGTAACCAGGAGGGAGTGCCAGGAACCAGTAGGCGGAACCAATGGGTGATGTGAGTGGCCCACAGACCACGTGCGTGGCCAGCCAGTGGTGCCAGCAGGCAGGACCAGCGGAAGGTGGGTGGTATGAACTGATCCGGACGCTGCAGAAGACAACCGGAGGGGAGGGCTGGGCCTACACCCCGCCCCCTTTTGAGAGGTGGATGCTAAAATTATGATGGGCTTTGTCAGGGGTGTTCGACCTTTTTGAATACGGGTGGCCACATTGCAATTGTTTTCTTACTCGGGGGCCAGTGAGCAAATTTTGGCTAATAAGGCATAGAAATATATTTTATTAATAACATTGAAACAGTCAAAAAAAAGCACCAGTTTACAAATTCACTTTGGTTCCATGAATCTGTAAAAGATCTGCAAAAGCAAGGCTGGGAAAGAAGAGAGGATGTGATAGGGCAGAGTGGTGCTGGGGGATGGTAGGGCAGAGTGTAGGAAGCAGGATGGGGTGGGAGGAGAAGGGAGGTTAGGGGTGGCCATGTGGGGTGGCAGGGGTGAAGAGGGAGATGTGGTAGGGGTGGCAAGAAAGGGCAGTGGATGTATCGCTGGCAGGGGTGTGTGGCAGAGAAGCAGGAGCAAGACAGGGTGGTAAGAGAAGGAAAGGGCAGGGAGAAGAGCATGGCAAAGCAGGAGTAAAGTGGCAGGAGTAGGTGAGAGCAGTGGCTCCACAGGCTGGATAAGAACCCTTGGTGGGTCAGATTCTGACCCCCAGGCCACAAGTTAGACAAGCCTAGGCTATATCTACACTGGAGGCTTAAGTCAACTTAACCAGGCTTAATTTGACTTAAGCAACTCCCTGGCCGCATATGGCAACTCCCTTGCTCAAGTCGACTTCATAACTCTCACCCTTAAAGTCGACTTTCAGGATTAAGTTGACTTTATTAAGTCAAGTTAAAATACTGTGGCCATTTAAGTCAACTTTATAAAGTCAACTTACGTCAGGGGACCCATTAAAAGTTGATTTAATAAAGTCAACTTTAAATGGGTCCCCTGGCTTAAGTCGACTTTATAAAGTCAACTTAAACAAATGGGGACTCTCAAAGTCCACTTAATAAAGTCGACTTTAAGTCAACCTTGTTATGTTGAGTTAACTGAGCCCTCTAGTGTAGACATAGCCCTGGTCAATGTGGAGATGATAGCGGAGTGAAGGACACATTCTACCTACACTGGGGTGGAGTGAGTGCTGCTTCTTGGGTTTTGTGAGGAAACTGCCCTGCACTGATTCTACCTGACATAGGGCATCTAGGTGAACAGTAGTGGTTCTGTGTCCAGGTGAACACTGCATATGGACGTTGCAGGGCCTCTGCATCAGTGGCTGAGGCCACTATGAGATGTGCTTCTCGTCCCTGTGAAGACCCGTTCTGACGCAAACAGTGCAGGGGTTATTGATTGAAGGGGACCGATGAAGAGGTGTGGGGGTGAGGGGTGGATTCCTGTAAGTGCCTGAGGTAGCAGCTGCCGAGGATATGTAGGGGTAGGCCCCCAGTACAATGTACTAGCGGTGCAGGGAACAGGGGCTGGTTTGTGCGGCCCGTGTCCACCTGAGACCAGGGAGGGGGGAGGAGATGACATGAGTTAGTGCAAGGGAGGGGAGGCCAGTCCCAATCAAGCCCCATTCCACTTTCTCAAGGAAGGGAGAGGGCGTCAACTGTCCACTGCGACAATACACTGAAGTCTTATTCAACCCCGGATAACTTGGAATTAGGGTGGCAGCTAATTGGGTGGGCCCCTTTGCCACAGGTGGGAGGGGAAAGGGGTCTCAGCACTTTGCAGTGGGGTAATGACAGAGGCAAAGAAAATTTTGCTGTGTTCCCACGATGATGTAGATGAGGGGAAATTGAAGGTGGGGGCTTATGTGGGAGGGTCGGGTTCAGGAGGGAGGAGGCCGAAGTATTTGGCTTCTCCCTTGGGGTCCCGAACGGTGCCCACCACCGATAAGGTTTCTGGGGGGAACAGGGCTTCCCCACCAAAAGGCAGGTCCAGCACCACCTGTTGTGCGTTAGAGGGCACTCTAGCCTCCCTGAGCCAGGCCATCCGGCGAATAGTGACTGCCGAAGCCATAGTGCAGGCGGCTGCATCCACCGTGTCACGGGCCGAGAGGAGGATGTCTTGGGAGATTATATTACCCCCCAAATATGAAGGCATCATATTTCTCTCTGGCCTCTGGTGTGAGCAAGCACTGGAATTTTGCAAGTGACTCCCACACATCCAGTAAGTATCTGCTGGTTATGGCTTGACTGTTTGCCACGCGTAGTTGAAAGGCCGAGGAGGAGTAGACCTTACGGCCCAAGAGGAACAGTTCCCTGGCCTCCCTGGAAGATGGAAGAGGGTCGCTGGGGGGCTCCCCGGGGCCTACTGCCATCTGTACCACATCCCACAGGGGACCAGGTGATCGGCAAGGGAGGGAAAGTCTGATTCAGGGACCCGATATTTAATGCCCACCGTGTCTGAAACCAGGGAAGTAGAGCTTGGGCTCTGCCACTGGGAACATGCGAGGTCGCAGACACTCGGGTGAAGTGGGATTGTCAAGGGTTCTGTGGAGGTAAAAGCTGGCCTAAAGAGGGTATCTGGAGGGGGACCTGAGGGCTGCACCTCCATTCCCAGATGGGCCGTAGCCCGGTGCAACAAATCAAAATGCACTGACAAATTCCCCGTATAGGACCCTGGTGCCGGGGACAAAGCAGTACGGGGAGCTCACCATGGTGGAGAGGGAGTCTTCTAGGGAGACCATTCCTGTGGGTGGAAGCAAAACGGCAACAGCACCAAAGTCGCTTAGAGCCCCTTGATGGCCCTTCTTCCAAACTGGAAGCGGGAGAAGTAAACCAAGACCCCCAGGCGGGACCGGTGATGGCAAGGTGATATGTTGCATTGGGGGATGGCCCTACAGTACCAGGCCCAAATGGAGAAGGAGACTGGGGGCTAGATGGTGAAGGAAAGCGGCACCCATGTTGGATCCAGGCCTTAGAGGTAAAGGCTGCTTTCCCCTTTCTAGCTGGGATTGGGGCAGGTGGTGTGGGGAGTAAGAGGATGACTCGAGCGGCCTCCACCACTTCAGGGGTGGACAGTATGAGGAGCAACTCCTTTGGGCCCCGTGGCAAGTCCTCACCCAGGAAAGGGGGACTACCTGGTCTGGAGGACTCCTGCTTCTGTGACACTTGGCTATAGTGAGCCTGCGGTGGCGATGGTGATTGCGGTCAGTGCCAGGGTGAACTCGGCACCAGCGAGGCTGGGCTGTGCCAAGCCAATAGTGCCGTAGATGGCGATAAATGGTGCCGGGGTGATCCGGGCACTGGCAGCACCGACCTGTGCCGCCGGGGTGAGCCAGGTTCCGGTGGTGCCGAGCTGCCCGTAGGCAACCTCAAGCAGTGCTGAGGTGCCGGGTTGGCGCCGGGGTGCCGGAGTTGGCTCTGAGGTTGCGCGGCGGTGGCTACCAGTGGTACGGTGCCTTGTGCACTCCGGTGCCGACCTGGGTCTCAGCTCTGGGCGGGAACCTGAAGCCTCGGGTGAAGAGTGCCGAGCCTCCTCAGAAGCTAGGGCACGGCGCCGTTGTTCCCTCTCTTTGATGGTTCGCGGTTTAAAGGAGAGGCACAGGGAACAGGCTGAGACCATATGGTCTTTGCCCAGGCACCTGAGGCACTTCCCGTGGGGATCATCCCGGGGAAAGGCCTTGCCGCACTCGGTGCAGGGTATGAACCCTGGCATGATCGAGCAATGTTCCGATCCGACGGCGGAAGGCTCCTGTGATGGAGCTATGTACACAAAGAGGTGCTCCCAGTCAGGCAAAAAGCTTATAAAGGAGAGGACAGGCTGCTTGCATTCGCAAGGAGCGGATGTTCCAGATCCGATGCGCAAGGCAGAAGAAATGAAACTGAGGAGGGGTTGGGAGGCAGCCGTATATATAGCCATGGAGTGGCACGAGGGACAGTGGCCGCTTGCTCTCTCCTGACAGGCTGGGACAAAAGTTTTCCGACTGATCCGGCACCCCAGCATGGAGACACCTATTACTGAATGCATCCGAGCACTCGAAGAAGAGGAATCATTAACTATCTTTTAACAGTGGAATGGGAAGAGATTAAGCATTGCCTGAGGCACAGCTCTTTGTCAAAACCTGTGCAAACTGAAGAACAAGCCATTCATCCTGCCCCACCCCCCTCCACTTTTTTTGAGTTCTCTTTTGGTGAGAAGATCTAATGGGGTAGCTGTGTTGGTCTGTCTCAGGAAAACTAACAAAGAGTCCTTTGGCACTTTTAAAAGTTTATTTCACGCGTGAGCTTTCATGGGTTATAATCCCACTTTGTCAGATGTATGACATCGAAAAAATATAGCATGTTAAGTGTAAATTTATAGATACAGCAGTGATGAAACTAGATATTTTGACACCTGGGGCGTGCCATGGGAAGTAGCAAGGAACGTGCGCCCCTCAGTCACGTGGCAAAAAAGAGCCACTTCATACAGCTCTGAGATACAGAGAAGGGCAGGTTTTGGTGACAGTGATTCTTCCATCAGAGCAGTCTAAACACACTTCATAGTACCAAAGGACAACATGCAATCAAAAGACAACATTTCTTGTCCCTTCAGTTGACATAAAGGGTTTATAACACAAATTGGCTATATTAACCATTTCCATCATGCCCAGCACCTGGGTGGGTTTCTCCCTATTCTGTGAAATTATGTTAAATACTTAACTGTAGTCAGGCAAATACAAGCCCATGCAAATAAGGTGCCCCCCTTTCAGCTGACTGACCAAGGGAAATGCCCAGTCACTCAGACCTTGCTTACACAACCTCAGCATAAGTTG
>VOCP01050636.1:0-18140 GCA_007922195.1 Podocnemis expansa
CTCGGTAGTAACAGAGGGCAGAACGAGAAGCAATGGCTTCAAGTTACGGCTGGGGCGGTCCAGGCTGGATATGAGGAAAAACTTCCTTACTAGGCGAGTGGTGAAGCATTGGAATAAGTTGCCTAGGGAGGTGGTAGAATCTCCATCTCTGGAGGTGTTCAAGTCCCAGCTGGACAAAACACTGACTGGGATGATCTAATGGGAGTGGTCCTGCTTTTTTTTGGCAGGGGGTTGGACTAGATGACCTCGTGGGGTCCCTTCCAACCCTATGATTCTATGATTCTATGGAAGGAGGAATCCATATGTGTGTATCATGGGTGAGGCCTCTATATTTCAGTATAATGTGATTGAACCTATGAAAGAAAAACTTAAATAAGCTGGCTTCTTGTTCATCTTAATCTTTTTTAAACCTTTCAGAACTTTGATAGGTAACTTTTCATGTCACTGCTGGAAGGATCCTATTTTCAATAATTAACAGAGGACAGTTGAATCTGCAGAATTTTTGGGGTACCACCATCATAAGGACATCTGCCAATTTTGTTCCATTAAAACCCCTTCCTCTCAAATACTTGTCCATTCCTAGAAATCTTTCCTTTCCCTGTACCTTTCTGGATAGGAAAGGCAAGTTGTCCTCAGACTAGAGGGGTGGTTGGGCCTCCTGTGAGTCAATCAGGCAAGCAACATGCATATCATCATCTGTGTTCACTCTCTACTCCAGTTCAGTAAGGACAAGTGTGCTTTAAGGATTTCAGTCCTTAAGGTAGCTCAGTATATACTTGGAGCCTTTGCATTTCTCCTATTAGAATTCTAGAATATTTTCAAACCTTGGTGAATTCAACACTAGCAATGCTCAGAATTTCTTTCCAATACTTTACACATGATAGTTCCTACAAGAAAATTAACTTGATTACATTGGTTATCTCTAGTCCTTTCGACCCCTGTTCTTCTTGTTACCTGCTGGATCTCCATTTCAACTAAACAGAATGTCCAGAATCCTTCAAATTAATGTTGCAATAGGAAAAGGATGCAGAGAAGTTGGAAGTGGTGAGAGACTCTCAGATAGTGGACTTGTCTACAAAACTACTTCTGTGGCCTAGCACTACTGCTGTGGCACTACAGAGTCTCTGCAGTGATGTTGGTAGCTCATTAACGTCCTTTTAACAAAAGTAACTGGTTTGATAGTGTATTGCAAATGGATGTGTGAGTGTTTTGATTGGGGAGTGCACCTTTGGAAGGCTCAAAGCCAGATGGCAGAGGACATCAGCGCCTGTGTTGCCCTGCATAAGCTCTGTGAAATGCGAGGCAACAGAGTCCCCACCATCTGGGAGGCTGAGGCCAAACAACTTGCTGCATGTTTTCAGCAGCCAGCAGCCAGGCAGCAGCAAAGAGCTCATACCATCTGTGAGGCACTCAAGGCCTGTTCTTGGAGAGAAGCCCCAAAGACCCAGCCCTGCCACCAGATGCCCTCACCAGCCCCACCCTGCACATGCCTCCCCACACACCTGCACCCCCCAACACCCCATCCCCATAGCAATAAACAAACTGAAATGACATATTTGTTTAGAAATCTTTATTTAAAAGGGAATGAGACAGAACAGGCAACTTGGGGGAGAACAGGAGGAATGGGTGAAATCCAGGTTCAGAAAGAGGGGACAGTCCCGGAGCCATGGAAGTGTTCCCTACAGCCCTTAGTGCGCCTGCCCCGGGTGCGGGGATGCTATGGTCAGGGAACATGGGGTTTCCGTCAGGTGGGGTCAGGGGCAGCTGGTTGGAAAAGTGGCCTGCCAGGTGACCGAGGGCGGGCCCAGTGCCCTGGAGGACCACAGCGATGGTAACAAAGGCCTGGCTCTGGTGCTCCTGTGTGAGGGTGCGGCACTCCTCCAAGTCCACGGCCCTCTCAAGGAGGCACAGGGCAGAGGCCTGGTTGGCCAATATCTGCCCCCGCCAGGCCCGCATGCTGTCCTTGGCCCCCTGGCCCAGCTCGATCTGCTTCTGGAGTAGGTCATTGTGGGAATGGTTTCAGTGGTGTGGCCCTTGGGCTAACATAATAGTCCTCACTCATGTGGCCCTCATGGTGATTTGAGTTTGAGGCCCCTGCTCTAAATGAATGAAAAATACAATATTGTTGCAAAAAAAGTAAATGCAATTTTAAACTGGATTACCATAGGCTTTGTCATGCAGATCACAGGAAGTGAAAGTAGCATTCTACTTTGTGCTGGTTTGGCCTCAGATGGAGTATGCTTTCCAGTTTGTTACTGCCTTATGGAAAGGATGAAGAGAAACTGGAAAGAATCTAGAGGTGAGTGATAAAGATGTTCGAAACAATGGAATACGAGTGATGTGAGCAAAAGCTGAAGAAATTTGGTATATGTAATTTAGAAAAGAAGGGGTTAAGGAGGTACATGATAGGGGTCTTCAAATACTTGTAAGGCTATTATGAAAAAAATGGAGAAAAAATATTATTTTTTGCCACTAAGGGCAGGACAAGACACAGTGGATCAAACTACAATATAGCATATTAAATTAGATCTGATTAAAACTTCTTATTTGTACAAACTTAGACAATGGAACAAACCACCTAAGGAAGTCATGGAGTAATCTCCTTTAGTAGATATTTCCAAGAAGCGTCTGAAAAGCCATCTGTCTTGGATTGTTTTCACACAACAAATCCTGCAACTTTATAGGGGGTTAGAGATGATCCTTTGCAGACCCTTCTGATGCTGTGGTTCTTTTATTTTATGATTATAATAATCTAGATTGGTCCACAGATAATTTTTCTGTCATTTCATGGAAGAAGCTGTCTTGTTTCAAGTGTGTTTCTTCTGAAATTGGGAAAATGCTGAGAAGAAATATGGCTTCTTCCACCCCCATGAAAAATGTGAGATTTGTTGACGCTTTGATATGTTCTTGTAATAATATTTCAATCTTTGTATGGGCAAAACAAAAGAGACCGTTAAATAAGAGTAAAAATAAGATCAGAAGAAAAAAACGAGCAAACCCTGTGAAATGGAAAATTGTCCAGAATCAACAACTAACCAACAGTTGAACCTACTTAACATATTGGCCTGTTGGTCTCTTTAAGCAATTTTCATGTTAATGAAATATATAGACATGGGTGTATTTTGGTGAGAAAGATAGATTATAGAGGGTTCTTTTTCTGTTATTTTTTAAACATATTTATTTGATAGTATACCTCTGCTTTCCTAATCAGCTCCATGGAACTCTTGATAATATCCTTAAAGAAAGCAATAATGCAAACACCTTGAGTTCTTCAGTGGTCAACACCATACTAAGCCTGAAGAAACTGTGAGTAAAAACATAAGATTTGCTACTCCAGAACATTCAATTTAGTGATTGTGGTTACAGATCAAGGACTGAAAGTTCATGTGATGGAAGGCTGCATATTGAAGAAGTATCTGAAAATTATTCTTAACTATTCTCTGATCAAAGTAGTCTAAGAACCGCTGTTCACAATTGTACAGTGATTTGGCAAAAACATGATGCTTTGTTCAGAGAACTAATAGCCAGCGTATGCTCTGAGATTCTAAGAGAAAGGATGGCTGGAAATTACCTCAACAATAAACAGCTCTTGGAGATGACTTTAACAAGTGCTTTGTTTTCCAAGGAGAGAAAGGGGCATATGTACACAGCGGAATCCTCCAGGGCACACAGAAGCTGAGGAGTAAACAAACTGGGAGGGTCAGCATTTAAAGAATAAAAAAAAAAAAGGATGCTAAAAAGTCATGGCCCAGTGTCATTACGAAAATCTTTTAGAAGGCTAATGTGGTCATGAGGGAAAAAAAGAATCAAGAAATACTCACCAACAAAGGATCTCAGACTGCTACGTGTGAGAATGAGGAGGCTGACCTGGATGGGGCTCTGATGACTCGCAAATAGAGTCTAATGTAGAAAATGCCCCAGAGAAGCTCTGTGCAGAGCATCTGATGAAGTGGGATTTTCTCCCACAAAAGCTCACACAAAAAATAAATTGTTAGTCTTTAAATGCCACAGAACTCTGTGTTTGTTTGCTTTACCAGAAATTAGAATTTCCTGGATTTGTGAGTACTTATTTTGAGGCATTTCATTTTGTCAATCTTGCGCAAACAACTTCAAGTCAGCATGTGGTAGAAGCCTTGAATAGGAAGAAATAGTTTTTGTTGACAGGCTAACTCCCCGATTAGTTCCGTTACATTCAGAGAGCCATACTTTAATGAACCATTTATTTTCAGTAAGAACTAGGGATGAACTCTCTGTTGAAGAGCTCTTAACTCAAGTTGTTAATTTAGTAGAACAGAAATGAAAAAATAGGTTATGATGAGACTTTAAGTCTCATTATCCCAATTGTGAAAAAAACCTGAGTATGATGGCTGCAGAATTTTAAATACTATCCTCCATGGTCTAATTACTCATGAAAAGACAATATTCTGTAGACATGATCTACACCACTACTACTTGGTATTTTGTGGGAAGACTCTTGGCCATCATATCCATGACTGGAGAAATGTTAGTCATTGGCAGTGGTGGGAAAGCAGAATTTCTAGAGTAATATGAGACATTTGAATTGCATAAAGAGCTTGCAACTTATTGTCAGCAACTTGTCAAAATTTTGAGACAGGCCTTCTCCCTCTCTGGAGAAGAGGTCAGTAAAATAACAGAGATGGGAAATATTGTAGAGAAGGAGCCTGCTAAATTCCATAGAGTTAAAATGATGTACAGCTACTTTCTAATATGCAGCATTGGCATCTGTCTGCATGGCTATGTACAGATTTCTGATTTTATAGCTCAACACAATAGCACTTCTTACTCTATACAAGTATCACAGTCAGAAAAAGTAGTGATCAAATAGGTATTTTGTGGCAGTGGGATGTCTGCACATGGCCAATATATTCATATACAGTAAGCATTATAGCATGAGGCATTACAGGTATAACCCTTCCCTCTGCATAGTTATGCCATCCTTGATGGAAAACACAGTCTCTGAGTTTAATGTAAAGGTGTTGTTTTTGTTGCTGTTGTTGTTGTTGTTGGTTTTTCCCATTGTAGCATACCTCTTATTGTGAAAACAAGAGAACCTGTTGAGAGCAACACCATCACAGGTCTCTTTATTACAAGACTTAGCTTGCAAACCATTATCTCAAAAGAAGGTATGAAGTCGAGACCCTCAGTGATCATGAGGCAAAATTTGATGATACTGATTCCTTATGATACCTGTCCCTGAGTTTGCAGATTTGTAAAACCCATCCTCATCATTTTCTAGTGCCTAGGGGTACTGTTTTTCAGGAAACAAGTAATGTTGTTTGTCTGAACCACAAACTTAACCCTGCTAAAGAAACCCACAAATTGGATGTTACCAGTCATACAGCAGAATACATGGGCCCATATGAATGAGAAGAGGATCATCATGTGGGCTTGGGGCACCAGTGGAACTGAACATGACCATAGTGAAGAGGTGTGTGATACTGAAAATCAATTAAATCGAGCATATTTTAAGAAAAATTTGAGACACTATTTTCAGAATATTACACCTCCACCACAGAACTATATCTTCATCATAAACAAGAAACTTCATGATATCCCTAGTGATGAACTGATTCAGAAAACTAAATAAATGTTAACTAATTCTACCAGAAAAAAAAAAGATGTATTTATGTCAACTTGAGAGCATGTTAAACCCTGCAAAACACCATATTGTTAAACTCTTTTTAAATTCTCTGTGTCGTAAACTTGCCTGAGAAGCAAACCTACTCAACAGCAGCACCATAAGAAATCCTGACAAACTCTTTCAACACCTGATCTCCCCCAGTTATCAGGCTTCATCTTGAGTATTTATTAATGACAAAACAACTTGCATATCTTCAAAGCATGCAAATGTAAATAAGTTCGTAGCTGGTTTCACCACAACTTACGCCCACTTAGAACTTTACAGCCTGCTAGATAGGCTGCAAGAGTGTTACCTGTGTCATGGTACCGCGTCTGTGATATCTGTGTAAAGGTGAGATCCCACCTGGCGAACACATTGGCTACGTTCACACACAGGGGGTTATTTCAATACAAGTTGTTTCGAAACAACTTGTATCAAAATAAGGTGTTATTTCGAAATAAGTTAATTCAAATTAAGAAAATGTTAATTCAAATTAAGGAAAAAAGCTCAAAGTGAAATAGCAAGTTCGGACAACAGTTATTTCTAAACGAGTCACCGTCGTTTCGAAATAACATGTTCCGATGGGATTGTTTCAAAACAATCTTTTCAAAACAATGTTGTTTCATCACCAAATGGGGTTTAAGTTGTTTCGAAATAACAACGTTGTTTCGAAACAATGGTACATCGTGTGAACGTGGCATTTATTTTTTCAAAAATAACCTCTGTTGTTTCGAAATAAGACTGCTGTGTGTACATACCCATTATGGAATTTATGTCAGCCAGTCCATAAAAATTTGAGTACGAGCATCAAAGGGTTTACCTTGAAAGCTAAAAACTGTGAAAAAGAGTGAAAGCTTGAAAGATTTACTCCTTGGCTATATTGTAACCAAGGGGAGAAGATCTTCAAAAATATATAAATGAGCCTAGCCTCTATCACAAGGAAGAAAATCAGTAGCAAACAGAGGAAAAAGACTCTTAAGAAAAAGCAAAAAAATTGTTTATAAAAAGCAGTCATCACATAATGGCTTGAAACCCTGCCCTATGTCTTTTGAAAATGGATATGTGGTAGAAATACCCCTTTCTTGTAATTTTTACAAAGCCTGCCAAATATGGGAAATCTCTGTTCTCTCTGAGAACACTGTAGTTTGTGATGGGTTCCTCTTATTACAACCTGGGACAGGGATACCACTCTACCCCCTTAACTCCTCGGGCTGGCTTCTCCCCCACAGTACCTTGTTACTGACATGCACCAAACCCCTCAAAGTGTTGTCATATTGCTCAATACAAAAGTACGTTGAGCCCCACACCAAGCTGGATTGCATGAAAGCTCTCAGAATCACTCAGGAATCTCAGAGAAACATCCCAGCCAGTTGGCCCCAGTTTCCTGACCTGGACCCTGACATCGCCCTGTCCTGCCCTGGTCAGATGTCTGACCAGTAATTTAATCACCCAGTTTTCCCTTCCCTCAGTATGGAGGAGACATATCTGTGACTGAACTGGGAAATAAATACAGTAAGTCCTGTTTAGTGACTGAACCACAAGACCCTCCTATTTGCTTATGCATTACTCTGACAGGGGAACCAGTGGTACCTGCAGGTAAAAAGTTGCTCTCAGGGTCAGTCTCATTTAGATTGCTCAGGTCTGCTGGTGACAGAGGCTTTCCTTGTCATATAGCTGAAGTCTTTCCAGCTGTAGACTGGTGCCATCCCAGAAGCAACCCATCAGGGCTCTGGCACTCCCATTTGCATTGCCTTATCTTCCCTCAGAGTCCAAGAAATAATTAAGGCTCCTAGAATCTCTAAAACCACACTCCCCCGCTCCCCAGCACTAGCTTATTCAGATTACTCAGCTCACCTTCTAGGGTCAGGGATGCACAGCTCTCGTTGCCTGGGCCCCGTGTGTTCCTAGTCCTGGACTTCCAGGTCTTTAGACTATCGTTTCAGGGCAGGGATTTTCCCCAGCCTCAATCCTTGGCCTGTCTTTTACTGAGTGCTTCCATCAGCAGCATCTCCGGGAGCCTTCTCCATGCCTGGGCTTGGACTCATCTGCTTGATTCACCCACTCTCAGTCACCTTCCCACACCAGGACCTTTTGTTAGGTGGGCCTAAGGGCCACACACACCTGATTACCCTGGCTGGGAGGAGGCTCCAGGTCTTAGATCTTTCAAGGAACAAGATCTTGGATTTTCCCAAGACTGCCTCCCTCTCAGATACTAGCTATACCAAGACCATCTTCCACTCATAAAATCATCATTTTGGCTATTCAGGACAACTGAAAAGGGGTAACTGACCCCTCCAGCTGTCCTAGAGGCTCACCCCCCCTCATTGCATTATGCAAGGGACTGCAGATGGGAGTCAGCCATGGGCGAGAAGAACTATGAAGCCCCTGGGGCCTCTCCTAGAGGACTAAGGTAAGAGGGGGAAAAATCCTGAGAGACTGGTATCCAGGGATGATGAAGGAGGCAGAGGTATATGAGGTTTTGGAGGCTCAGAGGAAGGTGGGGTGTAGAGGAAGATGTAGTGGGGTGAGGGACAGAAGGATGTGGGAGTGCAGGAATATGAAAAGGATTCAGGGTTGAGCTATCCTGGCAGCAGTCATCTCAAGGATGAAGGTCTGCCTCTCTGACATGGGCCTCACTGGTAATGACCTAAGCCCTCCTTTGGGGTGGTGCAGGGAGATGGAGGACAGAGACAGAGCTGGGGGATTGGATGGTGTGGGCGCTGGAGATCTGAAGACCCACCGTGAGTTGACCCCTTGGTTAGGGGATATAGTCAGGAGCTGGGGTTTTGAAGGGGGAGGTTTTTCTGAACAGAGAAATAGGAGTCAGTCATTAGATCTGGGAAGCCAGATACTAGAGAGAGCCAAGTTCATGGGGAAAATGGCTGAAACCAGAAAACACAATAAAGAGTTGTAAAATGTGCTTTATTTACTGAGAGAAATGGGAATTTCTCTGAACATGGAAACCCCTACTTCTCTGGGCTTGGCCATAAGCCCTAGATCCTGTGGGCATGCTCTAGGAGTTCACATGTAGTTTGAATGCTGTTGCGGGGGGAGAGCCCAGGGGCCCAGAATTAGGTGTGTATACAGAAGGAGTGCATCAGAGAGTGTGGGATGAACGGGGATAGGAATGCAGTAAATTGAATCTTGAGGCATATGGTATACTGCATGGGTGGAGACAAAAGGTGAATTGAGTCTATGTGTAAGATAAATGCATTAAGTGGGCATGAACAGCAGCAACAAGGAAACACATGACACACATTTATACATATTGTTATGCAACTCATAGTCTACTGGCTTGTTGTTTCCAGATGTTCTCAGATGTGCAGGTGGGCATTTATAGTTACGAAGCTGGGAGTTTTTATATGCTGGGATAGAACAAGCCTCTTTAAGGATAATAGATGTTATCTCTAAAATTGTCAGGGGAAAATTACTTTTCACCCTGTTTATGGTTTCCCAACAGTTAAAATACAGAGACATTCCCATCACTTTCCTATCCTTCCTCCTCCTTTTGTCCAGTAGGAATTAAATAAAATTGGTAAAAAGGAAGGGGGGGGATCTGAGATGTGAGCATGAAAAAAACATTATTTTCAATTTTTAATCCCCAAAACACAATCAAAATTCCAAAACATTGAAAGACTGTTTTGAAGCACAACTGTTTCATTTACAGATGTGTCAACATAACAAATAATTTCTAACTAAATTTACTAGAAAAACAACAGTTTTCTGAATAATTTCCCTTAGATATATGTGTACCATTGAGGCCATACTAATGTGGGAATGGTTCAAAACCACTGTGTCGCATGAGCTGCACTAGAGGATCTAGTTCTATGTAGCAACTTTAATAAAACAAATAGACATGCTCTTGGTCTTGATTTTGTTTTTTTAAAATATTTCTCTCTGAAGACATCTAGTGTATGTCTATGCTGTAGGTGGGAGTGACCCTCATGCTCTGAGGAGACAGACTTGTGCTCGCTTGGTTCAAGTCACCATGCTAAAAATATCAGTGTGAACCTTGTGATCTATGCAACAGCTTAGGCCCTCAGTCCTCTCAAGTCTTTTTGGCAGACACAATGTCCATTCTGCTATTGTAGTTGTAGAGGAATTCTCAGTAAGCGGGGGCCACAAACTTAGTGAAGAGTGGACCTTTATTCTACACAGCTGCAGGCCCAAGGGCAAGTACCCAAGAGCCCTGAGAATAGTGTACATCATTCTTATATAGTGACACATTACATCATATTACAAAGCATAAACTATTGCTATATAGCCAAATAAGTTCTGGGTCCAGCCTTTTTGCACTGAAATTTCCCCAATTACAACCCATTCTCTTTGACCCTCCTTATTCCACATACCCCTCCAATCGTAATTCACCTGCACCATGGATCTTTGGCCTAGTTCTTGAGCTGACCCAAATGGGCTGACTTTCAGAAATCTGCAGGCAAAGCCAAACACCTTCTCTGTCTCCAAGTTTCAGTACACCGTCCTTGAAGCATGGCTCTCTACAGCTTCCTTATCAGCTAGTTGCTTCTACTGGCCCTCTTCCAGGCGTGCTAACAGAACAGAGAAAATGCAGCTCTCCCCCCTCTCAAGGCCTGCTGAGCTATCCATCTGTGTCTCAACATTTTTAGGCGTCAGCACTCTGTTAGGCCTCAGGCCCGGAATTCCTCCACATAGTGCATTAGCTCACGCCATGCACTTTGAAATTTGTTAGTTTTCAAGGTACCACAGGACTCTCTTTGAACAAGCAATAATTATTGCACATTGAGATGTGCTTTGGAACTCAGGCTGCTTAAAAATCCCTGTGAAAGCCTTGCCTTCTAATGGAGAAAAGGGTTGGTTTAACTTACCTCTTAAACTCCAGTTGTAGAGAAAGCAGCTGTAGTTGAAGCATTCTTGTTAGTTAGTCATTGTAACATTAGGCTTCTTCTTAAAATGTATGCCTTTCTTCCCCAGTGTAATCATAGAAACAAAAAAGTTTCCTGAGGAGGAAGGCACACATCCTGGAGTTGCTGCTGCCCTTGCTGTTTCTGGTTGGCAAAAACTTCAATCACTACCTCTTCCCCATCTCCAAGGACTGGCCCTAGGCGAAAATGTTCTCCTTTTGCCTCCCACCGCTAAGACCGGGACTGCATAGGACCTCTTCCTTCTTTCCTATCTAGAAGACCCTTTGGCCCCTAATCCCCCTTTCCAGAATCCTGGCCACCATCTCCTCATGTTTCCTTCCCCACCTTGTCTGCAGTTTTGGACTCAATCTATTTGGTTGAAGGAGAGGTGGGAAGGTCTAGTATGGGAGAAATGTTCTAGCTGGTCTCAATCTCTCTGATGGGAGGGCAGGGAAATGTCCCAGTTGTCTGTCTCACTTGGGGCCAGGCCTTGGATACAGGGACAGACAGCAACTGGAACTGTCAGAAACTCTCCAGAGTAGGAGCAGTGTCTCTTGCAGGAGGCTCCAGGCCCTGAAAGGGTTTCCTCCTTCCCAGACCCTCAGGTCTCCGTTTCCTAATGCTGCCTACCCACGTCTTCTGCTTATGAGCCTACTCTTGCGACAGAGATGGTGGCTTGGCAAGGACATTCATGTGAATTTGTAGCAGCATCTATGGCCACAGCAGAGAGGGTTTGGTGTTCTTCTTCCTTGCCCTTCATTGTTTCACTGACTGTGAGGGATGGGCAGAACTTCCCAAAATATATCAAGAATGTGCCTTCACAGAGAAGACAGAAAGACTCACCCATGGGCTCTCCTACATATTTTGCTTTCACACAAATGCTGTCATTCTGCTTCCTGCACATACATGTACCCCTTCTACTAGGATGTGTCACCAAGCACATGAACTGGGTTGAGTGCCTAGGTGTTTCTCCTGACGTTATGAAAATAATGGTTCAGGCCTCCACCCAGATATCTGTAATGGAGTTGGGTGTCTCAGTGCTCACTGGAGGCCTGACTAGGATACATGCAGTAGAGCAGATGTGCCCTGACGCTGGTTAGTTTTTGACTTAATGAAGGAGACTTGCTAGGTTTTAAATGCTAAGCTGTGTCCCACATGCATCACATTATGCAGTACTCTACCTACAGCCCTGTTGATATCACTGTAATGAAACACAGAGCAAGAAATACTCACTGTAAGGAAGAGTGGCAGAGTCAAGCTGTGGGTCTGTCATTGTGCACTGCGAGTTTCTTGCTCAGTGGTTGACGATCTGGGAGCAAACCTAGCAAATTCTAACCAGTCTGAGATAAAGCAGCGGACATCAGCAACCAAATTCATATATTCTGTGTCCCAGTTTATTATTCCAAGAGCCTGCAGGGACATGGCTTGATGCAGAGTGCTACTGACTGGTGGGTTGGAACAGCAGTGTAATTGTTAAATGAAGATGACAATTAAAAGCAGAGAAATAACATTTCTGAAGTAAATCCTCACTGCAGGCTGCCTATCAGGGAAAGTCTTTGCTGTAAAAAGACATTGTGCTCTTTGTGGATGCTTACAGGTCTTGATTCAAGGAGGGGTTTGCAAATCTCAGGTGTATAATGTGTTTTCATTTACAATGTGATATGCTTGTCATTTTCATTTGTTAATTGCAGTATCAAATTGCACGAAGAATGAGATATGGAAGAGTCTTATATCTTCCTGGGTGGGAAATACTAATGGGTGTCAAGTGTTTTATTAATTTATTATATTATTCCTTACTGGGTGAGATGTCCTGTGTAACACTGGGAGGGCCTGGTATCTGCCAGTCTAATTAAATCATGGTGTGTCAGGATGTGAGTCTGTATGAAAATGGAGTTGTTTACAGCTGTTCAGAACAGAGGTAAAAACTAACCTGATGACATTTGTAGGATGGGCATCTAAACTGTTTTTGAATTTTCTTCACTTAAGTCATAGTCTAGTATTTTGTTAAGAAAATCCATGGGAGTCTTCAAAACACATAAGAAAACTCCAAAGGTCAGGCTGTTTAACCCATCTCTTTCTATTTCTTTCTCAATTTATTTGTCAAAGAAAGAGATTTCCAGAGGGGTAGCCATGTTAGTCGGTGTACAGAAAACACAATGAGAGTCCTATGGCATTGTACAGACTAACAGATTTCTTCAGGCATAAGCTGCCATGGGCTCCAACCCACTTTGTCAGATGTAGGAGCATCTGTTAGTCTATAAAGTGCTAAAGGACTCTCATTGTTTTTGCTAAGAAAGACACACGCACACATGTATGCACCATAACAGTCTTCCATAAAAGGACTGGATTCCTTTCTCACAAATATTTTGTGTTGTGTTAGGACCCATTGGGTTTTTATGCTTTTTGATATCTTCAGATAAATGATCATGCTCAAGGTATAGGACTAGACAGATAAATACATACCATGTGTCAGAGACAGTGACAGAGAAATGGTATGGTTAGGACACCTTAGGTAGTAAGCAAGAATTTAAACTCTGTGTATATTGTTTATCATTATTAACAAGTTTTTATTCAAATTATTTTTGATCAGGTGAAACAAAAAACTGTTCTTGTTAAAGATTCAGCAACCCCTTAGTCACTGAGCTTAGCATTGTAAAAGCTCACAGACATTTCTCTGGAGCTTCCAAACAGCTTTCCAGCAGAAAAAGGAAAGCCAAAGGTGTGTGTGGTGTTTTTTTTTTTGTTTGTGTGTTTGTTTTTTCCCTGATCTTCCTGAGGCATAGAACAGGCAGGAAAGGACAACAAAGCACATTTAAAAAAAAACAAATAAAAAAATCCTCTGGTCTTACTCTTACTTTAAAGAGGCAAAAATGTGCACAAGCCCGATAATATGGCCTCCTTTACACTTCTTCTGAACCAACCCTGGTTCAATATCCACAGTGCTTTAGAAAATGCCTGAACAACTGCATAAAGAAGAGATCCCTTTTGTTAGTTCCCATTCTTCAGAAAATATTAGAGTCTTTAGTCTCTGGGGTCCACTGTTCAGACCACGAAGATAATGGAAGGAGGAATGGGCAACCAATCATCCTCTGGAAGGTCACCAGAGTGATGTGACATCTACTGAAGAAGCCAGGGGGCTGGGTAGGAGGTAGTTGGGCCTCCCCAAAGGCAGCATAAGGCTCTTGTAATGGAGGGTTCCATCATGCGAAGCCTATGTGACACAGGGTCTGAGGGGATACAAGGAAAGTATTTTCACACCCATCTCTCTGATGGACGGACTTTTAGGGGCAAGGTCAGCAGATGGTAGGGGGGTGAGCAAATCTTCCTCAGACTTCAGCCAAAGTAAACTGTAACTTCCTGCTGCTTCAGAAGAGGTCAAGGTGAGGTTAATTGGCAGATGAAGGGGAAGAGGTGGAATTTTTAATTATTTGTGCAGGACGATATCTCTTAATTTATGAGGAACAGTTAATCCATCCCCACCTGTAACACCCACATCTATCAGCCTCTCCGCAGTTCAAGCATGGTTATCCAGGGCAACAGCTGAGTGTCACTTAGGCAGCTCCTTGGGTTCCAGTTGCAGCTGGCAGAGACCCAGTTGGACCATGCCCTGCAGTGAGGAATTCATGATGTGTTGAAAACGGTATTGTATTTGTAAACTATCACTTGAAATGCTCCATGTCTTGCTAGGTTTAGGAAGCATGTGATCTGGGATTATCAGTAAGTCAACAGCCAGCCAGCCTTCAGAGAGCTGAGCTGAGCTGCGTTGTGCCTCTTATTACCTTGCAAAATTCCTCAAATTCAAATTAATTCAATTTTTTATATGCCTTCTTAATTAAAAAAGCAAAATATCAACAATATGAAACAGCTTCATCCTTATAATGTGTAGAAATGTCCTTCACAGCCTAATAATACCTTTCTTCTTCAGAACAATGTTAAAAGGGAAAACATTGTCACTGATCTGATTATGTCTGGAGATTGAGAAAATGCTAAAAATAATTTGAGACTATAATTATTATTTTATACACAATACATCAAATTGGCATTGTCTGAGAAGCTGGAAAATTCTACAGTACAGAAGATACTGAGGTTGCTCTTCAAACACTGTCAACAGATTCACAATGAAGATATGAAGGAATACTTCCACATCTACTTTTAAGCACAGGATTCTCTATGGCTTGCAGTTCTGAGAGAGTATGTGTCTTATGTGAATGAAGATTTGAAAATTCATTTGAATATATTTCTAATACTTCAGCTATCTTTAAGATAGCAAACCAAAAGGGAAATTTAGAATCATGAATCCTAGCCAGATCTTGTTGCTGGATATCTGTCACTCTCTGTCTGAGTAGCTGACAACTCATTTATGCTCAAACCATTTTAATAGAGAAATCCCACCTTGCTATAATATAGTGGAGGGTCTTGCAGAGTGCACGGGTTCATCTCTGAAAGACAAAGATGGAAACATCTAGAACAGTGGTTCCCAACCTGTGGTCCAGGAGCCAAAAGTGGTCTTCAGGAGTTTTCATTGTGGACCTCTGCTTCCTTCACTGCCTAAAGACTTGAACAACTGAGTTTTTGTGGGGCTAAAAGACTGGTGCAGACTTCCATCTGAAGCCAAGGGGATGGGAAATCAGTGCTCCCTTCTTCTGGCTCCAGCAGAGAGCAAAGACCTCTGACTAGGTCCCATAGGTGTTGGGGACCCTGCTGGGATTGGGATGGGGAGGGCAATGATCTCCCATCCGCATGGCTGCAGAAGTGAGTCACTGACTAGGGACCCAGCAGGAGCACATGGGCCTACAGGTCATGTTCAGTTTCCCTGCTGCAGCCAGGGAGATGGGAGATCAGGGAGGAGTAAGCCTCTGTTTGGTTATATTGGGGCCTGCTGGAAGAGACTGGCGGCCCTTCAGAGATGTAAAAATTATATCTGTGGCTCTCAAGCCAAAATGGTTGAGAAAAACTGATCTAGAATCTGGAAGATCACAGATCTTAGACCAAAATTTAAGAAAATTAGTGCAAACTCTATTAGGAAAAGAAAAAGCATCTACCTTGGCTTCTAAAAATGAGGCACAGTAGAATATGAAAGAATGAAAAGTCTCCTTCCCACCCCCATCACCCCCAAAATTATTTTGAACAATGTTAAGGCTGAGATTTGACCTCTGAACCAAACTTGGATCTCATAGCACATCTGCAATATCACCTTAGCATTCAAAGATTGCAGTGCTGAAGTCCTGTGCTGCTACCATCTGAATGACTAAGACAGAGTCCTTTTGTTGTGTCTTTATGATAGAAAGATCAGCAGCCCCCATGATGAAACTTCACCCATAAATAAATCAAAGAAGAGATTGTTCTGCTCAGTTTGCTGAGGGTTCTAAAAAATGAACACTCAGTTTTGTTATAAATGAGAACCAGATTTTGAGAGTTAAAGTAAAAGGTAAATTGAGATAACAACCAGAAGAAACATCTGTCTTTGCAATAAACTAACCATGTGATCAGCACATAATAACACCAGGATAAACCTACCCTTAATATGCTGGAGAAAAATTATCTCCCTTCAAAACATCCACCATATCCTTATACACAGAGATGCCAGAATGAATCCCTGGTGTTCTACCCCAGAAATAGGCAAAAACATGACTACATTCTCCATTAGCTTTAATTCTTATCCTACTCACCTCACTCTGATGAAGAAATAGATTTGAAAATAAGGAGAAATTATAGATGAACACCCAACTTTCTTAACTTCATTGAAGATAATAGATTCAAATACAATTTAAAATCCATAAAAGCAGCATACAATTGTCTGTGACTCATAGCATTTACCTTGATGGCCGCCCCTGCCGGGCCATCGCTAACGTATAGAGAATGTGTGAAGGGAACAGATGGCCCCTTCACCTTAACAGATGACCCCCTTGAACTTAACTGGATGGCCGTTACCACCCTGAGTGCCCATTGTCTTTGCAGGGCTTGGTGTAGGTGGGCTCTGCCTGACTGCAAGGTCCTGCAGGGTATGACTCATACCACCATTGTTTTCTGCAATCCCTGTAATCAGGGAAAGGCAGGAAACACAGTTTAATCACTTTGTAATTGGTTTTGTTGAATGCATTTAATTAAAATTCCCTAAATACAAACAAAATATTCTAAAAAACAAATATGCAACTGCACAGGCCCTTCTGCTAATACTTCCCAGGTACAGTTATGTTCTGGTAACCTTCTCTGCACTCAACCCTTCATTTAAATTTGATCAGAGTCTTTCTATTGACTTCATAGCATTTACAGTTGGGAAACAGATGTCTGGGGGGAGTTAACTTCCTCAAAACAAGGATTTGTCAAATATGTTCCCCTGAAATTTCCCCACAATTTTTATGGAGCTGTACAAACAGTAATAATTATGATTAATAGATTGCAGCACAACCTTAATAAACATGACATATTTCAGAAGAGGATATCAACAGATCAGCGTTTCACAATCCCCAGCAAACCGTATATAGAGATTCTCCATCTCCTATCTATCTTGGAGTCTTTTCTCTTCAACGTGTTGAGTTCCCAGCCAAACTTCACATGAAGTTCCTTTACCTTCTCTTTGCTGTCTTCCTTCTTCTTCTGAAAATCCTAATAAAATGACAGGATAATGTTCAAGGGCATTCATCAATCTATACTAAAGTTATCTAAAATTTTGTATCATATTTTTTCCAACTTTTTTTCTGAACAGCTGTAGTGCTTATGTGTTTTGCACAAGGAGCTTGACATTTGATTGTACCATAGTCCTGTGTGAAAGAAGTTACCTTAATTTGGCTAATATCCCTTCAATTTAGCCTTTAAAAATATTCCCAACTTTGACCTAGTGCAGTCCCACAGCAATTGGCCCTTCCCACTGTGCTGCTCTGAATTTTTCTCACAGACCTGAAAGAAAACATAAAATCATCCTATAAAATTCGCAGATGGACACAAATTATGGGATATGGCACTGATCCAGAGGGATATGGCTCACCTCATACACTGTTTTTTTAATTAATAATAACGACATTTATTTATTATACATTTAGCACAGACTGGGGCCCCATTCTGACAAGTTCTGTTCTACAGTACAGTAAAACAACACTCCTGGCTCCAAAGAATTTACAAACCAAATACAAAATGAGAATAAAAACAGACAGATGGATAGAGCATGAGGGACAACTGAGACTATATTATTTAAGTCTTGGGGTGAAATCTCTGAGTAGAGGATACTTTAAGGCACTGATTGTCAAACTCTTTTCCTCAGAACCCAGCTGAAAAAAATCTTTGAGCAATGCATTTCAGTTTTTTGGTGCAGCAGCAGAGGCTTCCATGAACCAGTACCTGAGGGTCCATGACCAAGTACTGGGTCCCAACACTAAATCTGAAAACCACTGCTTTAAGGAAAGCCCAGGTAATCTAGTTTAAAAATGTTCTAATCTAAGTAGCCTGAAGGACATTTGGCTGTGTTTTCAAAAGACTTATAGAATCATACAATCATAGGGTTGGAAGGGACCCCACGAGGTCATCTAGTCCAACCCCCTGCCAAAAAAAAGCAGGACCACTCCTATTAGATCATCCCAGTCAGTGTTTTGTCCAGCTGGGACTTGAACACCTCCAGAGATGGA
>VOCP01050662.1:0-29728 GCA_007922195.1 Podocnemis expansa
GCACCCTCCTCTGGAACTATTCTGCTGCACTGAACAAAGAACTGGGAGCCACCCTGGTGCTGGGTGTCTACCAGAGGAATGGGACTACCCTGCAAACTACAGATTCTTCCAGGATTTGCTTTCTATGGACTCTAAATTATTTGTATGTATGTGATTCACTTTGACCCATTAACATCTCTCATGGGTTTTTTTTGTTTTGTTTTCCTTCTACGTTAAATCTTTAGTTTTAGTTACTAAAGAATTGGCTGACAGCATGGTATTCTGGGTAAGATCCAAGCCTATATTATTCTGGGTGATGTGTGGCTGGCCCTTTGGGGTCAGGAGAAGCTATTTCTTTAAAAGACCTGGTGGCTAGATGGGGACTAGACTAGCTGATGTGCAATAAAGGGTGCTGTTTCTATTGTGTTATGCTTGGTGATGACCAAACTGGTGAATCAGAAGCATGTTTTGTTACTGACTGGGAGACTGGTTTACGTACCACCCGTCAGTGGTTTAGGGGTTTGGCCCCTGGTTTTGCAGCTTTCCCTGATTTTGGCACAGTCAGAAGGTTATCCCAGGAGGCCTGGGTCACACTCAGTTGATTAAATATGTGGAAACATACAAAATGATTCCACATCCTCACAGTTTTGTACCTGTAACGACACTACCTTTGCTTTAATAAATGCTAATGTTTATACAAATAACTTCAGCTTCTATTGAATTAATCAATATTTGAAACATTATTTAAATATTAAATGCTACATCCAAATTACATGGAAAAGAGCTAAAGAGAAGATGGATGAAGGAATATGAGCATCTCTTTCTCTGAATATTCAGTGAATATATTTAAAATGATATGCTTCAGTACTTTAATACAAGTCCCCAAATGAGGTTTGTTTTCTTTCAACTTATTTGCTATCATTCATAGAAATCCCTGATAAAAGGAGTTAAGGATCACATTTTTCAATTTTTCTGCAGTCAGAAAACTGCAAGCATAATGAGTAGGATACTTAGTTCACCATCAGTGAGGTGATGCTTACTGAAAAAATGTATATATCCATTGTACTTGTTCACTTTGGCTCTGAAATTGCAAGATAGACAAAGAAATTGCTCTTTATTATAATAAAAAATATTTCAATTGCTTGAGCTATTCTTTGCTTTTGTGGTTAGCACTGATCATTGGTGTGTGTCAGGCTGCTCCCACAATCTGGTCTGGTGTGCCACTGTGACCTCCTGGATTTCACTCCTGAACTATGACTTACCCCACTTTGCCAGATTATATCTCATTCCTGAGTCAGTCCACACCAGGCTCCAACAGCTAATTGGTCCCAGGTAGTGGGTGGGGACCCCTGGGCTGCTAAGGTCATGGTCCCTAAGTGGGCACCCCCAGCCCCAGATACCACACTGAGAACATCCATCCTACAGTGATTGGGGGTCCACTGCCAATAATCATCAACTCACATCTGTCCATTTAACAAAGAAATGGATTCCCCACCTTCCTCATTCACACCCTCTAAAGTGCATGCAGCTTTAGATAAAACAACTATTAGTTTATTTATTAGGATATGATTTACGTGACTATATAGCAAATCAGTACTCAAACTTATAATAAAGCAGTCAGAAGTAGCCATGAGTCAAATAAAATATTTAAAATTCATGCTAAACTAATAACACTATTACAGTTATGCTCATCTGACCACCCTAGTCCAGCTGTGATGGTTTGCAGCCATCTATGCCTTTTTAAAGACAGGGCCCAATTTTTCTTGTAGATGTTTCAAGATGGAGTTTCTCTGACAAAAAGCCAACAGCTTCTCCAAGCCTATGTCTTTGTTTTTAGTCTCCTGTCCTCTCAGGGTTGGTGCTAGGGTTTCTGGCGCCCCCCTGCAACCAATAAATTGGTGCCCTCCCCCTCCCCAGTCCAGCGTGGTCCCTGGGGGTTGCTGGGCCCAGGCAAATCACTTTCTGCCCCCCCCCACCACATTGAGAGTGGGGCCCGGCTGGCCCAGGGGAGGGGCAGACCCCTGTGCTGCCCCCCATGCCAGGGACCAGGTAAGCAGCCAAAAGGGTGGCCGGTGCAGTGCTGCCAGTCCACCCACCTGCCTCCCCCCATGACCTGGGCCTCCCGGGACAGCCTTCTGAATGTGCCAAAATCAGGGCAAGCTGCAAAACCTGGGGCCAAACCCCCAAACCACTGACAGCTGGTACTTAAACCAGTCTCCCAGTCAGTAACAAAACATGCTTCTGATTCCCCATTCTGGTCATCACCAAGTATAACCAAAACAGAAACAGCACCCTTACTACACATCGGTTCCCATGGTCCCATCTAGCCACTGGGTCTCTTAAAGAAATAGGTTCTCCTGACCCCAAAGAGCCAGCCACATCACCTAGAACAATATAGGCTTGGATCTTACCCAAAATATCACACTGCCAGCCAGTCCTTTACTAACTACAGTGGTGGATTACTTAGCAGTAACTGTCCTTCTTCAAGATTCTCATTCTCATTCATAGGGCTGGAAGGGACCTCATGAGATCATCAAGTCTAACCCCCTGGGAATTGAGCCCAGGACCTTCTGCATGTTAAGCAGAGGTGCTAGCCACTGCACTGAGATGGGCTGCTTGGATTCATTCAGAATTAGGTGTCTCCATTCCAGAGCACTGAACTGGTTGGAACTTTTTGCTCTAGCCTGTCAGAAGAGGGCAGGCAGCCACCACCCCCCATGCCACCCGGTGGCTATATAGGTGGCCACTGCCCGGCCCTTCCCTAGTTACTAAGAGTTGCCAACTCTCTCTGAATGAATCTGAGCAGCACATTTCAAATAAAGACAGTTACTGCTAAGTAACCCAGCGTTCTTCTTCGAGCACTGTTCAGATACATTCAGAAATAGGTGACTGCTAGCCATGCTGATGGATGGTGGGTGGAGTTGGCCCTTCCGCCCACAGCACAGCAGAACTCCAACATGAGAAATTGGCCAGCAGTCAGGTTCTCAAGGGTCTAAGCTATGACCTAAGGATTTTCATCCCAGGAGGGAAGCCTGGAGATGTAGGACGTAACCCAGTGGAGAGAATGGGTCTGTATTGCCCGAGCACAGGTGGTATGCCTGGGCATGGCAACCTAAGATCACCTTACACAGCTGAGGTAGGCACACAGGATGACTACGGAGAGCATCTCTAACCGCTCTACCTGAAGGGTGTTAGCAGATGCCTTATAGGGCTGAGAAGCTTTAGCATTCTAGCAGTGCCCCCTGTTGGCATAGAGCTAATGGAGAAGCATCTAAACTCCAGAACTGCTGGGCTGGCAGTGGTAGTTATCAGCACTGCGAGAAAATCAGAGGAGAGAGAGTCTCCTCTCTCCATCTGGTAGTGCAAGGCATATACCGGTAATGGAGTAAGGCCGGGGACCTGAAGAGGGGATTGAGGGGTCCTCCCCTTCTTAAAATTGCAGCCATGAGACCACAACCAGAGCGTTTTGGATGAGTGAATCTGGCGTACTTGGTAGCCCACAGAAGAAGTGGGCAGCCAGGGTAAGAGGTTAGAAACTAGAGAAGGGAGGACGAGCTAGTTTAAGGAAGCTACTGAAACATTGGTAACAACGGTCAATGCCTGACCGGCATGCTCGTAATGAGTTGACGTACCCAACCCAGAACCCAGATGCTTCGCCCATCCTGTGGAAGTAGATAAGGGAAGCACAGGTGATACCGTTATACTACCCAAGGGAGTGGTATTACTACTACCTACACCCCTCCCATTCATATTCCTTATAATTTCAGCAACAGGAAGGCAGCTGTAGGAACGCTATGGAGAGGGTTGGACATGGAGGGCTGTGGGTTAGTATGGCTCCTAAGCCCAGGGCTGGATGCTAGAAACCATGGCCTAAGGGCCACAGACTTCGTCCCACTTGGCCTCACCCTGCTGGGAAGGACCAATCCGGGAAGGGCCCGAGCCAAGTGAAAACTGTATTGGGGTGCTCATTAAGATTAATGCTCCCTCCAGCAGGAAACCCCAGAGAAATACGGAAGAGGCAAGCTCCTCCAGAGTGGCAGGGCAATGGGAGGCCACCCAATGAGGTGCATTCCACTGTCTCCTCTCTGATTTTTTTTTTTTTTCCGTGTCTTCTGTGGAAATGGTAGTGAAGGAATAGATCCTACCGGGAGGTGAGCGCTAACAAAGGTTGGTCTGTTCCACACTTTGCAGGATGATGAGAGGAACTTCAGGGCTCACGAGTAGTGGACTTTAGAGGAAAAAACACAGCCATTACCGTTTGGAACAGAATATACTATCTAAGACACGCCTCTGAAACCAAGAGGGCCTTAAATTGTGATGGGAGGGAGGAACTGTACCCGCTGGGCTCCTAAATGAGGGTCCCTGGTAAGTAAGTCGAGATGATGACGGTGCTACAGTTGAGTCCCAGCAGAGTGGGCTACATGAAAGGCACCACTGGGCAGAACTCTGAGAGGTGAAGATCAGTTCAGAAAACATTGCTCCATGAGGATGGTTCCCAGGCCACCGCCGGGGAAGGGAACGGTGACTATGAGCATATTGGAAGGCAAAGGGTTAAGCCCCTCCACCTACAAAGTACGGCAAAGAGGGAAATCCAGTTAGATTCCACACTATTACCCAGTTATCTCCTCCGGCCTTGAGGCCGAAGAGCTTCCCAAACGGGATATAGCAGGAACAATCCCCCAGGGATAAAGAGGGAAGTGTCTTGGACTCCTTCTGTGAGGGACAAGAGGACCCATCTATGGGTTTTGGCCTGGAAAACGTGCCAGGTAGTGGCGATAGATGGCCCAGGTTGGGAGACTTCCAGAGGAGGGAATTCACTGCTCACTCGTTTACCCTCCCTTTGCCTGTATATTTGAATGACGGTATAAGAACGGGCAGCAGCCCTGCTCTTGTGGTTACTCTCAAGAACTTTGGCTAAGGAAGAGTATCAAAGGGTTCATATCCCACAGGGACCATGAACAGGTTAGCCAAAACTTGCGGCTGGCTGCTGGGTCCCAACGTTTATGTCTGCTACTCAGGGGATGGAAACCAATTACCTGTCCCTTGCGGTCAGGAAGGGGTCCAAGTGGAAATGTATGCCCACCACTCTAGTGTGGGTTGGTTGGGGACCATTGGTTGAACACAAACGCGAATGGTGGGAGGGATGAATGCAGCAATAAGCTCATTCATCTTGTGGTCAGGGCGTAGAATCAGCAGGGGGTTGTCTGCTTGACGGCGTTGGGGGGAGGGACCATAAGGTCTCAACCATGGGAAAATGTGCAGGAGTATAAGTCCTGGAATGGAGATGGGGCTCCCCAGGGGGCGGGGGAGCTCCCTGTAGCTCAAGTGAATAGCGGAGGATGGTGCATTCTCTAATGTTAGAGGTGTGATCTATGAGTGCCCTAAGGTCCCACAGTTAACAGGGTCGCCACCGGAGGAGGTGGAAAGTGGGAAGTCATGGTAGGCTCTTAGGGCTAAGGGCGGTGCCAAGAGATGCCTGCCTGGGTTTGGGCAACAGACCTCCGTGGTGCCCTCCTCTGCAGATGAGGAATCTTGAGTAGTGAGGGGCAAGTCCCCTCAAGATCCAGGGTCAGTCCCATCCCTATTAAGAGAAGGGTTGTCTTGCATGTGAGTCGCCCATTCTTACCAGGAAGGAGAGGGGCTATCTATTACCTCAGCAAAGGAGAGTCCCAGAACCGGGAAAACAAATTCACACTGTGGCCTAGAGAGTGCAGAATGCCACCTACTAGGTTGCGGAGGAGGCTTGGCAACAATATCGGTGATTGTGACTAGGCTGGTGACCAGGAGTCAAGAGCTCTCCCAGACTCATCCAAGAGAGAGTTTGTTAGGAGGGTCCCCCAGAGGGCTTTGAACTGAAGGGGTGGTGATGAGGTGAGTCCCCACCAGTAGTTGTGGAACAAAAAGGGGGGGGGGTAATATTGATCGTTAAGGGGCTGGAGGACGTGGAAGTGGCCCTGGCTGGAGTAGGCCAAGATATTTCATTTCCTCCTTGGGGTCGCGAGCAGTGCCCAGAATGACCGAGGTCTCCCTCGGGAAGAGGGCATCACCCCCAAAAGGCAAGTCAAGGGCGACCTGCTGTGAGGCTGGAGGGAATCTGGCTTCCCACAGCCAAGCTGCACAGTGCAGGATTACGGCCGAGGCCATAGTACAGGCAGCTGTATCCACAGCATCCCAGGCTGAAAGGAGGAGGTCTGAGAGGCTATTTTATGCTCCTCCAGGAAGGCCTCGCACTCTTCCCTCGCCTCTAGTGGGAGTAGATGTGTAAATTTGTAGAATGACTCCCACACATCCAACATGTAATGGTTAACGAGGGCCTGGTTGTTCACAACCCTTAGCTGGAAGGCTGAGGAGGAGTAAACTTAGCGACCTAGTAAATTTAGTTCCCTGGCATCCCTCGATGTCAGGAGGGGATTGGGGGGAACTTGGCCTGGCCCTAAGGCTGCCTCCACCACTGCACTAGGAGGGGCTGGGTGGTGGGTAAGCGAGGGGAACTCTGACCCCAGAACTCTTTATTTGAATCCAGCCGTATCAGAGACTGGGGAGATGGAACCTGGACTTTTCCAGCAGGAGGAGGCCAAGTCCCAAACACTGGGGTGGAGAGGCACTGTAACCGGTGCCACCGATGAAAAGAGTGGCCCGAATAGGGTGTCAGAGGGTGACTTGAAGGATTGAACCACCAGGCACATTTGGTCTGAGACATGGCGCAAAAGGTCAAAATGCACTGATAAGTCGCCGGTGTAAAAGCATGGCACCAGGTTCAGTGCTCTTACTAGCACCGAGTGGGCCAGTACCGGCGAAGTCCAGGAGGTCTCTTGTGGGGACCAATTCCTGGGGTGAAATTGAAAAGGCAACGGCACCAAGAGCTGGCGCTGAGGCCATTTGGAGCCCCTTGAAGCCCCTTCCCCTAGGCTGGAACAGGGAGAAACCTCCTGGGATTCCTGGGGCGGCACCAGAGACAGGAGGGTGATGTGGTGGCACAGAGATGGCTCCACGGTACCGGGGCTTCCAGGGGGCTCTGGCCTTCGGGGCCCTGGGGCCAGCAATGGAGAAAGTGAGTGGTTCAGCACCTGCGGCACCCAGACCTTGGAAAGGAAGGCTGGCTTCCCCCTTCTAGGTGACGCCAGAGAAGGGGGTGAGAGCAACAGGAGGAGCACCCTGGCTGCCTCCACTGCCTCTGGGGTCAATAGGGTTGGAACTGAGGCTGACCAGTCCCGAGGAAAGGCCCGTGCCGAGGAGGCCTGGCTGCTCCAGTGCTGCGGTACCACCGAGGACAGTACCAAGCTAGTGTGGCAGTGGCTATTGGCACAGTGCCAAGCAGTGGGCTTCAGTGCCCAACTGGCGTGCGGTGCTGCCAAGGGCCCTGAAGCCTCAGGGGAGGAGTGCCAAGCCCGCACCGAGTCTAAGGCACAACGTCTCTGCTCCCGGTCCTTGATGATCCTCGGCTTAAAGGACAGGCAGAGGGAGCACACGGTGGCCACATGGCTTTCATCTTGGCACCGGAGGCACTTCCCGTGGGGATAGTCCCGCGGGAAGGCCTTGCCGCACTCGGCAGAGGGCTTGAACCCTAGTAGGGTGGACAGTGCTGTAGCGTGGTATTCTGGCCCGGAAAGGGAGACCTACTTTGGTGGGACCAAGTCCACAAATAGTGTTCTCCCAGTTGGGCGAGAGGCTCATTCGATGAAGGACAGGCTGCTTGCAAGGCAAGAAGCAGGCAGTTCCACCACTGACACTGAAGGTGGAAGAAATGAAACTGGGGAAGGGCCGGGTGGCGGCCACCTATATATCCATGGGGTGGCGTGGGGGCAGTGGCTGCCTGCCCTCTTCTGACAAGCTAGAGCACAAAGTTCTGACAAATCCGGTGCTCCACCATGGAGACACCTATTTCTGAATGCATCTGAGCAGCTCTAGAAGAAGAACTAAAGGTTTAATATAAAGGGAAAACAAACAAAATATGAGAGATGTTAAGGGGTCAAAGTGAATTGCTACATACAGTTATTTAGAGTCCATAGAAAGCATATCCTTGAAGATCCTGTAGTTAGCAGATTAGCCCCACTCTGCTGGTGTGTACCCAGCAGCAGCAGCAGCTGGGTGGGTGGGTCTCAGTCCTTTGTTCAGTCCCAGAAGGATAATTCCAGAGGAGGGTGTTGATTGCAGGTTGCAGGCTGAAGACTGAAGACAAAATGAAGATGGGTCTCCTGCCTTTTATCTCAGAGTCCTTGCCAGATCAAAATGGAGTTGGGCTCCATGGTCAGTCTGGGTAATTGGTCAGACAGGTTTCTTCTTGGGCCCACTGCAGCTGGAAGCCTCAGTGAGGAACAATAGTTTTGCAGATGCCCAGTCTGGGATTGCCTTAAGAACAAATCACTTGTAACACATGTAAAAACAAATAGATTCCTAATTTCTAATACAAATATGATACACACATATAAATCATATAGTCATTCCTAGCAGATTACAGCCTTGCTGTTGATACCAAACATGACATATGACATATGGCTTATTGCAAATATGAAATATTAATATGAAAAATAATCATAAACAGTCCCCCAGACCTAGGGTTACCAGATACCAAAGCCTGGAAAGGAGAACAGGGAAGTACAAAAAGGAGGATACTGGAGAACACATGGAGAAAATGTAGTATTAATGTAATATTTTTTCTGTTTTTAGGGGGCCCTGGAACACTTCCCCCTAAAAATAGGGGGTTCTGGGGTGTTTCCAGCAAACTTTAACTTCAATAAGTAAAAGCCCAGACAAAATCATGTATTTTTAAAAGCCTGCCAGATGGAGGACGTGAAGGTAAAAAGAAGCACATGTCCTCCATTTGCCTCATATCTAGTAACCCTAACCAGACCCAAAGTGTGACCCCCCCCCCAGCCACACAAGGAAGCCAGCCCCCCTGCCAGCTCTGGCTGTGGCAGGGAAGCGATCCCCTTGCCGGCTCTGGCTGCTGTGGGAGGACGCGATCGCCTCTTCTGGTTCTGGCCGTGGCAGAGAGAAGTGATTCCCCACCCTGGCCAGAGCTGGCAGGGGGGTGGCTTCCCTGCCACGGCCGGAGCTGGCAATGGGATTCCCTATGTTCCTGCGATGGGAAGAAGGGATCCCTCCCCCACTGCCGTCTCTGGGCATGGTGATGAATTGCTTCCCTCTGCCGGGGTGACATCCAGCTGGGACAATTTCACCCCCACCCCCACCACAGCCAGAGCTGGCAGGGGGGATTGCTTCCCTGCCGTGGATAGAGGTGGCAGGGGCAACGGCTTCCCCGCGGTGCCTTTTAAATTGGTGCCTGAGGCAAAGCCCCTTTCCCCTTACTGCCCTGGCCATGGCAGGGGGAAGCAGCAGTGCCAGCTCAAGGGGTTATGGCACCCTGAGCCAGCTTTTCCTTTTGTGCCCCCGATAGCCACACCTCCCCTAACCCCACTGCCTTCAGCGTGGAGCCAAAGGCAGCGGGGGGTGTGAATGAGAGTGCAGAACCAAGCCTCCACACTGGGCTGGCTCGCCCTGCTCCCGGAACCGGGAACAACCAGCCCAGGGGTGGTGCAGGCCAGCCCAGAGGCTGGGTTCTGCTCTCGCCTCTCCCCTGGGCCAGCTGTTCCTCCCTAGAGGCGGGGAGGGCCAGCTCAAAGACTGGGCAAGAGAGCAGAGTCCAACTCATGGGCTGGCTCACTCTGCCCATGGGGGTAGTGTGACTGGCTCAGGGAGAGGTGGGAGCATCGGATCCAGCCTCTGGGCTAGCCTGCTGCACCCCCTGGCACCTCTAAGCTTCAGCAACCTGGGCTGGTGCCACACTAGCTCACTGCTAGTGCCAGCCCTGATCCTGAGAAAGAAATTAGCACCACTTCCTTCAGCTGTTTGAGAATTTGATCCTGACTCACTCTATGTGGAGGGAAAAAGTGAATCCTTAAGACCAAGAGTTGCAAGTCACAAGCACTTAGACCTTTCAGTCCCATGGAATCTGAAACAGTCTTTGAGGCTACTGCTTTACTCAAGGGAAGTGGTTGAGAGCAGGGAATGTATCATCCATCAGACTGGGCCCTTGATGTCAATAGGTATCACTGACAGTCCGTGCCTTTCACTTCCCAAGACATACTGAAGAGAGCGCAGAGAGGACTTTTTTCTGTGTCCTTTTCTAATCTCAAGAGTCCATAGACAAGAAATACACACATGCCTTCAATTTTCTACACAGCTCTGCTCTTCTTTCCTTCTGCTTCTGTAACTGTGATGCTTTATTGGCCCAGCTTGAACCAAAGGCAAATGAGGAAACATTTTCTCTTGTCAAGTTCCAAAGGGGCAACCATGTTAGTCTAATAAAGCAAAAAAAAAAAAGCAAGGAGTCTCGTGGCACTTAAAGACTAATGGATTTATTTATTGCATGAGTTTTCTGATTTGCTGTTGCAGTATGACCTGATCCTATGTCTTAGCCTTCCCTGCATTTATTTTAATCCTATTCTGTAAATTCCCCCATTTTCAAAGCGTCTGATGAACTGGGATTTTCTCCTATGAACAGAGGCAGCCTTAGGCAATTAGGGGCTCTAGGCAAAGGCCCATTGTGGGGGCCCCTAAAGGGCCCACTGTTGGCTCCCCACTGCTACCTTCCTTGTGGCCCCAGTCCCCCCTGCATCCTTAACTGCCCCATATCACCCCCCAGGACTCCTTGTTTGTTTTGCTGAACCAAGCTAACATGATTATCCCCCTGAAACTCATAAATTATCCTTGGGTATGGTATTTTTTAAAGATCTTCCCATCATGAAGCTTGTAAGTTGATCATCTTTCACTAAACATAAATCAGCTAATGCTGAACTACAAAGTTAAAGTGAACTTTTTTTTTTAAGTATGAACATTAATTAATAAATAAGAAGTGGTAACATTAATGATGACTCAAAAATAACTAAAATACCACATTTAAAATTTTGGCAGTCAGACCTTACAAATTTTTCATATAGGCTTGGGTTTATGTGCACTAGAGACATTTAATACAATTATACTAAATAAAAATAAGTGAAAAGGAGGTTTCTTGTGTGTAGCTATAAATGAAAACACCAAATTTCAATGAAATTCTCTGAAGTACTCAAGTTTATAAGACTCTGGCTTGCTCAAAAATATTAAATAGTAAGTACAAAAGAAGCTAAAAAAGAAAGACATACAGCACAGACATCACACACAGGTGTAATGGTTGCCTAAGGGAAGCACTGTATTTAAATGTAGCAGCCTATATGGACCTACCTGGTAACTTAAGCTAAAAAAAGCCAAAGTAAAAATTGTCACACAGTCAATGGAAAAGGCAAAAGAACAGGTAAAAAGTAAAGAAAAAGGCAGTATTTCACAAAATTAAAAAATGGCAAAATAAATAGCCATACTGAGGAATTAAAAGCTGAGGCCACTGGAAAAGTTCCTGGTGTTGTGCCGTCTATTGCTTGCTCCTGTTTTTTTAACATTTCAATGTGAAGGTGATGGGCAGAGAATGGTGAAATCTTCATTTCAGATGGCTCACAAATATTCATGAGTTCATTTGGAATCATATGGTGGTGTGCCTCTAATTAATTAAAGCTAGCAAGGTGTGCCACAGCAGAGAAAATGTTGGGAACCACTGGACTAAACAGAACAGAAATCTGCTTCTAAGATGTCTCTCTAAAGATCCTCATGTACGTAAAACTAAGTCAGTTTAATTCAAAGAAAGTCTGGGCTGATCTTTAGGGGATTTAAAGTCCAATACTAGAAGCATCAACTCTGAAATGCTAGGCTAAGCCATTTGCGAAAGACTATCAGATCACCCCCCTCCCTTACTTACAAGTGAATCACCCCAGATCACCCCCTCCCCTGCCTCATTAACAAGAGAATACAAATCAATAGATCTGAGAGTTTCTCTTTCAAGTAAAAAACAAACAAACAAACAAACAAACAAACAAAAACAAGGAGTCTTCTGGCATGTAAAAGCAGCACACTGTAATAAGCATTGCAAGGGGACGTCCCTCCAACGTTGGCGCCTCCCTGCAATGCTGACCTTGCTTACCATGTTTGGCCAGCCCTGCTCCCTCTTCTTCCTGATCAGAGGTGATCCCTTTGTCCTGTCTGAGCCAGGGACCTCAATTTACATTGTCTTTGTACTCTCCTTCAGGTTCTTGCTAGCAGCTTTGGCTGTTTACATGCTGCTGGGAAATAATTCTTGTTTGTCCCCCTTCCTCCTGAGCTATGCAGTCTGCTTCACATGTATACACATACATGATGCTGCAGGAAACACAATACCATAAGAATACAGCAGAGCATTCAGAAGTGAACCTTTCATGGCATAACTGGCATCATACCATACAATTATACAGCAAAAGTGAACAGAAAGGTTACATAGATCATAGCCTGGGGTGTCACCTATATTGATTGATTCTTGAAGGTCTGAATTATCAGGCCATATTTATGTGAGGCAGTGTCAAACTCATATTTTAAGCCCAGAAGGGACTATTAGATCATCTTGCCTGATTTCCTGTGCAACACAAGCTGTTAAATTTCATGAAGTCACCTCACAGTGCTATACCAGTGGGGAGAGAGAGTAGTGGCAGAGGGCCAGACCGCTAGAGGTTTTCAGGCCCTGGCCCTACAATACAAACAAATCTCTGTTAGCCAAGGACCCAGGACTCATGCAAGAACCATTTCCTCTCAAATTCCCATCAGCAAATATGGAAAGTCCCATTTTCACTCCCCCCTCCAGGGCCCCAAATATACAAGGCTGTATTTACTCCCCCTCCGCAGTCATCTGAATGGAAGGGAAAGAACTAACTGCTGCCATTTTATGGTGCGGAAGGACCACTCTCACCTGGGGGTGGGAATGTAAAATTACCCCCAGATTTAAGTGTTTTAACTCTCAAATTGAAAAGGAGCCAATAATGCGGGAGAAGGGGGTCTTTTAAAATTCTTGGCAGGGAAAGAAAAGAAACGAAGGTGGGAGCCCCTCCCCTGCCATCTCTGCAAGGTGATTTCATGCAAAGCAAAGGAAGGCACTAAACCCCCAGCTGATAGGATGAACCATTTCAGAGAAAAGGGAGACAAAGGTACAAAATTAGGCAGTTTAGCTTTTTTTCTCTCTCTGTTTTTTAATTCATGTCCTTTTAATGTTTCTTGTTCCCTTTAGTAATGAGGGATTATTTACCAAATCAACAGAGCTGAGGATTTTGCTAGGGATTCCTCCATCCATCCCCAGTGAGAATGGGACCTACCAAAGTAGCAGCACCAGCTCTAGCAAGGAGAGTCCTGTTGCACCCTAAAGACCAACAGATTTCTTTGGGCATAAGCTTTCATGGGCTCAAACCCACTTCATCGGATGCATGAAGCGGAAACTACTTTTGATAGGTATATATACACATGCCAGGATGGAGAAGGGCAAGGGTTGGCAAAGTCAATTCAGAAGGCAGATGGGGGCTGTTCTCACCAGTTGATTAAAGGGAGAGAATGTGTGCACCAGCTCTGTAACTCCAAGTGAGGTCTCTGCACACTCTCCATCCACATGCACTGCTTTAGATAAAACAGATAAGTTTATTGGCTACAGTAAGATTTTAAGCAATTATAATTTAAAATGATATCAATACAAAGATTACTAAGTCAAGGAGTTAGTTACAGTCAGATAAAAGATGACTCTTATTCTAAGCTAAGATTACTGTCCCAGCCTGTGAATTAAGCTTACCACATAGGTCAGCTGCAATCTGTTTTGCAGTCAGACTCTCTCCACCCTTCCTGTGGGTAGGTTCTCAACTGTTGGTATTGCTTAGAAGATAGATTCCAGGGGAGAGCCATTAGACAAGGGTGCCTTTTTCTTTTAACAAGTTTCCTCAACACCCTCTGGGTCAAGTGATTGTCCATGTCCAGGAATGGGTGTGCTCTTTCCCTTTTGAGCCAAGGTACTCAAAGGTGCATAAGCCAGTCCATTGTTCCTGTATGCTTGCCTCTGTGGAGCATGGCACCACGGCTTTGTACTTGTCTGCATCCATGCAAGCCATGTGAAACACATGTTTAGGGATATGGCACAGCAGAGTTTCATGTTTTTACATATATTACATTGCAGAGCACATACTAGCATCTCAGTAATTTTCAGCATGTCACAAGCACTCCAAAAACACCTTGTACAACCACTGGTGGATCAGGCGCCACAGGGCCCCGGGCTTCTCCACAAGCGGGCCCCCCATCCTGCTAGCAGGCCAGCTCTGGGGGGCGTGACTGTGGCCAGAAGCCAGATGCGGACTGGCCTGTCGGCCGGAGTCGGAGGCAGGGCTGACTACCACATGTGGTGTGGCTTTGGGCCAGGCTGGAGCCCATACTGCACACGCAGAAGTCAGCCCTGCCACCTGCCTCCTCCAGGCTCCCAGGGATGGGGGATAACTGGACAGGCCACGGCCAGCCTGCCCTACCCCCAGGGCTGGAGTGGCCGGCCCAGGGGCAGGATGAAAATGGCAGAGCTCAAGCTGTGGGCTGGCTCATCCTGACCCTTGGCATCAGTATGGCCTGCCCCACTCCCCTTCCCAGTGTCAGGCTGCCAGCAGGTTGGAAGGGCCACAGTATTGTGGTAGGCCCCTGGTCCTGGGCCACATGGGACCATGCAGTAATCTGCCCCTCTGCACAGCATACTTTGTATCAGGCAATACACAGTTACACTGTAAGGGAGACTATGAATGATACACAGATCACACCAGAAGGGTCTATTTGGGGTGCAGCACATCACTAGGAGACTGATCATTCCCAGCTGCCATTATCTCCTCTGAAGATCTCCCTCTGATGGGCACATCTAACCATCCCCTGAGCATGGGGGACAGGGAGACACTCTTCATAATTTCATAGATCTCTATCATGTCCTACCTTAGTTGTTTCTTCTTTAAATTGAATAGCCCACTCTTTTTAATCTATCCACATATGGAAACTGTTACCCTCTCTGTAATTTTTTAAATTATAATGTAGCCTTTTTGAGATGAGATGACCAGAACAGTATTCAAAGTGTGGGAGTACTATGGATTTGTGCAGTGTCATGATGATATTTTCTGTCCACCTATCTATCCCTTTCCTAATGATTCCCAACATTCTGGTAGCTTTTTTGGAATGCTGCTTCATACTGAAAGAATGTTTTCAGGAAACTATCCACAATGACTCCAAGATCTCTTTCCTGAGTGGTAACAGCTAATTTAAACCATATCACCACGACCACGACAACTGGTCCCAATGGGCGACTTTCTGGAACTCATGGGGATTCGATTCATGGGCATCCACTATTTGTCATTGGCTAGTCACTATAGCTATTTGTTTAGGTCTGTTTATTTTAGGTATTGTGATTGTTAAGATTATTATTTCCTGAACCTTATCCTCTATTATGGTTGCTTATACCCCCCCCCCCCCCGTCTCAGCGCCCATGCGGACCCCTTGATGAGGAGGAGGAAGAAAACAATTTTTGACCCTTGGATGAGGTCCGATTCAGGGACGGGGGGACAGGTTGGCCATGGGGGGTATGTCAACGGAGGTGGCAGACATAATGCCCCCCCCCAAAAAACATAGCCCTCTTGTCTATGGAGCTCACAGGGAGGAGTGTTAAGTATCGATCTCCCCTGATGGGTCTCATCTCTGGGCTATCCAGCTCAAGGGGAAGAGTGTTAAGGATGGATCTCCCTTGATGGGCCTCAATTTCCTGTGTGAGTTTCTACCTCCCTAGCCTTGTGTCATCAAAGGGGGGGGGGTGAGTTTCTATCCCCCTGAACAGTTTCTCCCCACCCCTGTCACCACGAAGGAGGGATCATTGTCCGGGGTCCAGTTTTATCATTGGCGCTGACCTGCACCTCACTTGCAATTGGCTATTTTATACTCTGGCCGTGCAGTACACTATTTAAGCCCCTGCCTGGGTTGGCTCGAGTGTTCTCCCACCCTCGAATGCTAAAGGGCACATCACGAACCGGTTGGACTGATCCTCTGACCGAGACAGGGAGCTCCCGCCCACGAGACTTTTGGGTATACTCAAATTGCCGGCTGAACGATTACCTACTGGGATGCTGCAGCTGATCTGCCTCCTCGCTTTGGGTCCCACTACGGTGCTAGGACAGGTATTATAAGCTGGTAGTTATTTTACCCCTCGCAATTTGTTTCTTCCCCCTTTTGTTTTTCTTTTCTCTATAATTCCATTTATGCGTTGTTTATAAGTGTAGTTTTTTCTTTCTTTAGACAGTGTTTATAAGTATAGCTTTTTCCCATTTATGCATTGTCTATAAGTGTAGTTTTTCCCATTTATGCAATGTTTATAAGTGTGGTTTTCATTTGTACCTTGTGTAGTCCCGTTACTACATAGCTGTTATTTACCCCACTTGTATCTAGCATAGTCCTTTTCACTGTGTAACTGTTTACCTCCACCCCACTTAGACATTTTTGTTGCTATTTCATTGTATGCCTTTATGAGACCACTATAAATTTTTTTCTATTGGAAATTGGTGTCCGTCTCCTTGGTGGGTGTTGCTGGTCCATCACAGTTACATTGCGAACCCGGGGTTCAACACCAAGATGCAGTTTCTAGATTCTCTCACCCAGATGCCAAACGTGCCCAAGAGGGGCAGATCCTACACGGCTCCCAGCTGTGTAGGCATCAGAGAGAAATCCCAGAGACTGAGAGACAGAGTGAAAAATGAGCTCTTGTCGTTTTGCACAGAGAGCTCCCCAGAGGAAAGACCCAGGGAGAGAAAGGCAAAATAAAGGGCAGGACATGAAGCTGCCCTAGTGTCAAAGACTGCAATTTTTTTCCAATTCAGTTCTCAGATCTACCCCAGCTCTGTGGAGGTCTCTTTGGACAAGTCAATTCCTTCCTCTTCCTTTCTTGTCTGGATAATAATTCCCTTCCTCACAAGCTAATGGCAGGATAATCCCGTTTTCTGTGAGGGGCTCAGACATTCTGGGGCTGGACTGCGCTGGGTGAGGGAAGGGTCTGGGAGCTGGTCCTACAGCTAGGGGAGGACAATGGCGACAGAAGGACAAGAAAACAGGAGAAGGGCAGGAGCTCCTGTCACAGAGGGAACTCAGCCTCTCGGTCAGTGCCAAGGGCTCCATATCTGAATTGACCAAAGCCTTTCCTACCTGCTCACTGTGGGCTGATCTGCAGTAAGACAGGCAGGACAGGCAGCAGGGTGTACACGCTGGGCGGCAGACACCACTGGGCTGGTCAAGGTCATGTATTGTCTGTGCATACAGGCCCCTGCAGCCATCCTATGAGAGTTTTGAGACCCGGAAGAGCTAGGCTGTGGCTGTCAGGATGGCCCTGGATTCTGTGCAGAGCTCACTGCACACACCAAGGCCCTATGGTCTCAGGTCCCAGGTCACACAGTATACACTGACAGACAGCAGCGGTGGATGTCTCCCCACAGGCCTGACTGCGGAGAAGCAGAAGGGCTCAGGGCCATCTCCGCAGGGGCTGCTCTTCTGGCCGCCAACTCATGCCTTGAGGTCAATGCCCTGCGCTTACCACTCAGTGCCATGTGGGCAAGCAAACAGCTAACAGTGCCAGGGTAGGCTCAGCAAAAAGAAGGCTCCCCAGACACTGCCCATTGCAAGTTCCCTGTGGAATCACTGACATGCACTCGGACAGACCTGGGCATTGAACAGTGAGTGGTGTGTTCACACAGCTCTGAGCTGGGGCGAGTTGGGAGGGGCTGGGTAGAGGGACACAGGGCTGGCTTGTGATGGGGGAAGGGCAGGAGAGGCCTACTGTTAATGGAAAAGAAAGGGATCAAAAATAGAAAAGGCCTGAAGAGGATAAATTCTTTTTGCTACCTGGTAAATAATTCAGAAACTAACGAAGGGCCCTTCATGTTCATTACCGTTCAGTATCTTTATCCACTGGGAATCATGACTCGGACACGGAGCTGAAATGAAATAAATTGAACGGTTTATTAAAGGACAAAAAACCAGGAGGATGTAACACAGGTGGGAGCCACCACAAAGGAGCAAGGAACTACAACTGCAACATATTGGAAGAACAAATGAAATACTTTAATGAGTAACAAAGAAGAGCAAAGGGTTAACAAAACTTGGTGATCCCGAAGACCAGGAACAAGGACTGCAACACAGTGGGATGGTGACTGGATCACGATGACAGCGGACGGTGGAGCAGAGTAAGATGGGGTGCAGGAATGACAGACACAGGAACCCATGGACAGGCCAGTCTCATGATCTTCTGTCTTCTAGCTGGAACTGTGGTCACAAGAAAAGCATGGACTGTCATCCTTGTACAAGAAGTGCCCGTGAGAGGCTGCGTCAAGACCTTTATAGTCACAATCTAACCAGTCAAGCAGGTAAATTTTTCACATGGCAATTTTGTGTGTGAACTCAATATCCTGGCTCTTAGCACCTGGCACTTGGCTGTGCCACGGAAGGGGAGCTGAGGCTAGAGGGCACTTACATCAGATCCTAGGAGGTGATCGGTGACTGGTGGCAGGTCAGGGCTGCTTGTCATGACGTTGACTCTTTGGGCTCTGGGCTGGCTTTGGAAGCTGATGTGCTGTAGGGAAAAGAGGCTGGTCAAGAACAATGAGGATCTGCCTCCTCTGTTCTGATGAAACCCTCCCCCACCTGCTCCACATGGGGCTGATCCTCAGGGGACAGAGTTGATTGTGGGATTCAGGGGGGCAGGATAGAGGAGAGCTTCAGAAAGGTATTTCTTCACTCAGGATTTGCCTCCCGTCCCTTGGGTTATGTCCCAGAATTGCCCCACTAACTCCGAGACTGTGAGGCCTGTGATCACATAGTTCTGACTATCCTCTGACTCCTTCCCAATTTGCTTGGCAGGGCTCAGAGGTTTCTGATCCCTGCCCATGTCTGCAGCTCTGGGGGTACAGTGAGGGAGTCAGAACCATTCCCTTCCCTGCTCCAGTGATGACATCTGTGGGAGAGAAGAGTTATCAAAGGACCAGACCTTGAGGGCCAGGACTCAGGGTCACCTTCCCACCCCTGTCTCCAGCAAGAGCGATACTCGCCCACAGTGGACCCATGTCAGCTACCTTTGACCAGCAGTGTGTTAGCTACTCACGTACTCCCCACTGGGTGATGCCAGCCCTTTTTGTGACTTGGAGATTAACTGTAGAGAAAGCCCACTGTTTGAGTCCCTTTCATGCATTCCCCTGAGAATCCAGCTCCCAACACTGGCTACTCACAGCAATTTTAGATCCTCTGTCCCCAAAGAAGCAGCACGCCCTACTTCACCAATTTTACCTGAATCTGCTGTTCCTCTGTCCCACTTAGCACTTGGAATAAACCTAGGGTAAATTTAATTGAGAGATGAGAGAATCAGCTAAGAACAGGAGAGAGTGGTGGGCAATCATCATTATAATACCACTCAACCTCAGAAAATACCAGTAAGACAGAGAATCATAGGCTATTAGGGCTGTAAGGAACCTCAGGAGATCAGCTAGTTCAGCCCATTACTAAAAGCAAGACCACTTCCACTAAACCACCTAGCCAGGGTTTTGTCTAATCGGATCTTTAAAATTTCCAAAGATGGAGATGCCATCACCTGCTTAGGTAACCCATTCCAGTGCTTCACCACCCACCTTTTGAGACAGTTTTTCCTCATATCCAAATGAGATCTGCTAAGCTGCAACCAGAAACCATCGGTCCTTATTCTGTCCTTTGTCACCCCTGAGAGCAGTCTGGCTCCCTCCTCTTGTGAGCACCCCTTCAAGTAGTTGAAAGTTGCTGACAAATCCCCTTCCTCCCCCCACAGCCAGTCTTCCTTCTGCAGAGTAAATAAACCTAGCTCCTTAAGCGTCTCTTAGTAAGTCGTGTACATAAGCCCCCTAATCATTTTCACTGACCTCCACTGGAGTCTTTCTAATTTGTCCAACTCCTTTCTGTAGTGGCGGGGGGGGGGGCCCCCCCCAAAACCTGGAAAGTGTATTCTGGATGTGGCCTCACCAATGCTGAATAGAGGGGAATAATCACATCCCTTGATCTGCAGGCAACACACCTACTGATGCAGTCCAATATGTCCTTGGCCTTTTTGGCACCAAGGGCACACTTTTCCCACACATCCAGCTTCCCATGCATCATAAATCCCATGTCCTTTTCTACAGAGCTGCTACGTAACTCGTCGGTCCCCAGCCTGTAGCAATACATGTGATTTTTCCCTCCTAAGTACAGGACTCTGCACTTCATGAGATTTCGTTTGACCCAATGCTCCAATTTGTCTAGGTCTCCTTGAATCCTATCCCTATCCTCCAGTTATCTACCCATTCTTCCTAGCTTGGTGTCATCCTCAAACTTACTGAGCATGCAATCTATCTATCTATCTATCTATCTATCTATCTATCTATCTATCTATCTATCTAATCATCTACAACTTCCATTCTCTCCAGGTCCTGCTCCCTTCTCCACTGTCAAATCCCAGGAATTGAAGCAGCTGCTCTGGGTTCTACTACTTTTGCTCTTTGTCTGCTCCCAGAGTCTGCATGAGTTTCTAGGAATATGCAATTGTCCACAACATTGTGCTGGAAGGGGTCCTAGCTCTCTCTGCTTCATCTGGTGACCCCTGCTGCTGTCAGCGTGCATAAGCCAGCAACACAACGGGGCTATCCAGTCCCTTCAGATTGGGACTGTGCTATAACTTCTCCTCCCAGCAGATACATCACTGAGTTGGATATTATTCTGTTACCTACACTATCTAACTGCAGAAAAAATACTATACTTTGTAACACAAGCTCCTACTAGAACAGTTTGCTCTTCATTTCCATTTTAATTACCAGTCAAAAAAACCTCTGGAAAGAGTTTTTTTCTTAAAAGCTACAAGTTATAACTTTTGTTGCAAGCAAGAGAATTCTCAACCCACTGAAAAAAGAGGCAAGGCTTACTCTGCAAAAATAACTGCAATCCCCAGATCTCAGAAATGGTGGAACAAGGGGGTATTCCAATTTTTGTCTTTTCTTCATTGGGTCTATTGATAAAAAAACATGAAGGTTGCTTGCCAGCGACCTCAGTCCTTTTCATATGAATAAAGAGAAACCCAAAGAGATCCTGACAGGGACAGGAGGCACAGAGATTGTTTCAACAACAATTAGCACCTTATTCTTAATCCTAATGGCTCACATTCCAGTTTGTCTCAATGCTCTCTACTGAAGGCTAATGCTAAGTTACAACAAGCTGCAGATCAGGGAGAGACAGCTACCTCCGTCCCTCCCCTTCCCCCACATATCCCCTGCCAGAGACCCAACACCTGTGGGTGTGCAACCCAGTAATGGGTTTCAACCCGAACTTTGATGAAGAGTGCTCTAGTGTACCTTTCCCATCCCTCAAAGCACCTTCCATCCTTTGCACTCGGCTCCAAAATTTTCCATGAAGGTCTAAGGATGGCACAAGGCCAGACAGAGGGCTATGTATGACATCCCCAGCCAACAAGGGTAGGAGGACGAGATGGCTGTAATATCCCATCACCATAACACTTTGCTCCTGTGACTGTTACTCCAGAACCATAAAGCCACCTCTACAATAGGCTGAAGGTAGTGCAGAAGGGGCACCACAGACCCTTTCCAGCTCCAGGTGGAGATTGAGAGCCCCAGTGGCAGAGAGCGCTCATGGCCCTGACATCTAGCACCTATGCACTGCACTGGCTCAGAGCACTATCTGTGTTAGCAGATGGGGTGAGGACAGAGGATCAAGGCCCAGGACAAGTGAGAGGACAATGAAGCAACTGAGGCCAAAAGGGAAGTGATCTGAGAGCAGAGGAATCACCTTGGCTACCAAGAAAGAAGAGATTGTTCATCAGTGTCCAGGGATCTCTCCATTCCCACTTGCCCTGGGCCCCCATGGACAGGGAGACACAACTGTACCTGTAGGCAGGGGTGTAGGATCTAGGAGATGAAGAGGTTCCTTTGGGGATGTCAGTGTCATCCAGGACATTCTGCTCCTCAGGCACCTGTTTGAAACTCCGCCGGGTGTAGAGCTGCTGCCTGATCTTGGCCAATACATCCTCCAGCTGCCAGGGAACCAGTAACCCTCAGAGACTCTGCTGCCCTGAGCATGGGGTTATTGACACCCCTGGTCCAGCAGACTTTACCATGAAGCCCCTTCCACATCTAAGGGATGGAGTCACACAACCATCCACAAAACAGCCTTCTCTCTCCCTGCCCAGCAACCTCCAACCATCCTTTAGGAGTGAGGACCTCACCTCAGGCTCATCAGTCCCAATCTCAAAATCTCCTTCCACATCCCCCTCACTGCTTCTAGGCACCCAAATGGTGGCAGAATGGCAGTGATGTTCCCTAGCCCAGGGGGGAATGGCCTGGACCCCACTCCAATCCTTGCTGTGCACTAGCCACTTGCCTTGTCCCCCAGTAGCTTGTCAGCTTCTCCCTGGAGGGTGTAGGAGAGCAGCAGTCCTGCCTCACTGATGTGCTCGTTGGGATGGTGGGTGGCTTGCGGCACCGTCTGCAGGCAGGATCTCCTTTGCTCCTCTGAGAAGATTTTCCCAAAGACCTACACCCAAGAGGGCACAAGGCTGGCTCAGACACCCAGAGGCAGCTCCATGGCCTCAGCAGGAAGCTCGCAGGTCCCTGTCATGAAGTCTGGTCCATGATGCAGAAAATCCATCCATGGCACCAGCCTCAGCCATTAGATAGGCTGGAAGGCAGGACCCTCTGTGCCACTCTGCCCTGGGGATGAAGGAGGCTCTCCACAGGCTGGCAATGTGCCGTAGGCTCCTGTCCTAGAGCGAGGACACAACTGCTGCAGGCAGCCCCGTGCTGGCCTAGTGCGGAGCCCTGGCTGAGTACCATCACCTGCCCAACCCTGACTGTGTTGACGAAGGCCAGGAGCCATCTGTCCTGGTGCTGGTCCCGATTCCAGAGCTCTTCCTCCTCAAAGATGTCCACTCCTGGGGAACAGAAAGATGTGGCTCAGGTTTGTCATCCCTGGTTTGGGGCCATTTTTCATTGATCCCTAGAGCTGGCTGCAAGGGGCTGGGACCTTGCTCTCTTGGAGTCCCCATGAAAGAGCCAGAGCCTCTCCAGGGGGCCTCTCTGGGGTTCTATTGTGTCCATCCTGGGAATCACATGATCCTGCCCATGGTCTCTGACCCTGCCAGCAGGTTTGGAGATCTGAGGATCTTGGGGGGCAATCACTGCACCCATGGGGTATGGGGTAGATTTAGGGTATGCTTTATTAAAATGAGTGTGAGGCAACATGGGCGGTGGTTGGTGTATGTTGTGCTTGTCGCGGTGGTTTCTGTAGAGTGTTGGGGGGTACCTAACTTTGGGGAGTGGGGGCAGGTTGGGGGGTAATGAGAATCTTCAATTTACCTAACTTACACTATAGCCCTACTCACTATAACCTAAAAGGTGCTTTAATATCCTATAAGCAAAAGGGGGTTACAGCACGAAATTAGCCTATGGGAGTGACAGAGAAGAGTGGAAGCAGGTGGGGGAGCAGGAGTTTAAAAGTTAGTACAGGGGGGTTCATAGGAGAGGAAAGGCAAGTGGGAAGGGACTCGGGGGAATGAGATGGGGATGCACGGGGCCCCGGAACAATGGGAAAAGTGGAGGGGGGCTGAGCAGAAGCTTGGGGGTTTGAGAGGTTGACTGAGGAGGGGGGAGGGGTTGAGAGGCGATACCAGTTTGGGGGGATAGGGAGAAGGAGGGCAAGTGGGAGGGGGTTAAAAACTGCGGGACGGGAAGGCAGGAGGATGTTGGGACAGGGGGACAGAGGCACGAGAGGGGTTGGGACACACGTGGGTGTTCGGGGGAGCAAGAGGGGCTGAGCAGTAGAGGAGGAGATAGAGCGGGAACGGGGGACGGGTAGGGTTAGTGAAAGCAAGTGGGGGAGCAGCGGGTCAGAGGATCGAAAAGGAGGCAAGCGGCTTCAAAAAAGGGGGGGGCAGTGGCAAACCAGTGGGAGGCGGGCTGGACCCGGAGAAGCCAGAGGCAGCCGCGGCTTGTGGGGGGGGGGGGAGCCAGTGCCGCAAAAAATGGGGGCGAGGCAGCAGTAAAGGGGCTGGCAGGGCAGCCGCAGAAAGGTGGCGGCAGCCACAGGGACCAGCAGGGCAGCCGCAGAAAAGCGGTGGCCGCTGCAGAGTACTGGCGGGGGCCGCAAGAGAGTGGCAGCGGTAATGGGGAGCCGGCGGGAAGTGGCAGAAAGGTGGCGGGAGAGCCGGGACGGCTGGTGGGGCGGAAGGGGTTCGGGGAAGCGGCAGTTGGTGGAAAGCGGTGGGAGCTGCAGAGATGTCGGGAAGCCGGTGGAGAGACCGGGGTGAGAAGGGGAGCCACGGGAACTCAAGAAATAAAGAAGGGACAAGGAGGATTTCAAGAAGAAAGGATTTTATTTAGGTTAAGGGAGGTCACAGAGAAGAAGGCAAAAGCAACTTAACAAAATAATTCTAAATGTTAGAAACTAACCTAACACTTCTGAGGCTACCTAATACAATGTAACAGCTCACAATAATACCTTTTAAACAACTTAGGAGAAAGCAAAAAGGAGACGCTTCAAGTAATTGATACAGGAGCTCCTAACACAAACTGGAGCCGCAAGCAAACAGAAAGACACACACACAAGCCTGTAAAGCTGGGGAGAACAGTTTGAAAGCAGCAGTAAAGAAATAGACTAACTTTATACTCTAGAGAAAGGCTATAGGGCAGACACTTGCCACTTGTATTAGCTGCAGTGGCAGCAACACTACAGGCGGGAGAAGGAGACTCATAATCGGCCGGCAGTTGTACTCGTGGGGGGTAACTCGTGGATACGCTCTGGGGGGAACTTGTGAGCAGAGGAGGTAGCTTCTGGTTGATCAGGCCAGGCGAGATGTTGAAAACCATCCTGCCTGAGCACCCCAGAACCTCAGCTTTTAAAGACTGCTTCCTGCCTTTCCCTGATTACAGGGAATGCCGGGAACAATGGGGGTATGAGTCATGCCCTGCAGAACCTTGCAGTTAGGCAGAGCCCACCTACACTAAGCCCTGCAAAACAATGGGCCCCCAGGGTGGTAACGGCCATCCAGTTGAGTTCAAGGGAGCCATCTAGGTAAGGTGAAGGGGCCATCTGTTCACTTTACAAGTTCTCTGTAATTTAGTGATGGCCCGGGAGGGGCGGCCATCAAGGTAACTGCTATGAGTCACAGACAGTCTTGAGGGTGTGGGATCAGCTTCCTGGTCCTGAGGGGGCTGAATTATGGGTCATCCTGTTCCCTCTGAGGTCAGGGTCTGCCCTGGGTATTCAGCTGGCACCACCCTGGTCTGGCTGGCCTGGCCTGTGCCCTGTGCTACTGTCTCTCCCTTCACTGAGCTCCTCTCCCATCAGGGCTCCCAACAGATCCCCTCCTCCTCTCCCCAGCTGTCAGAACCATGGGGGCAGGGGCATTGCTGTTGCCTGGCACACCGGGCCCATGCCGCCAGCACCAGTGCCCCGGATCCTGGTAGGGCCCTGCCTCTCCTGGTCTCTGGACGACTCTGTGGCCATGGCTGGTGCTCCCTGCCCTGTCCCTGGACGGGGACATGGCCTGCAGGGAGCAGGACCTGGCCCCTTGCCCCAGGTCGTTCCTCGTGGCAGCGACACCCAAGCATGGGGGGCTCATTTCCCTGGCATAGGAGACAAAGATGGCTCCACTAGTACTTTTCCTTTCATTTGCCCTACTTTAGTGGGACACAATAGACTCATCATCTAGCTGAGTCAGCCTTTGAGGAGGAACTCGCTCCTATTGTTTTCTAGTCTCCAGCTGACTGAATCTTAGATGGCGGGCACATTTTTCTGGGGTCCCAGGGCCTCGTGGGCATCACTAACCCCTGTGTCGTAGCAGCAGTTCATAGAGGCGGTAAATCCCCTCTTAACCAGTCGGCTGTCATCTTCTACTGTGTCGGTGATGGTGAGACTCAGCTTCGTAACCAGTTGTCCCAGCTGGGGGAACTCCAATGTGTTCTGGTGGGAGGAAGAGGACATGGCTCCATCAGCATTTCCCTTCTGCACCCCTAGGCTCCAAGGCTGGAGAATACGGAAGGGTCCTGCACAATGACTTTCTTCCCCTGCTGCTTCAGGTGACAAGAAAGGCCCAGGGTCAGGCACATTGGGCTGCAGAGGCTGTGGGGCACAGTACCCCATAACTCATGGAAACACCACTTGGCCAGGAGAAGAGGAACTGACTCACAGCTCTCATTGCATCCACACACAGCCTGTCCCAACCCTGGGCCCTGGCACCCCATATTCCACAGGCTGTGGGGACAGCCCTATCAAGGCCTGGCATCAAAGTCTGGGAATCAAAGATCACTTACATCAAACTGTGGGTGCAGGGCAGCGTATAGGAGTAGGGTGGTGCTGGTCCTCGCGGCCCTGGCTCTTTCCCTGTGTTTTATGGACTGGATCCAGAAGATGATATGCTGTGGGAGAAGGAGGCGGGTTATAGGGACTGAGCAAGTGAATGTCAGTCTGCTTCTCAAACACAGTGTTGCTGAGCCAGACTGGCAGGCCCAGCTCTGTCCGTATGTCCCCAGAAGGAGGACATCACTGTTTGACTCTGCCTGCCCAAGATAAACTGATCCCAGGGGGTCCCAGCAAGAAGGAAATAGATCTCGCTGTCTCTCATTTGTAGCCCCTGGGGTATGGAACAGAACTCGCCACATGCTCTGACCCAGCCCTACAAAGTTCACCTCCAAGATGTGCTGGAGAGTGTCGATATTCGGGGATGCTGTCAGCAGAGTCCTCAGCATCTCATCCAGCTTCTTCTCTAAGATTGTTAAGTGGGCCTGCAAATGGGATGGAGAGTCAGCGGTCAGCAACTCCATGGGAGCGTGGGGATCCCTGCCACAGGGTGAATGGGGTGGGTGTATAGAAAGCCCTGATGAGACCCACATACAGCTGGGCTCCTCCCATCCCAACCCCTCATTCTGGAGTTAGCCAGAGCTTGGCGCAGGGTGACAGCTGGTCCTTAAACTTATCTTAGGGCTTCTCTGCTGGGACCTGGAAGAGCTGAGAAGGATACAGCAAACCTGCTGTGGCTGGGAGTAGCCTTGTGGGTGGTATCCAGGCTCCAGAGCACTGAACGAGGAAGGATGGAAGGAAGGAAGGACTGTACCATATAGAGAAGGATGGTCTGGTCCTGGATTTCCCCCAGTTTCTCATTTCTCCCAGCCCATTCCTTTCTCCAGAGCTCCATCAAAGGGAAGGAGCAGGGACCACACTCCATTTCTGCCCTGGAATGAGAGAGCAGGACGAGGATCTACCTGGGCATAGGGATACATGACTGTGTCTGTTGCGAATATCTGGGACATGGAAGCTCGCAGGAGGCATGATTCCAGTTCTCCGTCCAGAGCTGGGCACAGTTTGCTGGGAGGAGGGAGAAGCCAGCATTAGACTTTCCAGTGGGGCTGGGATGGGCATGAAACGGGTGTCAACCCAGGAGGAACTACACACTGTGCAGGAAGGATTGGAGCTGGGCATCAAGCAGGCCAGAGATCTGTTTGAGGTCACCTAGTCAGTCAATGCAGGGCTGGGACAGAGCCCATTCCCCTTCTGTCCCCCTGAACCATGCTGCCCTTCTGCACCCCTAGCTGTGCCCCTCTTTCTGAGGCAGAGCTGCCCTGTGGACAAGAGATCCTAGCACAGCTGGGAGTGTGGCACCATCCCTGACAAAGCTGGGAAAAGCCACAGATGGGAGATGCCCACAGGTTCAGAGACACCTGGCAGTGGCTGGTGAAGCAGGGGCAGGGTCAGCTGGGCAGTGCACTGGTACCTGAGCTTGGTCAAGGCCACCAAGGAGCAGGACAGGATGGTGCTGGGCCCAGAGTCCAAGGGCAATGCCTCCAGAATATCCTGGGAGAGTCAGAGTTGACAAAACCATGTGTGAGATCCAGAAGGCTGAGCAGGGCCCAGACTTGGCCAGTGGGATCCCCCAGCACTGCTGGGCCCCATCCTCCCTATTCTCCCCTACCTTCAATCTTACTCCCCCCACCCCACCCACTAACCTTCCCCCCTCCCCCCTCTGTCTCAGCTGTCCCCATACCACAATTCCTCACCTCCCCTAGCAACGCCAGCCATATTTTCCCTCCTGCTGCTACCCAGTATTCATCCCCAAGGGTCTCTGCCCCCTATTGCCTCCTGCTCCCACATCACTGATCTGTCTCAGGCCTAGGTACCACCCCTTCTTCTCTCCAATCCACAGCCCTTGCGCCACGTGTCAGAGCCGAGTCTCACTCACTGCAATCCTCTCCACCATTGTAGTTTTGGAGCTTGGGGGCTCCAGAGTGTCCCGCCCTATCTTCTCTGCATAGTAGCACATAAGGGGGATGGTGTGCAGAAACCAGATCTGCTTGCTCATGGTCTGGATCCCACAGGGAGATAGGACAGAGAGAGACTTTTAGCCAGAAACCCCCTGCACCATCCAATGTAGCTTATGGGTTCAGGCCTATGGCATGAGGCTGAAACCACCAGCCCCCCAGCCCATAACCAGAGCCTCCATTAGGACAGACAGAGTCAGAGATTGGGACTTGTGGGGTAGGACAATGCCACAGTTTAGAGAGGTGTCTGGGTCTCACTTTACTTATTTGTCAGTCATGTGGATCTGTGATGCGTGATCATTTGAAAGAACACAGGAAGAGGCATAAGGCTTCCCCAAACACAGACACAGAAATGCAGGCTTTGAATGTCTCCTGACTGCAGAGTGGATGCCTGGAGCTTTTGAGGACTATGGGGGTGCCCAAAGACCAGAAAGGCAGCCTATTGGGGCAAGCTAGGTAAAGCAGGAGAATCAAATACTGCGATTCCAAGGTATGGAGGCAGATGTACATTTTTACGGAGACCAGAGGGTGGCAGAGCGTGAAGCACTATAATCCTGACTGGCTGCCTCTCAATGGGTTTCAGAGCACTCTCTTGGGGGCTCTAAAAGAGAGAGAAATGCTTTCTAGAGTCCCAGGCCCTCAGGGATCAATGTCCTTTTTAGATACTGTGTATTCTCCGGGACTCGACCCCACCCACCAGGGACCTGGAATAGGACACATTGGCTGTGTTCACACAGACATGGTTATTTCGAAATGACTTACTTTGAATTAGCAAAAAAGTCATTTCAAAATAAGAAAAAAGCGGGAAACGAAATAGCAGTTTCACACTGTGAACCTGCTATTTCGCTTCCTCCGGGGCTGCAGGCACCGGCGGGGTTCAGTGCTTGCCCAGCGCTGCTCCCCACCAGTGCCTGCAGAGCCAGGCTGCAGGTGTTACGTGTTAGCTCTGTGTTCTTGAGGAATCAGAGCATAGTATCCAGCCTGTGCCCCCCTCCCCCCACACATCCCCCAACCTCTGCTTGAACTGAAAACCAAAAACAGTAGGAAATGGGAGACATCCTTTTCCTAATCTACCCATATCCAAAAGCCATCAGCACAATGGAGCTTCGTTTGCATTGACTATGGAGAACCAGACTCCAAAGCAGGAGCCGCACTGAACTCTGGGATTGAAGAAGCAGAGAAGCATTGCCTGATGGGGGATCTCACACCAAAACGAACAAACTCAGCAATTATCAGACCATTCTAGTCACAGACATGATAATTGATACCCAAAATACTGAGTCTGCCTGACCGTATTGTGAGCTTCTCTGAACCATTACACCCAGCCAGGAATGTGTATTGGCCACGTAAACAAGTCCTTATAAAAAACCTTTACCCACATAGTGCAGTAGTGTGTAGTGTGTGTCCTGTGCAAGTCCTGATTGGATCCTTTCTGAATCCTGTGTGAGTCTGGATTGAGTCCTGACTCCTGATGCTTGGATCTAAAGCTGTATCATTTCCACTGGGATTTG
>VOCP01050693.1:0-15162 GCA_007922195.1 Podocnemis expansa
ACCATCATAGGTCCTAATCAAGCCTGCTACTTCATCAAAGGCTCATTTACCTGCTCATCTACTAACGTGGTCTATGCCATCTTGTGCAAGAAATGCCCCAACACCTTATATATTGGACAAACAGGACGATCGCTCCGTAAGAGACTGAATGAGCACAGAGCTGATATCAGAAATCAAAGAACAAAGAAACCAGTTGCTGAGCACTTCCATCTTCCTAATCACTCGATGATGGATTTGTTAACGACTGTCGTTAGAGATGTACCTGGGACATCAAGACTTCAAAGAGAAACAGCTGAACTTGAACTAATATGCAAGCTAAATTCTGTGAAAGCAGGACTCAATCGAGACTATGGCAATGTTCCCTCTAAGGTTTGACGGCTTGTGTGCAAAATTTTCAACCCGTGTGCAAACCTTTTTCTGAATAAAATTTTTGTGCAACTTCACATGATGGAAATTATTTAAAAATATAGAACAATGAACAATTAATGTTATTTAAATTGTTTTTATTAATAATTTGAATGTATTCTATGCTTTATTTAACATTTTGTCTCATCAGTTCTTCAATCCTGTTTGTCTGCCTTTGTCGGCTTTCCAAAATGTATAAACACATAAAAAAGTTAAAATTAAAGCAATTAACTTGCCTCTCATTTTTCATTTTGCACAGCAGCCCATTTTACAATTTAAAAAAAATGGTCCTAAATTGTTCCTAGCCAGTTCAAATGTGACCCTTTACTTGTTTTACTTAATTGGTCACTATTACTAATCTTGATCACAGTATACTTTATTCCTTCATTTTATTAGTGTTTGCTATATATTTTTTCCCCAGTTTAACCCTTCCCTAAGGAGCAACAGGCCAAAAGGTAAAAAAAAAAAACCAACCCAGGGCTTGACCCTGTGATTACAAATCTGTTATTCTACCAACTGAGCTACAGGCATTCCATATATAAAAATGTCTAGGCATAAAGGATAACTGTGTACTCCACTGCCCCTTGATCCCATCCCCCCAAAACTGCTCTTTATTCCGTGTGTGCATCTGTGCAGCAAACTCTTAACATCAGGATCGTGGGTTCCAGCACTGTGCCCCCCCAGTCTACTTATCAGAAGTAAAAGGCTGGACAATCACCTGTTTTTAGAATGCCTGAGGGAGGAAGGACATGAAGGTAAAAAGGAGCCCTTGGATAGCTAGCAACTCCCCCCCCCCCACCAGCCAATCCTCAGTGGGGCTTCAGGCCTGTCCCCCTGCCCATCTTCAGCTGCTCTCCCACCCTGCCCCCTCCGCCAGTTGATCCTTGGCCATGGTTAAGGCCTGTCCCCCCCACCCCTTATCCAATCCTCAACCACTTTGCCAGACTAGGGTTACCGGATACCAAAGCATGGAAAGGACGACAGGGGAGTACAAAAAGGAGGATGTAGGAGGACACATATGCATCTGGGACTCCACCTGGGCCCCCTTCATCCACCCAGCCAATGCTCCCCCCCAAATGCTTGCCCCATTGATCACCCAACTCCAGGGAAATCTGTCTAGCTCCTAGTTACAGCATGAGATTAATTGCAAGAACAGAGGCTCAAGAATATCAAATGAATGGCTTAAGTATTTTTCCTCTTCACATTAAAGTAACTGTAAAGCCAACCACTTTAAGGAGTCACAAAACTAAGTATTGAATGTTTATATCAAGGTGCAAGAAGAATCACACTGCAGAACTCCTATCCAGACTGATGTTTTTACACTGTGAGTTGCAAACGGAAGCACACCGCCAATAAATTTAATGTAGTAATTATGGACAAGATTAAAATCAGTTTTAACACACTAAGTTCCTTCACAGAATTCACTCATTGTTTGACACACAGAGGGATGGGCCCTTGACTACATGAAGCCTAACAGAATTTGAGTTGTTGGCTTCTAAAGGAAAAGTAATCTCTGTCAGCAGTATTCTCCCCATGACTTGAAATTAGGGGTGTGGTGCAGGGGGATGTTTGGGGGGGGGGTATAGGAGGTGCTCACTCATTTGCTCTAACACTGTTACTAGCCAACAACTGGGGGGTACAGGCGGAGTGTACAGAAATCCCTGTCTAGCCTCAGTTTTGAGCCTCACTGTGCAGTATTTTTAAAAAATCACAGACAAGCTCTTTAGATTTTATACACTCAGGAAAGGAGAAATGAAAAAAAAAAGAGATCTGCTGGTTTTTATGTACAGACCTACCTGAAACATAACCTTTTACCTAAAATGCAAATGTCTGGAAACATCATATCCTACTATGTCTGCCATAAACCACAGATGGATATATATCTGTTTTATGACCATTGACATTTTGTTTGCTTTTATGTGAAATACACATCAAATGCGGCGGGGGGGGGGGGTATGAAGTAGAAGTTTGTCACTATCAAATGCTCCACCCAAGAGGACAGCACCTATTGAATGCAATGATCAGTTTTTTCCTAAATATAACAAAATAAAAATAACCATAGAGTATATAGGCAAAAGCAAGCTGCTTGTTTTCTATGATTTGATAAACTAACAAAGGGACAAATATTGCAATCCTTACTCCATCAAATTTCCCACTGACTTCATTTAAAGCATAGGATCAGGCCCAGCCCAGCAGCTACTTTAGAATGGATAATACTTTCATATCTGTGTATCTTACTAAAATTTAAGGACACATCTATAGTGGACTAATCTCTTCTTGGAAAGGAGAAACAAACTGAAAAAAAAAAATCACACTGGGAAAAGGAAAATCTTACAGATTCAAAGCTCCTCACAACCAAAAGTGAACTTTGTTGGCCCTCTAAACAAAAGATTTGTTGTCAAAAGCCAAAGTTCATTAGCAGGAATAAAGATCTGGCTTAGCCTAGCCCTTAGAGAAAGAACCCTCCCCAGAAACTAAGCAAAGCAGGAAGCAAAGAAGGAGTCACAGGTTTCTCTCTGGGCACTTCAGAGATCCATCAAGGTGAAAAAAAGCCCCAACCCCTCCAAAAAATAAGATCAAACCTCCCCCAAAATCAAGTGCAGGGAAAGGGGAGAGGACCTGAGCTGGAACCTGGAAAGAAGCCGGGGGTGAGGAGCCAAAGCAACAAAGCGAAACCACGGGTAGCTCTGCAGCTGGAATACCTGGAGCAGGGAGGAGGGCAGGGCAAAGAGGAGCAGACTTAAAGCGATACACACCACTCCTCCGCTTCTTGGCTGAGCCTCAGCCGCTCTGTCGGGCTGTCCCAGCCAGTCCTGCCCCTCCCCGTGCGCGGGGACTGGAAACCCCTGCGCGGGGAGGGGTTTCTTATGTGCGTGGCCGCGCAGCCGCGCGCCTTAGAGGGAACAGTGGACTATGGGTTCTTTTCCCATTACAAAGGGTAATTTGACTTCAGGCTTCCCATTCTTTAAGCCTGTAAACTGCTCTGATTTGCTGTTACTTTATGACCTGATCCTATGTTTTACACCCCCTTGCATTTAGTTTCATTCCTTTCTGTAAGTTCACCCATCTTTGAAGCATCTGAGGAAGTAGGATCTTCTCCCACGAAAGCTCATGCAAAAAATAAATCTGTTAGTCTTAAAGTGCCACATAACTGCTTGTTGTTTTTTTTACTGGACCAGACTAACGCAGCTATCCCTTTTGAAATTGCAACGTTTGTGCAAATCCCAAGGTCTCCTTTATTCTGGGAGCTTGTTTTCTGTTCTCTTGGTTGGAAAAAAAATAAAGGGAGGTTTTAAAGTCTCTGATATCCTGGGAGCTCCAGGCAATCAGTCCTAAAAGATCTCTGATGGAAGTTCTTTTTGCTGCCGACCCTTCCAAGATCTTTCTTTTTGAAGCCAGTGTGAATGCTGTGTGTGGAGGGCATGGAGACCTGAGGTTCAAGCAGTTCAGTAGAGTTGCTTGCCTTCTAGCCCCCTTGTAGTTTCTTGTGCTACTGTTTGAACCATGGCTTCAATCCTAGCTGATGCACCAGCAGCCCAAGGAAAAGATCCAGCCTCAAGAAGGCTGTACCAGACTCACTTCCCCTGTGGATCAGGCACAGAAAGTGTGTGGTACCACACACTGACTGGAGGTGATCTAGCCACTGTGTCCAGGGATCAGGACTGTCTCACGGATGCATTCAAAGCAGCACTGCATTTCCCCAAGCTCTGGTCTGCCCCATCAGCCTGGGGAGGTGCACCTTTCCTTCCTCAGTATACATGATCCTCTAGAAACAGCAGCCCTCCCTGACCTGCTATATTCTGTGGCAATAAAGAATTCAGTTCTGTTTCCCTGGGCTTTTCCTTTTGGGATTCTGTTTTGCTGGTCTGTTTGGAAGATGGCCCCCACTCTTCAGTAGGTAAGGACACAAGGGGAGATGAGAAGCATGGTGTTTTCCTGGCTTCTCCTCAGCAGCGCAGAGCACAGGGCTCACCTGCAGGGAATTCAGTTAGGGGGCAAGTTACCTTTCTGTAGCTGTCTGCTCAGCTGAATGGCTGGAGTTGTGATTAGACCAGCAGAATGGCTTGCAGGAGACCTGGCTGTCATCTAAGCTCTGCCTTGAAGAGGAAGGATGACTTTGTGATGAGATGACCTGGCCTGTGACTCTGGTGATCTGGTGTGAGTTGTGGCCCTTCCTCCTTTTGTGGCTCAGCTTTACCATCTGTAAAATGGACATATTGACACCTTTGTACCTTGCAGGCTATAAGGCAAAATCCATAGAATGTATTGTAATACAAAGGCAATGCAGCCATATAAGTCCCTAGAGAGATGCCCTGAAAAGGCTTAGAGCTTGTCTACAGAGAACTTTGAGTCTGTGCCAGCAGGACCTGCATGGACCAGTTCATGCACCACATTAGTGCTTTACTCACCATGTAGGCCAACCCTGAATTAGCAGTACAAGACTTTAAACTTACATTTGGATTTCAGAGTCTGCTCTTTCCATGCCATGGTCCTGAATGACCCTTGACTCCTGCCTTTGTTCACACAAGTCCCTATGATGTTCATTTGGTGACATACCCCTCGATGGGGATTAAATGTTCCTCACAGCAGAGGAACATGTGCTGGTGAGTCTCTGGTTAAGGGGGTGGTTTCCCAATGATTGTCCTGACCCTGCATAATGCAAGCTGACAAGCTATCAGCAGGGGGCATGGCCAATGATGGATATTGTCAGAGGAAAGCTGTTTTATTTATAGCAGGCGAAGGTCTGGGTTTGGAATGGTTTCAGGAGGAACATTAACCTGCTCTCAGGGGCAAGGAATGAAGGTTTTAATTGGCAAGGCTGAGAACTGGAGAGTACTGGGCTGCACCTGATTTACATCTGCTTGTATGACAGCACCACTCATCCCACCCAGCCTTGCAGCCAGGTCTGACGACAGAAGCTCTTTCACACTCACATCCTGTTTTCAGGCCCTTCATGTTGCTTTGCCACTTGGGTTAACTTTTCTCATCTTTTGCTCTCAGCCTGGAGGTGGCTTTGTCTTGGCAAGTTTTGATTCTAATTGTATTTGGCTGTTTTCTCCCCAGCATTCCCTGAGAAAGCAGAGTGTGGGAAAAATGTGTCTTTTGCCATTTCCCAGAGACCCCTGTGTGAATGGGAGGGTTTGCAGAACCCCAGAGTGCTTTTTTTCCCCTTCTAAGCATCAGGTCTGGTGCAAATTTAGTTCCCCCTGAAACCAGGGGCCTTTAGTTTGTTTAAAGAAAATTAGTTTTAAGAAAAGGAGACTGTAAGTAGCTAAAAAATACCAATGCACAATGGCACCAATATTCACATAGGCATGAGTGAGAGGGTAGCACCAGGCTATGAGTTAGGAAACCTGAGTTACAGTTACTGTGCCCCGGGCTCACTGGGGCAAAGATCTGAGCCTCAATTTCCCCTCTGTAAAATGAAGTTAACGATGCCTCAATGAGAGTCTACCTAAAATCTCTAAGGACCTGGACCCCTGTGACTTGCACTGAAGGGGCCTGCCCACACTAGAAAATGTCTCTTGTGCTATAGACAAGCAGAGAGATTTGAGCTCTGTAGAAGAAAAGCTGCCTCAGAGAACCAGTCTCATATTTGCAACATGTGTAACCAAGCAGAAACAAACAGCATGCTGCACAGACAACAACAGAGTAGGATTTACATAGATGTACACAGAGAGCATACTATCCACTTAAAAAATGGGTCATTTAGAGGCCCTGTCTGACCCAGTTGTGTTTCACCCCATGACTTTCATTAACGGCAAGGACAGCTGCATGTGCAGACGGTGGAGGCAGGGAAAATGCAAGCCCTTGCAATGAGTAAGTCTTTGGTGGACCCAGTGGCCCAGCTTAACCTTTTTTTTTTTTTCTTTTTGAAAAACAATGACCTAAGTCTTGCTGCATGCATGGTCCCCACAATGCCATGAAAAATCAGCAGCCCCCCCTTCACCATGTCCCAGTGAACAGTTGGATTGTCCAAGTGGCTGGGGACGCTGAGGCGTATTTGAATGCTATGCGTGCCTGTCCTACGGTGATTGTCTTAGTGTTGGCTGTTGCCCATCAGGTTTTGCACCAGTGATCTCATGAGTCTGCTGTAGGTCTGTTCTTCACTGGCTCAATTACGCTTTAGGAAAATATGCGGCAAGCAGATAGTGCCAGCATAAAGGTGTTGGCAGCGTGTGGAAATCTGATGGGACCAGTACTGAGAGAGGTAGAATGGGCAGGAGAAGGGAGGGTTGGCCTGTCTTTCAACGCAGTTTATCTCTGAGCATGAAGTGGAGTCCCTGAGCACCTTCATTTTTGGTTCAATCCAAAGAAATGCTATTGGTATGACAAGTGTAATGAAAGAGACCACAGCCGCAGGTAGTAGTCTGGGGAGGGCTGATCTGTCCAGTTTGATCACCTGTGTCAGAAGCATCCATCCATGATCCAGCTGATTACCTAGTGTGATACCCACTCTGCCCTCTCTCCTTGGATGAGGCACAGTTTGTCTGCCATGTTTTCAATACAGCATCTTTTACCATGCCTGATTATTTACAGAAGTGTCTAACTCATGCTTCCCTTTTCAGATGCTGGAGCAGAAATCACCTGATAGTCTCATCTTCTCCCCCGTGTTAGTGACTACACAATCTCTTGATATCAGCTTTTGGATTGTGTTTTATGCCTCCCAATTTCCTCCTCTGTTGATTTCTGCATTTGGCAAGAGTTTTCCTTAGGGCTGGTCTACACTAATGGGAAAATTTGGTGGCAATTGGCTGGAGTTAAGCAAACTATGCAGAGTAGCTTGCATAACTCCCATTGACTTCCTAACTCCCCTTCAGTATGGTGTTTTCACTGTCTGTGGTGCTTGTAGGGGGTGGCTATCCTAAGTCAGTTTCCAGAACAACTTACCATGTCTCAACTGACCACAAAGTCAATCTGGAAGGATCGATCGACTGTGGGGATTTTGCCACCGTGATCGTAGATATGGCCCTAATTTTCCATGTTTTACTAGGATGTGGCACCTTAACTAGATCTTGTTTGTTTCTTTTTCCTGTGCATCATCCCACCTTTCCCATCTTCACTCCCCAGTTAAAATCCATTCCCACTTTTCCTTTAGATATAGAGTCCAGTTGCAGTAAAAAAAGTTCTGTGCCAAGTTGTTCCTTCAGATGTGCTCCTCTTCCTCTCTCTTCCCACACCATGCTGTTCTTTGTCTTGCAGCAGCACCTAGAAGCACCTGTTTGAGACTCAGGTCTTGCTGTGCCAGACACTGTACAGACTGATGTCAGCAACAGTCCCTGCCTCCGAGAGCTGATGGTTAAGACAGAACCATTAGTGCAAGCAGGGCCCAGACATAATTGTTTTGGGCGTAGTACAAACTTGTAACACAACCCCCACCCCACACACATGGTAATGGTGTTTGCAGCCTGGGCTGAGGCCCCCCAGGGCTTCTTGGCACCCGTGAAATGTGCCCTCCCCCCATGTGGGGGCCCTGAGCACAGGGTGAGCTGGTGCGTTGTAGAGTCACAGCTGGGCTTGCTGGGCAATGATGTGCTGTGCTGGCAAAGCTGGGAGTGGAAAGACAGACAGAAAGTGCCATGGCCAAGGGTTACCCAGCAGGCTGTGAGAGTGTTAGCAGTGAGTTTTAGGTGAGCAGAATTAGACCAACACTGAAAGTCCTCTGCTCCCTGAATGGTAGGAACTGGACAAGCTTGTTTCACAGAGGCTGGCAATGGAGGGTAACAGCTTGCTCTGGGCTGAGTCTGAACCAATAGCCTTGAAATTCAAGACTCCTTCCCTGTTTTAGCCAGTACCACCCTTCTGAGATTGAAGAGGACTCTGAGCTACCTTCCTAAGAGACAAATAAATAAATCCTGGCCTAGCTCTGAAATTAATTCTCTCTTTTCTAAAACCTCTCTTAGGTTATTATTACATGTATAAATGCTACAGAGTTGCCAAATGTTTCTGATACTTTTATGGCTTTTTTTTTAAATTTATTTTAACTCAAAAATCTCTGATCGAACTTGGTTTGCATGTGTGCCCGTTTGTGGGTGGGTGGAAAATCTGTTTAGTAGAGAGAGGCAATCTTTGCCAAAGAAATGCACTTGCCTGCCTAGAAATCATTTGACTTTCTGACCCAAGACTTGAGTCCATGAGCAGCACAAGACTGGGGTGTAGTGTGGAAGAGCAGGGTAGCAAAAAGAAGTCTCCCAAAAAGTCTCCACCATCATTGCTATGACTTTTAGAGCGATCGCAGTGCCATAAACCACAGTTGGGTGCTTTATTACCACGCTAAGGCATTATATTTTAATGGCAAAATCAGTAATGTGAAGATGCGGTAATAAAATATGCCCCCTCCCCCACCCCACATCGTTAAGAGACTCCAATAAGATGAGGGGCTGGGATGTGCTCCGTTAGCTTTACAGTGATCAGCTAAGCACCCTGATGGCAGGAAGAGAAATTATAAATAAAACTTTACTGCACTAGAGTAAATGCTGCTAAACATACTTCCCATCTGTGCGGTGGAGAGAGATAAATATTAAATCTATAATTTATGTAGATGGTTTCCAAGCCCATACAGAGGGGACTGGTAGCAGCTAATAAAACACAATAAATCAAGAAGACTTATCAATACAGCAAATGTAACACTGGTAATAATTTGCATGTAGATTGGATAGAAGATGGTCGACCAGACCTATCCACATACTTGCATCTTCTGCACAAGGCAGATGACAGTGTATGCCCCCCCCCAATTCCTTTTAAAAGATACCAAAACTTTTTAGAAGATGTTTGGGTTATAATCCTGCTGTGTGGAAGAGCTGACTCACCATCAGGGTTCCCCATCCTAGCTGGTCATAATATAGCAACTGTTTCATCACCTTGTGCCTCCTGCTGACAGCCACTCCAGTCCTGCAGTGGTCTCTCTTCTAGTGACTTATCCCTATCTGGGTCACTTTAAGGTCTCTTCTGTTCCAGGAAAACAAACAAGGAGTCCTATGGCACTTTTAAAGACTAACAAGTTTATTTATTGCATGATCTTTCGTGAGAGAAAATCCCACTTGGTCAGACACTTTGAAGATATGTCTTCCAGGGTATCCATAGCTTATATGGACAGTATACCTCATGACACTTGTCATTGATATGACAATAGCTCCTTCTGTAGGGCTCCTTTTCCATTCCACTGTTCTGTCAGAGTCATGGCCCTTGGACTTCTCTCTGGATTTTAACCAAACTCAAAAGCAAACTACCACAAAAGCCACTTCTGTCCCATCCCTTGATTTTTTTTTAAATCCATCTTGAGTCCTCCCCCCAGTTCTTCATTCTTTAACATTTATTTTCATATCATCCCTATGTCATAGGCCAGTGCTATTATCCTCATTTTACTCAGGGGAAACCTCCCAAGTTCTGGGCTAGTGCTCTGTACAGCTAGATCATCATCTTCTGATCAGCCAGCTAATCGTTGCTAAATTGTGTGCCTGGCCCTGTGATGTGACTTTTCTGAAACTAGGGTGAGACCAATTTGTGTTCCTCCTTCTGCAGAAGAGAAATGCCTTAGCCAGAGTCAAACTGTGAGGCAGGTGAATTTCTGAAGTCATCCAGTCTGCATGTTTGCTCCAATCTGGTGAAAACAAGGAGGGGTGGGGGTGCACAAGGAGTAAGGGGAACACCTTATGGAGACAGGCATCCTCATGCCATGCTCTGGTGAGCTGGAAAAGTCCTGCATGTGATCTGAGCTGTAGAGGGAGCCGTGAAGTTGTTAATGGGATTTTGTTTCGCTCCTTGCACAAACTGTGTATCTGTTATGGATGATTTTATCTGGTGTTGATCTGTTTTTCATTAGCAGCACATGGAAAATAGTAATAGGCTTACAAAAAGCAAGGTGTTTACATCCTTATTACTGATCGCTACTTGGTGTCCTAATCAGAAAGTGATTTGTGGAGCCATCGTTCAGATCCTCAAGCTCAGGAAGGCAGAAGGAAGATGCAAGGCCAGAAACATGGCAGGTGAGAGGCAGGCACAGGGAACCAGCAGCAGGGAGTGATGAGGGTGATGAGCTGGGACAGAGAAGCTGAAGGTAAGATGAAACTGGTTCAAGTCACCTGAGATTCTCTGAGTCCGGCTGAGGATACCCGCCTCCTCGACTCTAGGTCCTTCCCCAGGAGTCAAGCACCTATTTAGGCAGCTCCTGGCTGCTGCCACATGAATAGAGCTCCGGAGAGTTGACAGGCTGTCAAATTCTGCTGGGCCCTTACTGGAAAAGGTGAAGGATAGGAGGGGAGCAGGTGATGCGAGTAGAAATATGGCCTTCCAAGTCGGCACTCAGGAAACCAAGGTTCTGTTCTCAACTCAGCTACAAATTTCCTAGGCAACCTTGCTCCTTCTCTTCAGTATAGAAATAATCCTTCATCCACTGAGGGGTGGGGTGTTCTGCAAATCACCTAGATGGATGGGAATTGGAATAAAGACATTAAGGTCTACTTCAGGTCCATGACTGAGGTGTGTCTTATGTTATTCCTTTGAGTCAAACCTGCCTACGTGGCTGGGTTCTGCTCAGGGTGTGAGTTGAGTTCAGTTCTTATTTTGCCTGAGTGAGTTTATCACTCTACCTAAAATGTGGGAAGTGGGCTGTGATGTACCCTAGAATAGGATGTTGGCTTTTTAAAGTACATAGTTAATTAAATAATGTGCTCTCACTGGCCCCATTAAACCAGGCTGCAATTCCATGTCTGGAAGAGGAGATCGCTTACCTTGGTTTTATGGACTCTCCAAAACCCTTTAATAGAATTGCAGCTGTGGTATGTAGAGCTGGGAGCTGAGGCGTTGTTCTGTTTGCAGTCACTGGTACAGTATACCAAAAAATGCTATGCTCTCCTGTGCCTTGTAAGCTGGATGGTGCATCTGAGCAGGCACAGGACTGAGGAAGAACTTAGCAGGGATGAGTGTCCTTGACAAAGAGAACCAACAGACTAGGGTCTGTCACAAGAAAGTGGGAAAGGCCAAACACTGATGCATGTGTAACTCACTGGTGAGTGTGTGATACAGAAGTCCCCCCTCTGTGCCCAATCCCCAGAGGCTAGGTATCTGTTTTCGTGAAGCAGTGGCTCATTATCTTGACTAGCAAATTTTAGCTCAAGCTCTAGCAGCTTCTGCTTTTAGCTCAGGAGGATGTTGGGTATTGGTCAAGATGTCCACAGTCAAACACCATCTACCTCAAAGGCTGCTTAAAGGGTTGATACACCCTGGCCAAGAGGGTTAAATTCCCCAATGCCACATCCAGACTCTGCCCTGAGTACTGCAGAGAGACAATACTCGCTTAGTAAGAGTGTCACCCTTCTTTGGAGACGTGGTAGGCTCCAGTGGCCATACTTTTCCTTCAGCTAAAGTTGGAATGGGTGAAGGTAGCAGCCTCTTGGCTCCTTACTGAGGGGGACAGAGCTTCAGCACGCGTAAATGGAGGCACATTGATTACCACAAAGTGACCAGCTGTTTCACAGAGCGCCAGCGCCCTGATTCTTGTTCTCTCCCCAGATCCTGTTGTCTCAAATGGGGGACTTTCAACCAGCTCTTTTCCCTGGGAAAAATGAAGGAGCCTGGCTGGTGAGAGCCACATTGAACACACAGATTTTGAACAAGTACCATATTTATTGATCCTGCCTGAGGACCCTGTGCCTGGTCTGTAACTTTCCAGGCACATGTGAGAATCAGAAAGCTTGCTTCAGAGCATCAGATAGAAGAGGCAGGATTTTTCGCTGCTTTTCATGTCTGTTCTGCCCATTCTAGAGCAGCAGAGACACCTTCCAGGGCAGAAAAAAGCTCCCATAGAAGAGATTTGTAAAGCAGTCACTTTGAAATCTCTGCACCACTTCAGGCAGCACTCATGGGTTCATGGAGAAATGTGACATAGGCCAAAGGGGTCCCAGGAGGGTGCTACGTAAGGCCTTGTACTTTTTATAAGATTACCCCTGCGCTGACAGGGCTGGCATTGCAACTCAGGCATCCACTTCCCCCATCACCTAGTGTGGATGAAGGCCATTAACTCCTCTCCCTCCCTGTGAGTTGCAGCAGGGTATGGTAGAGCTCCGAACAGGGATGAGGCAAGTACAGGCTAGTTTGGGGTTTAGAAGTAACCTAGTGCCTAGGAGGGGGCAGCACCACTCTGAGCCCCAAATCTGCCCCTTCCTAGACCAGGTGGCTGTAAGGAAGGCTTGGCTGGGAGCTTGGGGGCATACAGCCCAGGAGTGACAGCTCATTCCTTTCTACATTTAACTTCTTCAAACCACTTTCTGATGACTGACTGCTCCTAAACCAAACTCCTGTGCCCACAAACTTAAAGGCAGGCTTGGGGGGCCTAAGCCTGTCTTTTCCCTCTCTAGCAGACTGGCCTTTAGTCCAGCCTCTCCCCATCTTTGGAGTACTCAAAACCCTGTCTTGTGGGCTGAGCCCCACCACCTCTGCCCCTTTGCCCCTCTGATCCCCTCCCATTGTTTTATGGAGTGGCAGAACAGGCCACAGAGAAATGACCTGCCCCAGGAGAGAGCCAAGTGTCAGAGCCAAGATGAAGTGCCAGGAGTGCCTAATCCCCACAGTCTGTGGCACCTGTGCCTGGCCATGTGGCAGCCCCCCTTGTAGGAAGGAGAGTTGACATGATTTCCTAGTTTCCAAAGGGATAGCCGTGTTAGTCTAGTCCAGTAAAAAAAACAACAAGCAGTTGTGTGGCACTTTAAGACTAACAGATTTATTTTTTGCATGAGCTTTCGTGGGAGAAGATCCTACTTCCTCAGATGCATCGAAGATGGGTGAACTTACAGAAAGGAATGAAACTAAATGCAAGGGGGTGTAAAACATAGGATCAGGTCATAAAGTAACAGCAAATCAGAGCAGTTTACAGGCTTAAAGAATGGGAAGCCTGAAGTCAAATTACCCTTTGTAATGGGAAAAGAACCCATAATCTCGATTGAGTCCTGCTTTCACAGAATTTAGCTTGCATATTAGTTCAAGTTCAGCTGTTTCTCTTTGGAGTCTTGATGTCCCAGGTACATCTCTAACGACAGTCGTGAACAAATCCATCATCGAGTGATTAGGAAGATGGAAGTGCTGAGCAACTGGTTTCTTTGTTCTTTGATTTCTGATATCAGCTCTGTGCTCATTCAGTCTCTTGACCCTCTCAGAGAGGCCTCTGCTCCAGGGTAGGATTCCCTTGTCAGTTGGCTACGCTAACCCCAGAAGGAGATGTACAGGTAACGCAACAGAAGGCAAGGGACTCAGATGTGCCAGGTTTGCCAACTCCAATTTAGATACCACCAGCTTTCACTGGACTCCCTTCCTTCTCTTTTGTTTTGTGCTTCTCCAGAGCCATGGTGGAGGCTGGTGGTCTTTCTCAGCACCCAGCAGTACCATGCTCTTTTGTATCCAGCTGAAGGAGTCAGGGTTATAAGCGAAGCTGCTGAAGGCAGAGACCCTGTCTCAGACTTAGTGGAGTCCCAGGACTCCCCCTTAAGAAAGAAAGAAAGCCCAAGGCCTTGCTTAAAGGATACAATCCCAGGACTAGATAAAAACAGGAGGCAAACTTGCAGTGTGGAACCAGGAGTCCCTGCCTTCCATGGGACCACAATCTATGCCTGGAAAGAGTCACTCACATCAGGGAATCTTATCTCCAGGGGGCTGGCAATCTCTGATGGATGGTGGGGTTGTGGGTGTAAAGCAGACTTGTAGTTGAGTGGGGAAGGAAGCCAGGCTGGGAGCACGAAGCAGAAACCATTTCCTCAGGCGACATGTTGAGTGCACTGGCTTTGCTCTCTGTTTCATTGCATCCTTAATTTATCCCAGCACTTCATCCACCGGGCTCTTATTACAGTCTATTAATATTTAAAACTGGGGTATGAAAAGTGCTAATTATCCAGCCCGCACTTCTGCAAGGTAGGGTGGAAAGTCCTGCTTGTTTCTTCCCCCGGCTGTTGCTGCCCCTTCTGATTGCTTAACAAGAATAAGTTATACACACCAGGGATGGCCTGACTCCCCAGGGCCTTCGGCTGCCTGTTAGCATTCACTCATGCAACAGCTTCAGATGTTGCACATGATCTCTTTGCTATCTGTGGCTATTCTCTCTCTGTCGAGGTTTTTAGTGGGGTTAGTTTGTTTGCTCTGATGGGTAAGAAATTAAGGCATGTGGTGTCATTCCAAGGTGCCTGCTACTCTCATTTAGCTGTTTCCATTCCTCTGCTTTCACTACAGCTTCGGAAGTACAAGAGCTTCCATGTTATTGACCTGCTGGTAGTAGCTAGAGGCCTTACCACGATCAGGGCCCTTTTGTGCCAGTTGCTATATACCCACATAGGAAAAGCCACCCTTCTTCCAAACAGCTAACAAAGGAAGAATTCTTATTAATGTGGAAACTGAGGGCATGCCTACACTTTCAGCTTATGCTACGAAGTAAATTTAAAGACCAGTGGCTACCCATTTATAACTCCATGGCTGTATTCACACACAGATGGTTATTTCGAAACAAGTTGTTGAAACAACTTGTTTCGAAATAACACCTTATTTCAAAATAACTTAATTCGAATTAACAGTTTGTTAATTTGAATTAAGGAAAAATGTGGGAAACGAAATAGCAAGTTCGCACTGCGAACTTGCTATTTCATTTCCTGCTGCAGGGGGCTGCTGGGAATGAGGGGGTGAGCCTGGGGGTGAGCCGCTGCTGCGGCTCAGCCTGCAGCCCAGAAAGGGGGCTGCAACCCCAGAAAGGGGGCTGCAGCCACTGGCGGGGGGGGTGAG
>VOCP01050698.1:0-17744 GCA_007922195.1 Podocnemis expansa
TATTCAATTTTAAAAGGTCAGAACTGAAATGTTTTGATCAATCCACACCAATCAAAACTCTGAATTTCTCTTGCTGAAGAGCTTCATTTTTTTTCTATTTCTGTTCCCATTCAAACTCTTGAAATTCTTCACAAATCTGTGAAAGCTGCATTGGAATATTGGTGCCTGATCAAAACTCAGCTTTCTTTTTAAGATCCTGCTGGAAAATGGCAATAGAATGGTGGGTTACCGATGTAACCGTCCTTCTTCAAGATGGGCTGCTCACATACATTCTATTAGATGTGTACATGTTACAACACACAGTAGGCTTTAGCCTCAGCTTGTCAGGTCAGGGACTGAGGCAAACGCCCCCTCCGTGCCACAGCTGCAGCTATATAGATGACCCTGACCCTGACCCTGATCCCCCCAGTCCCTTCTTTGCCAACTCCGGTTAACAGGGACGGTGGGAGGGATCTGAATGTACGTGACCAGCCCATCTCGAAGAAGGACAGTTACATCGGTAACCCACAATTCTTCTTCAAGTGCTGCTCACCTCATTCAGTTACAGCTGACTGCTAGCCATAGCCAGGATGGTGGGTGGAGTTACAGCTTACCCACTTTGACTACGGCTCTGCCCAACATGGCATCCTCTCTAGCCTGTTGGATGACAGGATAGTGTGTCATGAAAGTATGTACCAACAACCATGTTGCTGTCCTGCAGATCTCCTGTAGTGGGACCTGGGCAAGGAAGGCTGTTGATAAAGTCTGAGCTCTGGTTGAATGAACCCTGACATTCCCCGGGAGGGGCATGTTCAGCCTTCTGTAGCAGTGTTTAATGCAGTTTACAATCCACCTGGAAATGCATTGTGGTGACACTGGATGTCGCCTTTCCTGTTCCACAATTGCCATGAACAGCTGGTTTTCCGGAACGGGTAAGTGCTCTTGATATATGTCTTGATATATGTCAAGAGCTCTCTCCTGACATCTAGGGTGTGCCCCCTCCTCTGGTTCTCAGTAACCTGAGGGTCTGGGAAAAACACTGGAAGGCAGATGTCTTGGTTAAGGTGAAAGGGGGAGACCACCTTAGGAAGGAATGTTGGGTGTGGGCAAAGCACCACTTTATCAGGGAAGAACCTTGTATATGGAGGTTCTGAGGAGAGGGCCCTCAACTCAGTCTGGCCGAGGTTATAGTTACCAAGAAGGTCACCTTCCAAGCGAGGGCTAACAGAGTAGATGAATCCAGAGGTCCATACGGGGGCTCCGTTAGGCAGTGGAGCAGTACGTTGAGGTCCCATTACAGGGTGAGGTCCCTGGGTTGTGGGTAAATTCTTTCATTTCCCTTCAGGAACCTAGTGGTGGTAAGATGAAAGAAAACCAGAACACCTTCTATCTTAGTATGAAAAGCTGAGATAGCCACCAGGTGAACCTTCAGTGAGGACAGGAACTGCACCTTGTCCTTGAGGTCTAGCAAGAAACAAAGGATCAGATGTAAGCAGCACCAGGAGCAGGCAACAGGACTTTTAACAGGGGAGTTTGAGAGGGACTTAGGGACTGTAGAGGAGTTCTGTGGAGTTGAGAGTGCTGTGTGTGTTTGCTTTTCTGTTTTCTGTTTGTCTTCTGGTTTGATTTTTTTCCCCCTTTTTCCTCAGTTTGCAGGGGCTGAGTGGCAGTTGGGATCAGGTGACCCCAATTAAGGGTGGAGCCTTCCTGTTGGGGGAGCTATAAAAGCAGCCACTCAAGCATGCAGCAGCACCAGCTGCAGGCACCAGGGGAGTTTGGTGGGTGAAAGACAGACTTATGGCAGAGATGGAGATAGCAGCAGAAGTCACTTCAACAAGGGAAGAGACAATGAAGATGAGAGGATGTGGAAGCTGTGGGATGTACATTATCTTGGAGGGTATAACCTCAAAGATGTTTGTTTGTATGAAATGCAGCCTCATAGAGCTGTTGAAGGAGAAAATCCAAGGGTTGGAGATGCAAGTGGCAACTATGGTTGAGTTTAGAAGGGGGTTTGAACAGTTGTTGGAACAGAGGACTGGAGAGGCTGGAGACAAAAACTCAGACCTGCAGATGGAAGCAGGAGCAACCACTTCTGAGGGGAGACTGCTAGGTGAGGAAAGTGAGTGGTGGAAACATGTAACTGTGAGAAGGCGGCAGAGAAAAAGACCAGCTAGTGAAGGTGAACTAGAACTCAGTAACAGGTTTGCTGAATTAGCAAATGAAGGAGTCCAGCAGGTGAACAATGAAGGTGGAAGTGTGAGGAAGAAGAGGAGAACAGCTAGTCCCATTCAAAGGGGAGTTGAGCCTCTGGTGTTAAATAAGAGCCCAAGGAGCTTTCAGGAGCAGATGCAAAAGATTGCGAACAGCAGCTGTAGACACCATGACTCCCGGACAGAGAACTGGGGATAGAGTGGAGAAGCACACTGTTTCCAGGAAAAGGCAAATGTATGTGAGTGGGGATTCTCTGCTGAGGAGGACAGACAGGCCTGTAACTAGAAGTGACCCTGAGAACAGGAGGGTGTGCTGCTTGCCTGGAGCTAAGATACACAATGTGGATCTGAGGCTGAAGAGGATCTTAATGGGAGCAGGAAAGAATCCTCTGACTTCCCTTCATGTGGGTACGAATGACATAGCTAGATTCTCATTGGAATGTATCAAAGGAGACTATGCCAGGGTGGGAAGGACTCTCAAGGAGCTGGAGGCTCAGGTAATCTTTAGTGGGATTCTGCCTGTCCCTAGAGGAGGACAACACAGCTGTGAGAAGATTCTGGCATTTAACAGATGGCTCAGGCAGTGGTGTTACAAGGAGGGCTTTGGGATGTATGGGCACTGGGAGGTGTTCATGGACAGATTATTTGGTAGGGATGGACTTCACCTGAGTAGGGAGGGTAACAGACTTCTGGGAGGGAGGCTAGCTCAAATAATTAAGAGATCTTTAAACTAGGGAGCGTGGGGAGATGGTTGGGAGATGCTCAGACAATCTTTGAGTCTGATACTAGCATTGAGGGGCAGGAAACTGAATTCAGAAAAGACAGTATAGATGCTAGAAAGGAGGGAAGCACAAATGCTGGTCTTAGGAGCAATGTTGGCAGTAGTAAAAAAAAGCCACGTTGGGTACAGAATCTGAGCACAGCCGAGCAGTATAAGCTAAAATGTTTATATACCAATGCGAGAAGCCTAGGTAACAAAATGGAGGAACTGGAACTACTGGTAGAGGAATTGAAACCAGATATTACAGGGATAACAGAAACATGGTGGAATAGTAGTCACGACTGTTGTATGGGCATTAAAGTCTTTGTGCTCTTTAGGAAGACAGATGTAATGGCAGAGGTGGTGGTGTGGCATTGTATATCAATGATGCAATAGATTGCAAAGAAATTCAGAGTGATGAAATTAGCAGGACAGAGTCTATCTGGGTCAATATCACATTGGAGAAGAACGCTACTAGAGTTTCTCCTGGATTAGTGCTTGGGGTGTGTTACAGACCGCTGGGATCTGATTTGGACATGGATAGAGAACTCTTTAAGGCCTTTAAGGAACTAAACACTACTGGTAACTGTGTCATTATGGGAGATTTTAACTTCCCAGATATAGACTGGAGGATTTGCGCTAGCAGCAATATAAGGGCCCAGATTTTCTTGGAGGTGATAGCAGATGAATTTCTCCATCAAGCGGTTTCCAAACCAACGAGAGGAGATGTGATCTTAGATATGGTGTTAGTCAGTAGTGAGGACTTCATAGAGGAATTAGTTGTAGGGGACAACCTAGGCTCTAGTGACCATGAGCTAATCCAATTTAAACTGAATGGAAGGGTAAACAAAAATAAATCTGTGATCAGAATCTTTGACTTCAAAAGGGCTAACTTCAAATAATTAAAGGAATTAGCTAGGGAAGTGGACTAGACCAAATAATTCATGGACATGAACTTTGAGGATGCTGGAAATGCTTCAAGACAAAGCTGCAGGAACTATCAGAAGTCTGCATTCCAAAGAAGAGGGGAAAAAAATCAGGCATTGGTTCTAAACCAGGCTGGATGAATGTACATCTTAAACAGGTGATTAGGAGGAAACCCAAGGCCTACAAGGAGTGGAATTTGGGAGGGATAGGAAAGAAGGACTACCTTTTAGAGGTCAGAGCATGTAGGGATCAAGTGAGGAAGGCCAAAAGCCATGCACAGTTGGACCTTGCAAAGGGAATCAAAACCAGTAGTAAAACGATCTTCAGCCATCTAAATAGAAAGAAAATAGAGAAGGAGGAGGTTGGACCACTATACAATGAAGATGGTGTAGAGATCAAGGATAATCTAGGCAATGACTGAATATCTAAATAAGTACTTTGTCTCTGTCTTTAATGAGGGTGATGTTGGGATTGGGGACAGAGGTAGGGCAGCTGATGGGAATGTAGAAGTGGAAGTTACCATATCTGAGGTGGAAGCCAAGCTTCAGCAGCTTAATGGAACTAAATCAGGGGGTCCAGATAATCTTCATCCAAGAATATTGAAGGAACTTCCACATGAAATTGCCAGCCCTTTAACAAGGATTTTTAAAGTATCGGTGAACACAAGGGTTGTACCATATGACTGGAGAATTGCTAATGTAGTCCCTATTTTCAAGAAAGAGTAAAAGGGATGCAGGTGACTCAGGCCTGTCAGTTTGACTTCAGCAGCATGCAAGGTCTTGGAGAAAATTTTGAAGGAAAAAGTACTTAAGGATAATGAGGAGAATGGTAACTGGGATAAAATACAACACTGCTTTACAAAAGGTGGATTATGCCTGACCAACATGATCTCCTTTATTGAGAAGATAACAGATTGTTTGGATAAAGGGAATGTGGTGGACCTAATTTACTTAGATTTCAGCAAGGCATTTGATGCAGTTCCACACAGGGGAATTATTAGTTAAATTGGGGGAGATGGGGATTAATATGAAAATAGAAAGGTGGATCAAGAACTGGTTACAGGGGAGACTACAGCGGGTCATAGTGAAAGGTGAACTGTCTAGCTGGAAGGAGGTTACTAGTGGAGTTCCCCAAGGGTCGGTCCTTGGACCCATCTCATTCAACCTTTTCGTTACTGAACTGGGCACAAATAGTGGGAATGTGATAATTAAGTTTGCAGACAACACCAAGCTGGGAGGTATTGCCAATACGGAGGAGGATCAGGATAGCATACAGAATGATTTGGATGACCTTGTAAAGTGGAGCATTAGAAATAGGATGAAATTCAACATTGGGAAGTGCAAGGTCATGCACTTAGGGACAAATAACAGGAATTTTTCTTATAAGTTGGGAATGCATCAGCTGGAAGTGATGGGGGAGGAGAAGGACCTGGGTGTACTGGTTGATCACAGAATGACAATGAGTAGCCAATGCGATGTGGCAGTGAAAAAAGCTAATGTGGTCCTGGGGTGCATCAGAAGGGGTATTTCCAGTAGAGATAGGGAGGTGTTAGTACCATTATACAGGGCACTGGTGCGACCTCACTTGGAGTATTGTGTACAGTTCTGGTCACCCATGTTTAAGAAAGATGAAGTCAAACTGGAACAGGTGCAAAGAAGGGCTACAAGGATGATTCATGGAATGGGAAATCTTTCCTATGACAGATGACTTAAAGAGCTTGGTTTGTTTAGCCTTCTCAAAAGAAGGCTGAGAGGAGATATGATTGCTCTTTATAAATACAAGGGAGGGAGAGGAATTATTTGTATACAGCACCAATGTGGACACAAGAACAAATGGATACAAACTGTCCTTCAGAAAATTTAGGCTTGAAGTTAGATGCAGATTCCTAACCATCAGAGGGGTAAAGTGCTGAAATAGTCTATCAAGGGAAGTGGTGGGGGCAAAAACCTTAGGTCCCTCAAAACAGAGCTTGATAAGTTTATGCAGGGAATGATATGATCGGACAGTGTATCTTAGCCATTGTCTGTCTTTTACTACTGGTGATGGGTATGCTAGTGACATGGGAAAGGGCATTGGATTGAGTGGGTTCTGAGTTATTACAGAGAAGTTCTTCTTGCCCTCATGCTCGGAGTTTAACTGATTGCCATATTTGGGGTTGGGAAGGAATTTTCCCCGAGGACAGATTGGCTTGGGCACTGGGGTTTTTAGCCTTCCTCTGTACCATTGGGCATGGCTCACTTGCTGGTTGATTCTCTGTATTAAAGTCTTTAAATCATGATTTGAAGGCTTTAATCGCTCAGTTATGGGTTTGAGGTTTATTGTAGGAGTGGGTGGGTGAGGTTTTGTGGCCTGCAGTGTGGGAGGTCAGACTAGATGATCATATTGGTCCCTTCTGACCTTAGACTCTGAGTAAGGAGGCTGATACAGGGATCACACCCTTCTCTCTTACCCAGAGGGAAAAATGGTGCCACTTAGCAGTGTAGGTGGCTCTAGTGCAGGGTCTCTTACTGCCTAACAGTACCTTTTTAAATGTCTCTGAGCAAAGGCTTTCTTGTTCACTTAGTCATGCAGTCTCCAAGCCATCAGGTGCAGGAGGCTGGGATTCACATGTTGTAGACTCACCGAGTTCTGGGTCAACAAGTCTGCCAACAATGGGAGGCGGACTGGCACATCTATGGAGAGGTCCTGTAGGATCAAGTACCAGTGTTGCCTGGGCCAATCCAGAGCTATCAGTATCATATTTGCTCTGTCCCTCTTTATTTTCAGGACTCTGTGTGTCAGAGGAATTGGGGGGAAAGCATACAACAAGTGACCTGTCCAAGGAAACAGTAACCACCCATGAGAGAGCCCTGCTCCTGACTCCTGAGAGAGCAGAAGCAGTGACACTTGTGATTTTTATCATGTTGCAAACAATTCCAAATGGGGAGATCCCCAATTGCCAAATAGATGGACCACCTGCGCCCTGTGGAGGGAGCACTCATGATGGGCTAAGGGGGTCCTGCTGAACGAGTTCACTAGTGTGTTGTTCACCCCAGGAAGATGAGCTGTTTCAGGGTGAAGTTGTGAGCTAGGGCCAGCTCCCAGAGTTTGATCACCCCTATGAAGAGGTCCGGGGAGCGAACACCCCCCTGGTGGTTTGTGTAGAACATACCCATCATGTTGTCTGTCAGAATCTGGAACATTCTGCCTTTTATTCTGTCCAAAAAGATCCTGCAGGCCAGATAGATGGCCTTTAGCTCCCTCACATTAATGTGAAGGAGTCTGTTCCTGGGGCACCAGCCCCTCTGGCTGCAAAGTCCCCCGATATGTGGGTTCCCCATCATGAGTCCGAGGCATCATGATGAGGGTCACCTTGTGGTCTGATGCCTTGAATGGGATTCCCCCCATGGCAAAGAGGGGATCCAGCCATATCTCTAGCCTCCCTAGGACATCGGGGGAGTGGGACCAAAAGTACTTTGCTCAGGGAGTGCCTCTTGGTGCAGAACACTGTGGCTAGCCGAAGCTGAAATGGTCTCACCCATAGGTGGGCATCCTTATCACCGAGAGGGTTGCCACCATGTGGCCCAGAAGCTGCAGACAATGTTGGGCTGTGATTACCTGGGAATCCTGCAGCTCTGCAATGATGGAGCAGAGGGACTGAAATCTTGAAGGGGGTAGTGAAGCTCTCCCTCTTCTTGAGTCTAGCAGGGCACCTCTGAACACTATATCCTGAGTTGGGGAGAGTTTCTACTTTTCTCAATTTATGCAGAGACCCAGGTACCTGCACAACTGTTTTGTTACCCTGATGCTGTGCTTGACCCAGGCTCTTGATCTCCATGTTATCAACCAGTCATCCAAGTAGGGGTATATCCATACCCCCTGTCATTGCAGGTGTGCTGTGATGGCCACCATACACTTTGTGAACACCCTGGGGGTTAGGGAGAGCCCAAAGGGAAGGGAAGTAAACTGGAAGTATTTCCCCCCACCACGAATCTGAGGAACTTCCTGTGGTGGGGTCTTATAGCTATGTTAAAGTAAGCATCCTTTAGATCGAGGACCACGAACCAATCCCTGTAATCTAGAGCCGAAATGATCTGTGACAAAGAAACCATAAGGAACTTTATTTTCCTTATTTCTTTGTTTAGAGCTCTGAGGTTTATAATGGGTCTCAGGCCACCAATGGATTTGAGAACTAGGAAACACCAGGAGTAGAACCCTTTTCCCTGCTGCCCTTTCTGAACTCTTGCTAGGGTCCTGAGGGAGAGCAGTTTGTCACACTCTCGTCCCAGTACCATGTGTAGTTCCTGGCTCTGGATGTTTGAGTGAGGGGGTGATTTTCTGTCCTGAGGAATGAACCTGAATTGTATGGAATATCCCTTTGAGACTATGTATGGTACCCAAAGTTCAGTTGTGGTGCTGGTCTGGCAATGAGAGACCATGGTCATACCATTGTTGAAAATTGGGGTTTGGGTTAACGTCCTGCTCCCCTCAGGCTGACCATCAAAAACATTGCTTTTGCCCCATGGAGTGTGAAGTGCCCTGCTTTTGATGGCTGGTCTGAGAGAGCTGGGATTTTTTTCCCTTGTTGGAACAGGGCTTATCCCTACCCAGACCCCCATAGTTACATGAAGGGTACTGGTAGGACCTGAAACTCAGACCCTGAGCTTGTGTTTTCTGCTGTAGCTGCTGGGCTTGTGGCTGAAGCTGTTGGAACTGGAATAAGCATCTAGGTGGAGATGGCATATACATGCCCAAGGACTTAAGTGTAGCCTTAGCATCCTTCATCCCATGTAATTTTGAGTCAGTAGACTCTGCAAAAAGTGTAAGGCCCTCAAAGGGGAGATTCTGAATAATCAACTGCATCTGTTGAGAAAGACCTGACCCTTGCAGCCAGGCTTCCTGCCTCATAGCAACAGCAGAGCTCATGTTGCATGATGAGTCTGTATCAGAAGCATCCTAAGAGGTCAGCAGGGCATCCCTACAGGCCAAAACCCCTTCTTCAACCATGGTCTCAAAGTCCTGCAGGCTTTCCTTGGGGATGCTATCGTGGAAATTTTCCATGGCCCTCCAGAGGTTGAACACATACCTCTCCATGAGGGCTTGGTGATTGGAAACATGCAACTTAAGGTGGAGGTAAAGTAAGCTTTCCTGCCAAACAATTCAAGTTTCTTAGTTTCCTTATTTTCAATGGTAGATCCCAGTTGGCCCTGCCTTTCCCTCTGGTTAACAGCGTCCACCACCAGGGACCCTGGCATGGGGTAGATGAATAAGATTGAGAACTTATTGGAGGGACCATGATATCTCAGACCAGTGAGCTTAGACACGGGAGGGATTGAGGATGGGGTTTGCCATCATGACCTTGCAATGCTATAGACCCCTTTGTGGAGGGGTACAGAGACTCTTGCGGGGGGTGGGCGCCATCCCTGACATCAAACAGAGGGTTAAACTGCTCTTTCACAACCCCCAAGTCCAGGTTAAGGTTTGCCTCAATGTGTCAAAGCAGTTCCTGTTTGGTACGGTGGTCATCCCTCTACACTAAGGGTCTCTGGAAAACTACCTCACCCGGGGAGGAGGAGGAGGGGACCTGCAATCTGCTATGCCCGGTAGAGTATGGATTGGGCTCATCTTCAGAGAGGTCTGGTGAGTTGAGGAGCTGGGTTGATTGTGATACCAATAGAAGCTGGGAGCTGGGGTCATCATCAACCATCCAGGCTGTCCACCCTTGGGACCAGTCACTGGATGAATGTAAGGTTGCAGACCAATGAGTTCGAGACCGACTTATTTCTTTGTCAGGTCCTGCGCTGCTGTTCCCAGGGCAGGACCGGGTTGCCTGCGCCAGTGGGGTCGTTGTCAGTGCCCTAGGTGAACAGCCCAAGGTCACCTGAGAAACGTCTCTAGACCACAGCATTGGCAAATGCTTTTGGCGCCGCTTACCACCCATTTGATGGTACCCGAGGTCAGTTCCAGTGTCCTCGGGGATCCACGGTACAAAGCGGAAAAGCTGGAGGAGGCCGAAGAGGATCTTGCCCTTCTGGAGCTTTGAGAGCCTGGTACCAAGAGCTCATGCAAAGAGGCCCAGGAGGAGTTCTCAGCACCAGAGCAGCAATCAGTACCATTTTGTGCAACCTGTGAACTGGGCTGCACCAAGGCCAAAGTCAGCATCAGAATTTCATGAGACCATTCCCACAACAATGCCAGTTTGCCTTGGGACTGTGCTTACTTTGATGGCACTGGAACTGGCGTCTGCAGCAAAGCCGTCACCACTGCCAGGGCCTCCAAGTTCAACAGTACTGAATGGTGCCCCGGTTCCGAGCGTCTTGGTGGAGTGGTCAGGGCCGATGTGAGACAGTGCTGAAGCAGTGCTGAGTCAGATGTCGATCATGGCTTCACAGTCTGAGCTGGAGAGCGGCATCGGACAGGTTCTGGCATAGAGTTTGCACACGATGCTGCCAAGGAATTTAGTGAACAAGGTTTGCTTGGCACTGGCTGAGAAGCATGTTGCTGAGCAAGGTTGCACAACCTCCTTTTCTTGTCCTTGTGGGTTAACCACTTAAAGGACTTACAAATATAGCAATTCTCTGTGAGGTGTGATTCACCCACACACATGAGACATTACTCATGGGCATCATCAGTGGGGAAAGCTTTACAGAAAGATGGGCAGGTCTTGAATCCCAGCATTGTTAATATGAATGAGTGAAGACAGGCACTTGCGAATGCAAGTTTCAGCTATTCCTATACCTTCACTGAGGGCAGAAGGAGGGAACTGGTGGAGGAGGGTGGGGTCAGGATCACAGTCAGGGTCAGGGTCACCTATATAGCCAGAGCTGTGGCATGGAGCAGGCATTGGCCACTGTCTCTGAGCTGACAGGCTTAGGCTAAAGATTTTCCAACCTACTGTGTGGTGTGGCGCACAGATCTGTAACTGAATCATGTGAGCAGCGCTCAGAACTTTATATTTCTGAAGTCATATAAGAGCTAGAAGGAAAAAAATCTGCTATGGTCTTCTGAGATGCTTATGTTAGAAATATAGGTGGTATATATTTGTAAGGCGGGTTTAGAAGATGTGCTAACAGCTTCTGAGTGGGGGCAAGTAATCAGTATGGGTTTAGTATTTGCATGAGCCCAAAGAACATATTAGCATAAATACACTATGGGTGCAGGACAATGTGGGTAATGGTATTTGGAACTGACCAAATCACAAATCTGTCCATATCTGTATTTCTACTGAAGAGAAACATGAGATACTGTTTTTTTTCTAATGTGCTATTCTCTTGCTTGATCAAACTCTGGTTAGGTTAGTTAAATGGCAAAAGCTTCCCTTAGCAAAAAAGAAACTTGTAAGAGAGGCCACTGCCTGTTTCAGCCTGAAAACTTAAGACAGTGGTGGGAGTACATAGCTCAGTCTGCGGCTGTGCTTGAGTCATTTGCCTCACTACCTGGCCCTGTTGTCAAATTGTAGATCTGGCTAGGCTTCTTTTGAGGCCTTTCTTTGTTATTTTAATGGAAGATGCTGTTTCCAGCTAGTTGAGTTTTGAGAGCTGAAATCACTGAGAAAAGCAAACTCTCTCTTTGAGCTATCACTAAGAAAGAAAATCCTCTCTGAGCTGAATCACTGAAGAGGAGCAGCAGATGGAATCAGTGGCCTGTGGGTGGAGCCAGCAGACAGTGGGCGGAGCCAAGGGACGGGGAGAGCAGCTAGTGGCAGGCTGGATGGCATGAGTGGCCCGTGGGCTGAGCTGGCAGACAGTGGGCAGAGCCATGGGATGGTGAGAGCAGCCAGAGTTGGTGACCAGTGGTTGGTGCTGGCGGCTAGCTGGCGTGAAAGACACTCCTTACATACCCTGGGGTTTGTTTGGAGCCTATTTAGCACTGATTCTCCAGATCAGTGCTGGTTTTGCTATTGAGTCTTGTATGTTCTGTTATGTGGGGTGGGTTGTTGGAAACCTTGCTCTGCACTGATTTTCTAGATCAGTGCTGATTTTTGTTGTTGGGCCTTTTACAGTTTGTCTTTACTATTAAAACTTTTGTATACCACACTCTTGTGCTTGTGAGTGAGAGAGCCTTATTTCTTTGGGGTGCCCAAAGGATAGTGCATGATCTCCCAGAAAATTGGGTGGGGGCTCAAGCTGGTTGGTTGTGCTACATTATTTGGAAATCCCTAGATATAGAACATGGCCCTTTTTCTGCCATCTTGCCCTGGCAGAAGGATTACATATTAATACAGCCAGCCGAGTCAAAGGTTTGTTTAATCCACAAATACAAGTTCAAGTTTTCAAAATTACTTTTACAGAACAGCAAACATTACCCTACCAAGATAGGATTTATAATGCAAAATATTCCATTTAGATTAGGCAGCACTACACCTTACTGGTTTCTCCATGGATGATAATAATAAAACTACATTTAGCACTGCATGGTACTCTGTTTTGAAATACAAAAGGAGCTTCTCTGTAACTTGATTTGATTCTTTATGGCTGTAGTTTTCAAACATTCTTCAGTCACCTCTTCTTTTTTTTTTTTTAATCTCAACAGGAGGCTATCCATTACAATTTCAGAATCACTTAGTGTCTCATTCCACTATAAACTTGTCACTGAATTTTCCAACTCTACACCTTCCATTCCTAACTGCAAGAGGGGTTTGTTCATTTTGAACTCAGCTAGTTCCATAAATCTAAACCATTTAAATACTTACCTGGAAAAAAAAATAAAATAGGTGGTGCTCACTCTAGCCCATCTACAGCTTCTTCCTCTCCCTGGGTGGTGGTTGCTCTAGGCAGTTTCCAGCTTCTTCCTCCCCAGTGCCATGTTCTGTGGCTGGGGAGTTGCAGGCAGGTCTACCACTCCCCCCTTCAATCACAGACAGCCTGGCTGGAGCCCGGTCTCCTCTCTCAGCTCTCCTGCACTGAGCCCAAGCAGCAGTGTTCCTCGGAGGACCAGCAGGAGCTGGGCTCAGAGCAGCTTGTTTCCTGAAGTGGCACCAAGGACAGTGAGTTCAGTGGGACTCTTGGGATTGTTGTTTCAGGGCCAGGTCATGGGGGAAACAAGGAGAACAGGGAAAAGAAGGGTCACTGGCTTCTTAGGTGTTTGTTTCCCCCACCTTCAAAGCATCTGAGAAAGTGGGATTTTTCTCCCACGAAAGCTCATGCACTAGATAAATGTTAGTCTTTAAGTGCCACAGGACTCCTTGTTTGTTTTTCAGCTGCTGGCTATCACTTCTATGTAGGTAGGGTTGGATCTGAGCACAGTTATCTGGTCAGTGTAATGGAGAAGTAGGACACAAACTTTTGGGCTGGTGACATGAGACATGTAACTGTCTCTTTTCCCTTCCTGTGTCTGCTAGTTCCCCTTGGTGGCTGTTGGATGGGGGGCGGGGGCGGAATAACAGTGCTTGCTTGAGGTAACGTGATTGGATTTAAAACCAATGACATTTTCTTTAGATGATTAGTATTAGTATTTTATTACTAAAGGTAGACCATACACAGAGAGTTGGCATTTCCTAGACCATTGGGCTTGGCTTGTGGGAGACCACAGACCTCTTTCTGGCTCTGCCCCGACCTGTATGGGAAAGTCACTTTTCTTTCCCGGGACTCAGTTTCCTCATCTGCAAAATTAAAAATGGTGATGATGCTTTCCTCCCTTTGTAAAGTGCTTTGAGACCTACAGCTGAACGCTGCTAAATAGACACAGAAGTAATCCCTTGCTCCTCTTAGATTTAGCCCTTATAGCATTCTTCACATCAAAGCACTTTGCAAAGAGGGGCTGAGGGGGCTTCTGAACACAGCCCAGACAGCGTAGCTGGGGTATCTTCCCTCTTCCCCCCTCCCCCCCGGCCCAGGTGGCATCACCAGTGGGCGGGCCAGCAGGTGGATCTCTACCACTCCCCCACAATACTAGCAGCAGGATCTCTACAGGGGACAAAGCAATATACCACATTTATTTGTAAATGTAAAAAATAGCAAGGAGGAAAAAAAAAAGCATGATGCACACAACTACATAATAACCAGGTTAGTCTAGTTCAGTAACCAAACAAGAAGTCTTGTGGCATTTTTAAAGACTAATCTTCATAGGTAGCATTGCCTCTGGGCATCTGCATGCCCCTAATGGTGATGTTGTGCTTGGGAAAGAAGGTTCTTGCCTGAATGCACCAGTACTGGCTGGAGTTATGCAAGATGCAGGCATCAGATGCCTTCCATGGCCAGCCCATAAAGATGTTAATGAAAAGCTCTCAGTGGTTGACAACAGCTTGCAGGACAACAGAGTAGGACCCCTTCCTGTTTATGTAGGGTCTGGACCAGGTGGTCTGGGGCTGAGATGGGGGGGGGGCATCCATGGTGTCACTGCAGTTGGGGAACCCTAGTCCAGTGAAGTCATCCAGGATCCCCTGCAGGTTGCCCAGGGTCACAATGCAGACTAGCAGGACCTTATTGATGGCTCTTGGAGACCTGCATCAGGATGGCCTCCACAGTGGACTTGCCAATCCCAAATTGGTGGGCTACAGAGGAGTAGGAGTCTGGTTTTGCCAACTTCCACAGGCCATGCCAATTCACTTATCCACTGGCAGGGTGGGCTGAAGTCGGGTGTCAAGTGCTGCATAAATGGGGTGAGCTCTCTGACCAGCTTGACAAACTTGCATTTCCTCATCTGGAAGTTTTGACATTAACTGGTTGTCATCCCAGATGGTAAGGACAATCCACTCCCAACAGTCGCTGCTGGTTTTGCATGTCCGGATGCAATGGTGCATGGAGTGCACCCTGGGCGTGCCAGCTCGCAGGTTTGGTGAGGTGGTCAGCCTGCTAAGGCTTTCCCTCACACAGCCAGTTGCCCTGTGAAGCCCATTCAGAGCAGAAGAAGGCTGGCCAATAGACAGCAAGCGTCAAGCATCCTCCTGGAAAATCACTGGAACACGTCCCCAATGTGTCCCAGTGATTTTCCAGGAAGATGTTTGATCTCCTTGGGCTCTATCTTGCCATGCACATGGGGAGGGTGCTGTGCTCACTTCCTGTTTTAAAGCAGTGGCCAGGAGTGTGTGGGGGGGGGCATTTCTCCAGTACAGTGTGTGACAGCTACCCACAACACACCACTCCACCGTCAACCTCGCAGCTGCCAGTGTGTATGCTGGCAGTCTCCAGGAGTTGTCAATGTGGACTCTTTAAGTTGACTTAACAAGGTCAACTTCACATCAACTTACAGTTGACTGTTAATTTGACTTAACAGAGCCTCCAGTGTAATATGCCACTTTAAGAATGTGTAAGAATTAGCTCAGTGAAGACAGTGACTAAGAAAACAGCATGCTGAGTGAGGGAGTGGAGGGTTTACAATCACAAAAACATGTTGGCAGTTAAAAGCTATAGCAGCAAAAGTTGGCAAGACAAATATTTGGAAGTTGTGAAATTATTTAAAGGTAATTGTTTTGGAATTGATATTAAGATGTTATTGCTATTATGTCTTATAATTTTTATTTAATAATATTTAATAAGGTAAATACATGTATAATTTGGTGAAATCATATTATGTGAATCCTAACAGTTAAACTAATTATATATGGGGTCAGGTGGTGGCTACTACCATATTTCTGCCCCCAGGAGCCTTTGCAGCTGTTCTGAAGGAAAAAGGGCCCTTTTCCTGAGGAACTGTCTGTAAATAATTAATTATAAATAACTGCTGGGGGTAGCAAGCAAGGGAACAATCCGGTTTAAATGATTTAACTACTATGTAATTGGTGAAAAAAATTTAAAAAAGGGGAATAAGGGGCTTCCATTAAAACTTGACTGTCTCCAAAGGTGCAAATGGGAATTTTAGGACAGTTGCATAAGAGGAATTGGAGGAGTGTAAATGATGTTAAGCAAACACAGACAGCTAGTGTTTCTTGGCTTTGTTCTTAAGTAAAATGTTTTGTTTATGTACCGTAAGTGTTTGTTGTAATACCTCAATGACAAGCATGATCTTCACAGGGGCAGGTTTAAGAAGACATTGGTGACTTTAAAAGAGAGTTGTGTTGGGGGCCAGGAATGGCAGCGGATTTAAAGTCACACCTGAAATGCTCTCAGAATTGTACTAGGCACAATCTATTTCACAAGATGTTTAAAGAGAATTTAATAAAATGACTCCTACAAGGACCCTGGGAAAAATACAAATGACCTACATAGAGCCCCTGCCACTGAATCATAAGAGGAATCCATTTTAAGATAATAGTGATAAATGCCTTTACCAGGTGGGTGGGACATTTCCTAAAGGATTCAAATGGTCAGAATAACAGCTAAAAAAGTAATTAAAATAAAATATTCACTTGTTGGAATGTCCTACAGGTAACTGACTCCAACAAAGGAGCTACTTTTTAATCAGACCTAACAGGTGTGCTCACAGCACTCACTGCAATCACATGCTGGATTCAAACAGGAAAGGGGGGGAGGGTAAAAGCAGGTTCATTTAATGCAAATAAAAGTAAGATAATGCAAAAAAAGTTCAGAAAATATATCAATATTATGTTTTTTTTTACATGAAATGGAAAAAATAGTAAGAAAAAATAATCAACAGTGCTAAAATGTGGAGAGGTAAAAAGTACCCATGAGTTTGGGTAAAGTTATATTTAATAATCCAGGGCAAAAGTATAACAATTTTACAAATACCCACCTGGGAACTAATAAACAGAATGGGAACTGATTCTAGCCATGTGGACAAGCATGTTACAAAAGATTGGAAAGGGGGAATGGAAATATTAATGAGCAGTATATGGGGTGAACTAAATGCCCCTATGCTGATGGTCTGGGGAAATTTATCAGAAAACATTACACAGTGGGTGAAAAATAGTGGAGCAATAAATGTAACTGCAATAGAAACATTATGCTACCTTGTGACAGGCTGCTCCTCACATTTGGGCTGTTGTGCCACTGCAAGGCCCCCAATTCCCACTCTTGAACACTGATTTGCCCCACTTTGCCAAATGACCACTCACTCCTGAGTTGGTCCGCTCAACCCTCTCCCATGCAACCAGTCCCAAGCAGTGGCTGTATGCCCTCTGGCTGCTCAAGGGATGGATCCCAAGTGAGCACCTCTGGCCCCAGATATCACCATGGGAGCCACTGTCTACAGAGATAGGGACCCACTCCCAGTCACCATACATGCATGTCCATCCATTTAACAAATAAAAGGATCATGCCCAGGCTGCTTCACTCACACCCTGTAAGGAGCACACACTTTTAGATAAAACAGCTACAAGTTTATGATCAGATTTCATTCTAACTGAGAATATGGCCAATCATAGCAGAATCACAAGAAATGAGTCAAGAGAGCTCACAAGGAAATAAATATAAAACATGAATACTAACCTAATACTGCTACCTAAACTGATGTTATAGTCCAAGTTTATGCTGAAGCTGTGCAGCTGTCGGGTGTTTGTACAGCCAATCTCAATCTGAGACCAGCCAGGGCCCAGATCTTGCTTGGAGTTGTTTCAAGATGGATAATCTCAGACCAAAAGCCCCAAATACTTCCAAGTGCCTCTCTTTGTTTTCACTCCCCCCTCACCTCTCCCCTACTGGGCAAAGATGATCTCTTTGTCGGATCTGAGCCACCTCAATAAGCATATCTTTGTTGCCTTCTCCAGGTACTTGGTCACTCACAGCGTTGGTTGTTTTCATGTCGTTGGAAGAGAGTTCTGTCTGTCTCTCACTTCCCTGAGCTATGCTGCACAACCTTACATATGCATAAGGCTGCAGGAAACATATCATCATAACAATGAGCATCCATAATGAAACCTTGCATGGTTTAATTGGCATAAAAACATACAGTGACAGTGCATAAGTGAACAGAAAAAAAATATATTGATCATAAACCAGGGTGCACAAATGTGCACCTGATGGTATATCTAAGTTAAAAAAAAAAAAAAAAAA
>VOCP01050699.1:0-10497 GCA_007922195.1 Podocnemis expansa
TCCTGCCAGACTCCCAATCCCCCTTCTGGGGAAACAAAGCAGAGAGGCTTTAGCAGCAAAAACTAAGTAAGCCCACTCTTACAGGAAAGAGCGAGTCCAAACCAAAAATACAGCATTACTGGGATCACTCTATCCAATGCAAGACAGACAACATTACAGGAATTCCAATGAAGTACAATTGTAAAACAAGAAAGGCACATTCAAAGAGTAACAAGTTTATTTATTGCTAGAGCTTTTGTGGGTGAAATCCCACTTTGTCAGACACTTGAAAATGGTTTCCAAATAGGATTTCGCTCGTGTAATAAATAAATGTGTTACTCTTGAAAAGTACCACAGGACTTTTTTCTATTTTTACTGGATTAGACTAACATGGCTACCCCCCCCCGAACTTTTCAGTAAAAGGATAGTTAACTTTGTGGCATGCTGCCTGATGCGTACTTATGTTGTGCAGTCATAGGAGGGCAAAACTAAAGAGCAGAATAAATAGTGATATTATGTAGCGACATTATTGGTAGGTCAAGCCTCACTCATGATCTCCCAACAGAACTCTCAAATCTCAGGAATTTTTTCCCCAGGCCCAGTCTGCTAATATTTGCTTAGTCTTCTGTAGCCACAGTCAGTGGTGGCTTTTGGGGTAGGCGAAGCAGGTGGCTGCCTAGGGCCCCAAACAATAAGGGGCCCCGTCTTCAATCTCGTAGACAGAAATGAAAACAGAGAAAAATATAGAAATTTTTCCCATATAGCAGAGCTAGTAGGACTGGTAGCCTAAGCACTTTTCACTCTTGGTTCATCAAGGCAAGCTATCATTAGGATCTGTGCTTCATCTGAAATGCAGATTTCACCATTATCTGCCCATCACCTTGACATTGACATGCTAAAAAGCAGGAGCCAGCAACAGACAGCACAATGACAGGAACTTTTACAGTGGCCTCAGCTTTTAATTCCTCAGTATGGCCATTTATTTTGCCATTTTTTAATTTTGTGAAATACTGCCCTTTTCTTTTCTTTTTTATCTGTATTTTTGCATTTTCCTTTGACTTTGTGGAAATTTTTACTTTGACTTTTTTTAGCTCAGGTTACCAGGTAGGTCCATGTAGGCTGCTACATCTAAATACAGTGCTTTCCTTTGGCAATCATTACATCTCTGTGTGATGTCTGTGCAGTATGTCTTTCTTTTGATAAGTAATTCTTTAGCTTCCTTTGTACTTAACTATTTAATATTTTGAGGGGGCCAGAGTCTTATAAACTTGAGTACATCAGAGAATTTCATTGAAATTTGGTGTTTTTCATTTCACTTATTTTTATTTATTATTATTATTATTATTTGTATTAAATATCTCTAGTGCACATAAACCCAAGCCCATATGAAAAATTTGTAAGATTTGATGGCCAAAATTTTAAATGTGGTATTTTAGTTATTTTTGAGCCATCATTAATGTTACCACTTCTTATTTATTAATTAATGCTCACACTTTTTAAAAAAAATTAAAATGTTCACTTCAACTTTGTAGTCCAGCATTAGATGCTTTATGTTAAGTGAATGATGATCAACTTACAAGCTTCACGATGGGAAGATCTTTAAAAATACCATAGTCAAGAATAATTTACAAGTTCCAGAGGGATAATCATATTAGTTTGGTTCAGCAAAACAAACAACAAATCCTGGGGGGCAGTTAAGGGTGCAGGAGGGACTGGAACCATAGGGAAGGTAGCAGTGTTTAAGCAGGAATTCCAAACTGGCAATATGGAGTCTTGTCTCAGGGTTACAGAATTTTTTCACTTATGACACTAAAGGACATATATCCAACATTAATTAACATGTACTTTAAAGGTAAACACAATTAATTATCTCTGACCCCCCATATTATCTGTCCCTGTCCCACACCTCCAGTCTCTTCCTGCTTAATGTAGAACAATCTCTCACACGAGAACAATTTCAAGCACAGGATAAATACTAGGCACAGCATATGGTGGTGTTTAGCAGAGTTCACCTTTACAAATAATAGCACTGTTGATGAGGTTACCTTCTCAGACCACCTGCTGCCCCAGCTTCACAACTGAGGCAACAAGGCAAGGGGAAGGAGACCCCGCAGTTGTGCCAGGCCGGCCCCACCGCCATGTGAGACCTTGTGGTCAGACCAGGCAGCTCCACCACCTGGGCATGTGGTGAGGGCTGGGGACCCCAGGCCAGGCCAGCCCTGACACATGGGCATGGGCTGAGGGCAGGAGACTCTGGGTTAGCACCCGAGCCTCGCCCCCTGAGCTGTGGGGAGCTGCCTGGTCAGGGCTGCACCACAGCAGCCTGGCCACCAACCTGATCCCCAGGGACCCACGGCTGAGGGATGGTCCCTGGCTCACCAGCCTTCTGCTGAACTGACCCTGGCCTGGACAGAGGCTTAGGTACATCCCTTGGGCCACCTGGTGCTCAGGTGAGGAGCTCCATTTCCAGGCCACCCCCCCTGAGGCCCCTAGGGCATGGGGGGTCCCCCCTGCAGGCACTGGGGAAATGCTCATGGACCCAGCTGGGACCTAGAGGCCATGGGGAGAATGCCTCCAGCCCAGGGGTTCCCCTGCCAATCCCAGCTGGGCCCCAGAGGTTTATGGGCACCCCCTGGTCTCACCCAGGGCCCAGAAGCCTAGGGGTAGCCCCCTGAGTCCCACCTGGGCCCCAGAGGTCTGGGGACACCACCACCAGTCCCACATGGGCCCCAGAGATTTCAGGGCACCCCTGCCCATCCCACCCGGGGTTTGGATGCCTATTGGCACCCCTACAGCCCCACCCAGGGCCCAAAGGCCTAGGAGAATCCCCTGACCCCACCCTACCTGGGACCCAGAGGCCAGGGACTAATTCCCTGCTTCCACCCAGGGGCTGGAGCCCATGCAGGGAAGCCCCCCTCGGCCCCAGGCAGCCCCTCCTCTCCCCCCCTCATCTGACCAGGGCCTCCAGCCAGGGCCGTGCCTAGGAGGGAGCAGGGCCTAGGGCAAATCAGTTTGTGTGGGGCCCCCCCATTTTAAACTTTGCAGTGCAATGTTCCCTCTAAGCCAGGTGGTTCCCAGCCTGTGGTCCGGGGACCCCCCAGAGGTCCATGGACACTTTGCAGAGGGTCTGTGGAACCTCTCCCCACCCGGGGCCGGAATCCAGCTACAGCCCTGATGCTCCCTGCCAGGGCTGCCTCTCCCCATCTGTGGCTGTATCCTGGCAGGGGAATGGAGCCACAGCAGCTCCCCAGCATGGGCAAGGGCAGGGGACCACAGCTGCTAGGGCTTAGCTCCCTGGTGGTGTGGGCAACGGTGGTGGCAGTACTGCTCACCAGCTGTCCCACTGGTGTGGGTCAGAGTCTGCCCATGCAGGCCAGATTACATAATCAGCTGGGGGGGTGGTTTTTTTTTTTTGTTATTGTTGTTGTTACAAAGGGGTCCCCAGCCTGAGAAAGGTTGGGAACCACTGCTCTAAGCTGATGATGCAGCTGAGCAAGTTCACTGCTGGTTCTCCAGGCCCCAATAGGCTTCTTCCCTGCTGCCCACTGGCTCCCCAATAACTTGTGCACCCATAACTTGTTCAGCTGCATCATCAGCTTAGAGGGAACACTGGGCAGTGCCATACTTTTTCTTTAATAAAATCATAAATTTCTAGCCCTCAGGCTAAAAAGTTGCAGAGAGAAGCAGAAAAACATTACCTGACTTTATCCTAAAGGCTCAAAACCCAGAAGTCAGAGAAAATAGTTCCCCCCATTTATTATTTCTTTAAACATCTCTTTATTTTTAAGTGAGTTTCAATGATATATTTAAGCCAGACTTGTGACTATTTTTGATGTTTAGGTTAGGCAATACTGAATGTGTCATGGTGATGTTCCATCAACCTCACAGCCAAGTGGACAGGAGCATCTGGATGTACTCTTTGTGGTTCTGGTTTTCTGTTCAAGATGGGCACACAATTTTACAAGTTTAATAATTTTTGTTAGATCAAGTTTTTGTTAAATTGAAAATTCAAAGAGAGGGAAGCTATTTTTGGATGATAAGAAATAAATTCAGGTCCTCTCTCACCTTAAGGCACTGGATTCCAATTGTCTAATGTATGTTATTTCCTTTATGCTGCCTGACTCTTTCCTCTTCCATCCTAGTTTAATATATGTATTCACACATTCCTCATCGCTTTGCAGGTGATCTAAGTAATGAAAGTCAGGTACTGTTTGAGGATGAGAGGAAGAAACAAGGGACTTTTGGCCTCCTCTTAGATACCCTGATGTAAATCAAAGGAGGAGTCTTGTGGCACTTTTAAAAGCTAACAAATAAATAAATTTGTTAGTCTTTAAAAGTGCCACAGGATTCCTTGTTTGATTCCCTAAACTAGACCTGCATGGCGACAGTTGCTTTTCTCTTTGCCATGCTTTGGGACTGGTGGTCTGACTGCAATCAATGACAATGGGGCTTATTTACAGTGCAGAAGGAAGGACAAAAAACTTCTTTAATGTGTTGATTGATGGCCATTAACCCTAAAAACCCAGTATTTCCATATGAGTGCTAGCCTGGGGTCTTCTCTCTCAGGTATAATAGATCATTATCTGCACAGAGAAGTTTGCTCAAAAAGACATTCCTGAAGACTGAAAAGTCTTGTTAAATGTAGAAGGAAAAAAGTTCTTTAATATCTGAGAACACTTTCTGCAGATGCTGATGTAAATTCAAAGAGAAGGTCCTGATTCGTAAAGGTCAGGGATGTGACATTCTCCTGGCTTTGTCCCCGTTGGCTTGACTGAGGCTGGCTCCACAAGTTTTACCTCAACACTTGCCCTTTCTCTTCCCCTCAGGGAGCAGTTGTGGGAAGGTGGCTACTTAAGAGTTCCTGTAACCAAACCCCGCCTGTCCCAGTTCCCTTCCCCCTTCCCTGACCAGCCGAAGCTGCTCCCTAGTCCCACAGCTGGAAGAAGCTCCCTGCTTCCTTACTCCAGCCAGCTGTGTGGGATCCCCCAAGAGCATGAGGCCCCCCAGAGTGCATGGCCCAGGGTGGTTGCGCCCCCTGCCCCCCCCTTAAGGATGGCCCTGCCTCCTACCTCCTCCGTCCTGCAGAGAGAAGCCCATGCCGGAGAAGCTGCTTGTTTGAAAGTGGCTCCCTTCCTCCCTCAGCCCCTCCCCTGGCTTTCTTAATAGGCCATTAAGCGGGCTATGGCTGCAGCACCTGGGCGGGGGAGGGGAAGCTGCAGCTCCCAGTCACAGAGCTCTGCCGGGGTCCAAAATAGACTCGGGGCACCATGGGGGAGATTGGGGGCACGTGCCCCCAGTGCCCAGCGCCAGCGACGCCACTGCTGAACAGTGAGTATTATCAGGAGAAGTGATCTTGGATGGGACCTCTAGGAGGTTAGGGTTAGACAAACATCAAAAACTAGCCCCTAATCTCTAAGCATTGTATTAATACGCTCATCCTCCCATGTCTTGGTCTGAAACACTCATTCTACGTCCAAAACAAACATTGACCTTCCTCACTGTTGTCTCAGGGACCCTTTTGCCTTACTGAAGCACCAGCAAAATATCACTTTAAAGCAAGTGTCAAAATGCTTACTAAGTCCTCTATTCTGTTAGTAACCAGTAGCGTTCACAGACTGAATTTTCTCAGTGAAAAGTTAACAAGAAAAGAAGTGGCTACCTCCTACACCCCTGGCTTCAGAAGAGAGAACCCATTATAATCAGATGTATAAAACAATAAAAAAGTAGATTCACCCATGTGCCATTTGAAGCAAAAATAACAGATGTTTAGGTTCTCTGAACCTCTAACTGGGTTCAAAGCTGATTTTAAGTTTGAGATAAAAACTTCTAGGGATCTGACTTCCCTACTCTCTGGTGATGTAACTGGACAAAAAGGTATTTGAATGTTTTATGATAATGTGTTTTCAAGAATGGCGTGGGAGTATATTTTAAAATACATCTTATGGCAAACAATCACACGCATACATTTACTCCAATACGTACTCCCACTCCCATCTCCCATTGAAGTTAATGGAACTACTCACTCCCTTAAAGTAAATGCCTTGCTGAACTAGAGCTGAAAGTAATTCCATTGATTTGAAGTGGGATGAATCATGTGGGTAAAATTAGATGAATGATTTAAATTTGAAAGGAACATGACTTATGTACTGTAGTTCACATAAAACTGTATTATTGCTCCAATGTGGTATTGGTCACCAGATGCTAATATGTGTAACTGACCCAGCTTCTTTCAAAGTGTCAGCTCCAGAACTCTTGGTTCTGGGCACATTTCAGAGTGTTAGGCACTTTGCTATTTACTAAGCATACTAATAATGTTGGCAGTTAGTTGGAAGATGCAAAGCTGCATGTGGATGATGGTGATACCTTAATCTTGTACAGTGGGACCAATTTGGGTGTAGTTCAAAATTGCTTTGCAAAATGGGTTTCTTGATAATATCCGATTGAAAATGGTAAGCAGAAAATCTTAGCAAACAGCAAGAGCAATCAGTAAAACCAGAACCTGATGATGAGGGGTCTTTCATGGAGCACTAAAAATTTTCCTTCCACTAGAGATCAGAGAAAAGTTTTGCATATATCTATGGAACTGGTGAATTTTAGCTTTTTAAAGGTAAAAATAAATAAATAAACAAATTTATTCTACTAAGTAAATTGTTTCCTTGTGTTTAGCAATGTTTGGAGGCATGACAGGACCTCACCCCAAAAGTGGCTAAACTGATGTACTATAATGCATTGTGCTCACCCACAACCATTCCAGATTTGAAGATAATTTATACCTCCAAGTCAATGGCACTGCTATTGGTATCCTCATGGCCCTGCAATATGCCCACATTTTTATGGGCAACTTAGAACAACATTTCCTCAAGTCTCACCCCAAAGCACCTCTCCTCTACTTACTCTACACTGATGACATCATCATCTGGACCCATGGCAGGGATGCTCTTGAAGATTTCCATAGAGATTTCAGCAATTTCCACTCCACAATCAAATTGAGCCTGGAACACTCCACACAGGAGACCCACTTTCTGGACACTACAGTACAAATTAAGGATGGACACATCAACACCACTTTATACCAAAACCCTACTGATCAGTATAGTTATCTATATCCCTCAAGCTTCCATCCTAAACACACCACATGATCCATTGTCTACAGCCAAGCCCTAAGATATATCTGCACTTGCTCTGATCCCTCATACAGAGACAGACATCTTAAGGATCTCGACCAAGCTTTCTTAAAACTACAGTACCCACCTAGGCAAGCAAAGAAACAGATTGCCAGAGCCAGATGGGGACCCCACAGTCAACTAGTACTGGAAAGGCCCAAAACAGAAAACAATAGAACGCCACTGGTCACCACATACAACCCTCAAGTCAGACCTGTACAACAGATCATTAAGGACCTACAGCCTATTTTAACAGATGACCTCTCACTCCCTCTAGTCTTGGGAGAGAGAGCTCTCCTCACCTACAGACAACCCCTGAACCTTAAACAGATACTCACCAGCAACCAGAGACCTAACAACAGAAATATTAAAGCAGGCACATATCCCTGCAACAAACCATGCTGCCAACTTTGTCCACATATCTGCACAAAAGACACCATCATAGGACTTAATCAAGCCAGCTTCTGCTTCAAAGGGTCATTCACCGGCTCATCCACTAATGTGATTTATGCCATCATGTGCCGAAAATGCCCCCACACCTTATACATTGGACAAACAAGACAATCTCTATGAAGAAGAATAAATGGACACAAAACTGACATCAGAAACCATAAGACAAAAAACCCCAACAAACAGTTGCTGAGCACTTCCATCTTCCTAGTCACTCCACTAATGATTTGTTAAACAATGGTCCTCAAGAAAATCAATGGGACATCAAGACTTCAAAGAGTAACAACCAAAATTGAACTAACATGCAAATTAGATTGTGTAAAAGCAGGACTTAATTGTGACTATGGATTCTTTTCACATTATAAACACATAATTGGACATCACCCTCCTTGTACATTTTGTTTCCTAGAGTTTGAATCCTTACAAATGCTCTGATTTGCTGTTGCAGTATGACCTGATCCCATGTCTTATATTCCCCTGCATTTATTTTCATCCTATTTTGTACGTTCCTGCTCTTCAAAGCATCTGATGAAGTGGAATTTTCTCCCATGAAAACTCATGTGATAAATACATCTGTTCGTCTTTAAGTGTCACAAGATTCCTTGCTTTTCTTGTTTTACCAGACTAATATGGCTGCCTTTTTGGAACTTGGTATAATGCATTTAAATTTCTTTGGAAAAGGTACAGTCATATGTTAGCTCCATAGACACCTTTTTAAAAGAACAAGAGAGGCAAAATTCTGGTCAATGAGGCAATTGACAATTGTTTCTGGGTGCATTTTAAGGCTGAAAATATGTATGATATTTATGATAAACATAAAACAACTTTATTTTCACAGTGGTGTCCTCATACATGATATGTCTCACTTACAATTTAATTCAAATTAATGAGGATTAATTTGAATTAAATTAATGCATGGCTATACTGGCTTTCATTAATTAGGACTAAGGAATTACTTAGTTCAAATTAATAAAAGCTTATGTCAAAGTCATAAAACCTTGCTTAACTTCAAAGTAGGGGTTAATTCAAATTTATTAGTTTGAATTAACCCAGTGTAGTCATGTTAATTTGAACTAACCATTATTTTGAATTAACACTTTTTGACATTCTTCCTCCCAGAGTGCCTTCCTCTTTCTATATATTGGGTGGGGGCATGGCCCTTCTTGGGGGCCATCTTGCCACACCTTCCATGGTGCTCCTCTCCTAATTTGAACTAGCATGTCCTGTCCATGGACATGCTAGTTCAAACTGGTTTTCCTAGTGGGGCCATGTTAGTTCAAATTAACTTAATTCAAACTAATCATTATTAGTTCAAATTAATTAGTTTGAATTAAGTTAATTCAAACTAGCCTTCTAAGCATAGACATAGCCACAGTGGCTGGACTGTGGCTCCAAGGGAGAGCTAAGAAACCCAGAGCTAGTCTTTCCTGAAAGTCACCTTCCAGTACACCAGCTTGCTTGCCACTAAGTACCTGCAATGCAGGGTTATCCTTTTGTAGGAACCTTTCTTTTCCAACATGTTTTTTTTGCGCTAGCCTGTTAAATCTGGAAATGTCCAAAGCTACACGACTGAAGTCTTACTTTCTGTCTTTTGGTCATCCAGTTCCTAAATACTCATAACACCTGTTAAATTTGTCCCTTTCTTATACCAGAGATAGTGGCACATTCACACAATTACATGTTCTTCACTTGTTATATCTGCCTAGTTTAATAGATAGGAATAGTTTGATCAGGAGATTGGTAATTTATGCTAGATCTATAAATAAACAAACAATCTCCTTATCTGGCTTGTTAAACTGAAAAACAAAAAGATAGCATTTGGATTTTAATTCCCAGAATTAGGGTTTTCTGTTTCTTCCATGCTATTTTTTTCAGGTGCTAGGGGTTATGTGTAAAAGGAAATCCTCTCTCTCTCTCTTTATCTGTTGGAGAATTTAACATCCTCTTTCATCTCTTTCAATAATAGTAAATAACAAGCAATTCTATAGCACTGTTCATCTTCTGCAAACTACAGGCTTCAGCTAATTAATCTCCTCAATGGCTCTATGAGTCAAACCTTCTTATCTCCATTTCATGGATGAGGAAACAGACAGAGAGAAGTTAAATGTCTTGCCTAATGTCATAGGGCAAAACAACTGGTAGCAGAGCTGAGATGAGAAGGTGGAACTTCCTGTCACTGTGCACTACATGCATATCATTAGACCACACAGAGTCCACATGTGAACTGTGAGCCTTTTCACATCTCATTCTAGAAGCCTATTTGTGTTATAGAGTATGATTACATGTGACAGTTCCATCCCATATGGTTTAGAGTAGTGTTATCGAACACTGACTAGAGTGATTCTAGGTAGTGACGCACTGGAAACAGTCCTTCAGACAGATTTTAGGAGCAGTGATTAAGATATATACAATGGTGTGACAGCAGAGTCATTCCTTCTATCCTTGGTATAAGTGTGAACACTAAACAAATTCCACCCACAGTTAGGTTCATTACAACTTCACTGATTGGTGCCATTCAGAAATCACTTTCAAAACCAAAAATGGGCTGAGCAGTTCTCTTAGATGATACACATTAGGCTATGCTTGGCTTGCTCCACACTGTCCCTAATATGTAGGGTATGTCTACACAGGGTTCTTATTTCGAAACAACAGAGGTTGTTTCGAAATAAGAAGTGGCATGGCCACACGACGCACGGCCATTTTGAAAGAAGCAAACCGCTTCTTTCGAAATGGCCGTGCTGCTTTCGAAACAACCTAAACCTGGTTGGGTGTCGAAACAGGGTTGTTTCGAAACCAGAGGTTTCGAAACAGCCCTGTTCGGACATGTTGTTTCGGAACAAAGCGTTCCGAAACAACATGTCACCTTCCTCCCAGGGTGCTAAGCACCCTGGGAGGAAGGGCAGCC
>VOCP01050722.1:0-10387 GCA_007922195.1 Podocnemis expansa
GGAGGAAGAGAAAGAGAAACGTGTCACGCCCACGACGCACGGGCCCGTCCAGACCTTTTAAAAGGAAAGCTGTAGCACGCAGGACTAGTCAGAAGCGAAAGACCAAGGGAAAGCGTAGGAGGCACTCAACACCTGGCAAAAGAGATATATTTTAATCAGCATGGCTTTTGTTCACTGCGGGTCTGAAGAGTGCACCAAGTCGGAACTAGACTTGTTTCAAATAGCCCCTACGCAGACCAGCATCGAGAAAAGCATCTACATCGAAGTACCACCGCTATCAGCCATTACAGAGGCTGCGCCCCTGGACTTCTTTATAGCGGGGAACGGCATAGATTACATGGACTTAAACAATACCCTTCTTTACCTTCGTTGCAAGATTGTCAAAGCAGATGGAACCGCGATCGCCAGGGATGCCGCGGTGGGTCTGGTGAACTATCCTGCAGCATCTATTTTCAGTCAGCTGGACGTCACGCTGGGGGATCGCCTCATAAGTCAAAGCAACAACTGTTACCCCTACAGGGCCTTTATAGAATCGGTGCTCAATTACAGCGAGGAGACTCTTGCCACGCAATTTTCCGCCGGCCTGTTTTATAAAGACACCCCTGGAAAACATGAAGCTGCGGAGCTGGACGGTGAGAATCTAGGGTTTGTGAAGCGTGCAAACCTGACCGCCCAAAGCAGGACGATAGAGCTGCTGGGCCATCTACACAGTGATCTGTTTTTTCAAGAAAAGCTTTTGTTGAATGGTGTGGATGTGAAAATCAAACTGACACGCAATAAGGACGCTTTCTGCTTAATGGGCGATGCAGCCCAAGGCTGTAAACTGCGCATTGTATCAGCGTCCCTTTTTGTGAAGAAAGTGCGGGTAGCCCCAGGTGTACGTCTGGGGCATGCAGAGGCCCTGCTCACGGCTAATGCTAAATACCCTGTGGACCGTGTGGGGATGAAAGTGTTTAGCATCCCTGCGGGTGGCAGGGTCAGTAACCAGGAAAACCTGTTCTTGGGACAGCTACCCAAAATGGTTGTCCTGGGGTTTGTGGATAACGACGCTTTCAGCGGGAGTTATGCTAAAAACCCCTTTAACTTTAAGCATTATGACATTAATTTTTTGGCTTTGTACGTGGACGGGGAACAGATACCCACCAAGCCTCTCCAACCAGACTTCGAGGCTGGGCTCTGCGTGAGGGAGTATATGAATCTGGTGCAAACGGCCGGTAAATACATGAAAGATCGTGCACTGCTCATTGACCGCGTTGAGTTTGCTCAGGGTTATACCTTGTTTGCCTTTGACCTCTCCCCTGATCAGGAATGCGCTGATCACTATTCCTTGATTAAAACGGGAAACCTGAGAGCAGAAATACGTTTTGCCAATGCTTTGACAACCACCGTCAACATGATCGTGTATGGGGTTTTTGACAACGTGATAGAGATAAATCAGAGGAGAAACGTTCTGTTCGACTATATGTGAACATGGACACCGTGCAGCTCTCACGTGTCTTACTGGCGGACCCTGCCACGCAAAAGACTTTCTTAGATGTGTTTCCCAGTGACTGGCTCCCCGGCGGCAGACTGACACGGAGACCCCTGAGTTTAGTGGTCAACACGCATCCGCACAACCGACCGGGTGAACACTGGTTAGCCTTGTACCTGGCGGAGAACAACCATGGAGAGTTCTTTGACTCATACGGCCACCCCCCGACCAGCGTGTTGTTCCCCAGAAACATCATGAACTTTTTAAACAAAAATGCCACCGACATTGTGTTTCAGACTAGACAATTACAGGACCCCAGTTCTGATGCTTGTGGCTATCATTGTGTGTTTTTCTTACATCATCGTAGCAAGGGTTTGCCTTTTGACCAGATTTTAAAATTGTATTCTGATGACTTGGTAAAAAATGACCGTATGGTGATGAATTTTGTAAGAAAGTTCTTGGGCTTGCCTGGGGTTGCTCAAAACATATTTCAACAAGCCCAGACATGTGTATCCTGCAATGACTTTTACTTAATAAAACGCCCCAGGCGTGGGGTTTAAAGACATCTTGTGTCTGTGTTTTTTTTTTTGTTTGTTTTTTTAAAAAAAATACACGTGACAAAAAGTTTTTAAAAAGTAAACAAAAATTTTATTCAAAGCAAAAAAAAAATCACCTTTTAAAACTTTTCATTTACAGTGTGGGGAAAAAAAAACATTCGGCTTAGAGCATGAAAAAGAAAAACCATTACCATTTAAAATATCTGGTTTAAGCATGAAAATAAGAAAAATCACAGAGTGAGCCAATCGGGTCTTTTAGACAATTTTCGTTTTTTAGAAGGGAAAAAAGGTTCATGATCTGCTGCTGTGTCAGCTGGGGGAGCCTTCAGGCGCTCCAAAAGATTTCTGTTCTCTGCGTTGCCCATGACGGAAGATGGCACGTTTAGCTCTGCCATGGCATTCATAAATGCATCCCAGCCTTTGGGCACGTGTCTGTTAGGAACAGAGCGTGTCTGAGTGGCGGCCCTGACTAAGTCGAGTATGTTAGAGCCGTGAATCACCGATCCTTTGTACACAAAAGCCCCTTTATCGTTCCACGAAGATATGTTTTTATCCTGCCCCAGCTTATTTAGTAGCACCGTTGCATTTCTAACATAACGCTTACCGATGCTATCCAACACTTCCTGAGCAACAGAGTCAAAGGTTTCTGGAGGGCTGGCAGGGGTGTTTTGTTCCTGTTCAGGTAGAAAGGGGGTTGTTTTCCCTTGATCCAAATCACTGTGCTTCACGTATGTTAGGTACCTTTGAAGCACAGCGGCGTATAATTTAGCCTTTTCATGTTCATCTAAGTCAGTCCTTTGAAGAATAGACTTCATTTCGCCATCCAGCAAACGAGTAGCGGTCTTTCTGATATTTTCCTCCGGTGGAGGGGGAGCCCTTAGTTGCTCCAGCTGGTGACCAGGCACCAGATACATTTTTTCCGCATATTCCATTATTGCTTAGTCAAAAGTCCAGTTATCAGAGGGACAGCGAAACTTAGCAGAGGTCCAAGAAATCCTCCGGACTGCTTCACCAGATGCTTTTTTGTTTTTAATGAGATCCTTTTATTACACAGAGTTTTTATCAACGTGCGTCTCTTTTTTAACACACGCACTTGATTCTGTGTCAAAGGTATGTTTCCTTTTAAGGTGTTCAGCGCTATTTCTGAGATGGCGGCTACTAAATCGTCAGAAGCCGCACACAGTATAGCCTTCCTTTGTTGAGGGGACAATTTGCTTAGTAATTTTAGAAGTGGTAGGTTTCTTTTCACGCGGCTAGACATGTTTTCAACCGGCGGTCTCTGCTGTTAAAAAAGGACCAGCCGACGATTCATCTCTTTTTATACCCAGCTGATCTTTTTAAAGTGTAAGCCACAGGCCAGTCTGGGGGAAAGAGACCGGTTCTCAGTCTATAAGCCTCTGGCATGGAAGCGTTTAAATCCACCACCAGATAGCCGTAAGGTTTTTGGGTGGCATCCTCAAAAGCTTCTAGAAAGAACTGCGCCTTGCCTGGGTACATTTGCCGGGCAAGCGTGGCGATTTGTAATTTATCCCTGGGGTTTTTGAACAGAACCATGTACTTGGCGTTTAGGTTGATCGTGCGACTCTTTTTTCCCTGACAAAACACGTTCTGAACTATATACATAATGCTCAGGTTCCTGTGATGTACGTACTTGGTAAAGGCTTTTTCAATTGCATCGCTTTCACAAGCGGAGTTCATCAGATCATCTATGATAACCATATTTACTTTACTGGTAGGAAACAACCGGTCATCGTCAAAAGCAGCGGGTAGCCCCTCTACAAAAGTGATAAAGGGATATTTACAGAGGAGTTCTTTATACAGAGGCTGCCAGCAACTGTAACACCACACGATGTTTTCAGGCATGACAGATAACATTCGCTCAGCATTATCCAATACATTTTTTATGAAATAACTTTTCCCGCAGTTGCTAGGCCCTGCGAGAATGACAGAAAAGGGGTGTTTCCACCGTGTGTCCATTTCTCAATATCCGTAGGGCAGCGTTTTAAACCCTTCTATGAGGACCCTTTTGTTGTACACCACTTGTTGCGTTTTCTTAAGGGTCTTGGACTTTATTTCCCACAGGTGTTTGTTCCTCACAATAGAGGGCTGAAGCACCTCTATTTTTTTGGAGCCGCTTTCCCCCAAGCCTGCCCCATAGGTCAGGACCAGTTCTTTCAAACTGTCAAAGTTGATTTTTTCACAGCTTGCTACGTTCAGGGTAATCCCTTTCACTTTCAGGCAGGCTTTTCCCCCCGACAGCTTGTACCCGTACGTTTTCGGACCAGCCGACATGAACTCGGTGATGTGCTGATCTGGTGGGATCTCGCTTGTGAGATCCCCTAAATAATCCCCCAGAGGGGGATTCCATTCGCCCTCCCTTTGCACAAATATCACCGAGTCAGTGTCGTGGTACAGGCATCGATCTTGCAACCTGTCTAGCAGGTTGTACAGTTCCAAGCGGGCATAAGCGGTGGTGAAACAGGCGATGAAAACATTACTGTTGTTGGGAACTGAGTAACGGTCTTTGGCGTGCTTCCAAGACACGCAAGCAGTTTCATCATCGATAAACTCGCAGGATGAAACCTCGTAATTGGGGGAAAACAGGTACTGAAAGAGTTCGTCGGGGTCTCTCACGATGCTGGTTTTGGGCAAGTTTGTTCTTTGGCCGAATTTACCCCAGAGAGAATTTAAGAACAGTTTGGCGATTTGACGCTTAGCGGGGTTCAAAACAATTTCGGAGAGGCGTAAACTCACTCCTTCTTTCTGCTGAAAGTCTGCAACATACTTTTTTTGTTTTTCCTTGTCTGTACACCAGCTGGGATACCCCGAAGCCTCTTGTTTCTGACGGAGGTGCATTTTTATGTACTCTGAGAAGAGTTGGTCAGATTTTGTTTCAAAATTCCAGATTTCATAGATTTTTACCACCGTGTACCCCTTCGCTACAGCAGCGTTTAGCTCCACCGTGCACCAGGTCCCCAGGAGGGCCCGCTCCTCGTCAGTGTGGGTGCATGTCTCACGCTGCTAGATCTCCGCGCAGGTTCGACACAGCGGGAACATAAGCTTGCCGCCCACTCTGACAGGCAACAAGGGGAAATAGAGTCCTCGCGGGGGGTACACTTTAACTTTTGCGATGCCGAAATAATTTGAGAGAGGTCCAAAATTTCCTGAAATGATCTTGGGGTGTCCAATGGGGTACTCTTTGGTTTTGTTTACAAAAGGGTACAGGCTGGTAAAATCATAATAGTGGATTTCTTCACCGGGCTTGGGTTTGTAATACAAACGGATGGCATTCGTCCTGCCCCCAAAAAGAGCGTCCCTGGGGACCAAAGGCTGGGGTAATTGTGCTTCCTTTAAAAAATCCGCAAGCTCCCTATCTGTTTCTACCATGGCCTCCCACTCGTGTCCCCAGAGTGTCCTGACTGCAAACCCCTTGCTTCTCAGATAATCAGCCTTGTACTGTGTCTTATAATAAAGAAACCCAAAAGTTGTCCCCGTCATTGGGTTTATGGCTTTTTCATGGTAACAGGTGATACAGCCGTGGAAAAAACAACCGTTAAACTCAAAGGCTGTGGGCACCCCGTCAATGACGGCGTAGCCATCTAGAAAGTAGGACTTTACTGGAAACTCCCCACCCCGTAATGCATGACGTATCTCTATCTTTTCTTTGTGAGCAATGTACATCAACCACTGAATAGAGGGGGTCGAATATCTCTTTTGCTGCCTGTGATAGCTGTCTGGAGGGAGAAGGGCTATCGTGTTATTTTTTAAAAACATAAATCTGTACATGGCCATGCAGACGGATGCCAGAGTTATGTACTGGAAAGGATCTATGCACAATTTCATACCCACAGCTTCTGACTTTGCCGTCATTTTCATGATCTCCTCTCTATACAGCATACAGGCCCGCCTCAAAATTTTCACATCCTGCTGGCAGTAATACACGAGCTCTTTCTGTAAGTCAAAGGTCTTATTTTGATGTCCCCGGTACCAGTCAAGAAAGCTTGCTTTCTCCTGGGGCATCATGCTGTCGACCCCATAGTGCTTCACCCCGGGCACAGGTCCCACGTAATTTTGGTTTTCCAAAGTGTTAAAAAAATGTGGGAAGTACCCTTTGGCATCCTCAAACCCCATAGCCTGCGGGAGCTTGCTAAGTTTCATGGGGAGGAAGTTTAGAGAGTCTATGAAACGGATGCCCAGAGCCTTAACTTCCACACACATCAGTTTACTGCCCTGAGTTATCAATTCCACATCCATCTTTTCCTTTAGCAACTCCTTCACCACAAAGTAAGCATCGTAACCTTTGGAATTGTGCGCTATGAATGTGTACTTCTGAAACTTTTTGCCAATAAAGGTTTTAACAAAGTCAGAAAGGCACTCGCCACCCTTAAATTCCCAAGATTTTTCTGGCTTTAGAGACATAGCAAAAATGTAATTGGGCACATGCACCCCCGTCTCCTGCATGCACTCAAAATCATAAAAAATATACTTTTCTGACCTTTCGGGTTTTTGGATAATGTTTAGAAAACACAAGTGGTCCTCTATCTTGCTGCCACGGGGGATCTTACTGTGACACTGCTTACACTGGCGGCCTTCACACTTATGTCCTTTGTCCGCATAAGAGTCACAGCCCTTGCAGAAAGTTTTAAACCGACATTCGACTTGGTTTTTAGAGGCAGCTTCTAGATGGCCATCTAAACACTCTTTGGACCGGCAAAACAGCCTGCAGCTGGGGCAACTCTTGAGATCTCTCCGACCCATGCTTGTGTTTACCGAGCACGTCTCTCTCAAACAGAGACGGCAGCGGTATCTACAAGAGTGGTCATGACTGTATACCGTGTGGCAAAACTTGCAATAATTTTTGGCCCCAAACAACCTTTTCACATCCAAAACTCCATAGTAATGCTCATCATGCAGCAGGACAAAAAACGTCTTGGGGTACACAGGGCCTCCTGTTTTAAAAAAACCCCAACGACCTTTTGCTGTATAAAGTACCACCTGAATGTTGACACATAAATGCTGTTCAATCACCACTATGTCACTGAGCATCACCTTTTTTTGATCTGACCACCCCAGTTCTTGATGCAGCTTTCTCGCCCCATCTAATAGTTCTGCATCTGTAAGCCTGCGGCCCGAAATGCTGGCCAAAAGCCCTCCAGCAAAACACAGATTCGAGTCAGCGTAAGTCAGGTCTACCAAGCACTGCCTCTTTTTATGGAGAATTTCGCTGTTGAGGATGGAATTCAAAACCCTGCGGCCACCCCCACCCATGTTTCTTACAACTGTCACAACGAGGCGTAACGTCCCATCGACGTGCACCTCTCTATTACTCTGTAACAGTTTAGAAGTGTGGTTTAAGAAATCTTCAGCAGAGAGCTTATCCCTATTCCTTCTCACCGAAAACAGAGGATTAGTTAAATTCTGACCCTCCAAGCGTAACTGAACGTAATCATGTGGGTCTAACCTGTTGTTAATCTCATCAAGAACCGACTGTATACCCCTGTGCACAGCTTCAACCACCCGTCTGGCTGAAATGATTCTCTCAAGATTGACAAAACGAAATTCATCATTGTATACTGTGCCCCTAAATCTAGGTAATTCCCGCTGCCAACTCCTTACCCGCTCCATATAGGTATCAGGGTGGGGATCCGAATCTACCCCAGACTCGGAGGGTGCAGATGGTGAGCTGCCTAAAGAGCTGTCTGGGGAATTTTCTAACCCACCACCCCGTGGGTCAAATTCCACATCCCCATTCTCAGGCACGTCACTAGCGGGCCTCTCTTTTTGTTTTTTTCTCCTCATCACCGCCTTAGCCTTTTTAAAAATCTTTACAATGACCCTGGCCCTAAACTTTTTGGCAGTCATCCGTTTATCCCTGAAAAGACCTCCCCCTTTTTGAATAGGTCGGGTACCCCTTCCCACAACTAGCTGTGCAGATTCAAAAACACAATCAGGAGGGCAGAAATATTTTTGAGCATATTTATCGAGAACATTTGCCTTTTTGACATAGTTTTCAGTCAGTCTTTCTTCTGGAACCCTGGACAGTACAGCAAACATCAGCTCTTTGAATGAAGCATTATATTCACCTATCATTTTTCCATGTTCACCTATCATTTTTCCAAATGAGGCATTATGTTCACCTATCATTTTTCCCCAGAACTGGAGAACTGCATCAGTCCTGTTGAGGTGTGGATGTTGAATGTAATTATCAGCGCTGGAGCTTTCGCTCCGTGTTTTTTTGATTCACAACCCCTAGAGCATGTGCTCCGGGTTTGTGAATGCGTGTGCTTTCACTCACAGCTCTCTCAGGGCTTGGTGTGGTGCTGACCACTGAGGAACTGGAGGTGTGGTGCTTTGTACCAGAGTTTTTGGTTTTGTCCTTGGGCTTGATGTATCTGCACTCGGGGGTTTCCTGCTGTTTCCTCAGGACTCCCTTGCTGTTTTGCATGGGTGATGTTGCCAAGGGCTCAGGATGGGTTTTCTGTTTCTTTAGTGTTTTTCCCGGAGTTGTGACCACAATGACATCAGCGGAGCTGTCACTGGCTGAGTAGAAAAAGAAAAAAGATGTCAAACATAACCTATTTAGAAAAAATTAACTTTTCAAAACAAGCTCCCTATTTGTTACTATAAAAAACACACAAAGAAAATATATTTACAGCACTCCATTTCTTTGTCAGTCATTGGTGGTGGTAAATTTTCCTTTTCAGCTGTATCTTCCCTTTTCCTTTTGAGCTGGGCACCAGGAGGACTGTCCGTGCCTAAGAAGAAAAAAAGATGATCAAATAAAACCCCTTTAACTTTACCACAAAATCTAATTAAAAACACAGAAACAAATTATATTTACAGCACTCCATTTCTTTGTCAGTCATTGGTGGTGGATTTTCCTCTTTCTTTTTTCTTTTGGTCATCGACAAACTCAAAGATTTTTTTTCATTTTTTGATAGATCTGTAAAGCAGACAACATTATTATAAAAGGTTCTTATCAACTTTCAAATGGGTTAACCTTTCTATTTAAAAATCTTCTATTTCAGGGACAGTGAGTACCCACACCTTAGAGTTACCCCTGATTCAAATCTTACGATTTGAAGCCTAGGCATGCCCTCTGTGGAAAGGGGTTAGTTCAGACCCCACCAACAATTCAAGTCTTAAAAACACATTGTCACGTGATCAGGCTAAAAACAAAAATACAGTAAAAAAGACCCTGGTTAAATTAAAGAAAACATAAAAATAAAATTGCAGTTTTAAATAAGCAAAAATAAATAAATAAATAAATAAATAAATAAATATTTTTAAACATTTTAAGCCTTAAAAACACATTGCCATGTAATCAGGCTAATAACAAAAATACAGTAAAAAAGACCCTGGCTAAATTAAAGAAAACCTAAAAATAAAACTGCAGTTTTAAATAAGCAAAACAGACCCTAAACCAGCAAAAAAAAAAAAAAAAAAAAAAAAAAAATTAAAAAGCCCATCATGTGCTCACACTAACAAGCAGGGCAGATTTAACTAAAGCAAAAAACAGATCCCAACAATTTTATAAATTAGTTTTCAAAATCACTTTCTAACAAAATACTTTAACTTAAAAGTCAGCCTTGCCATGCTCTTACACTAACAAGCAGGGCAGATTTAAATTCAGCAGAAACCAGACTGCAACAACCACACTACCCTAACTAGACACAACCATGTGCCTGACAAAAAGGGTCAGTTTTAAAGCCTGCTGCTGTAAAAGACACCAAAAAACCATAGACTTAGGCAGTTTAAATAAGCAAAACATTCAGAATTAAAAGGCCATTTTAAATACTTTTAAAAATCACTTTAACAAAATACTTGAAGTTAAAAATCAGCCTTGCCATGCTCTCAAGCTAACAAGCAGGGCAGGTTTAACTAAAGCAAAAACCAGACCCCAACAATTTTATAAAGCAGTTTTAAAATCAGTTTCTAACAAAATACTTTAACTTAAAAGTCAGTCTTGCCATGCTCTCACACTAAAAAGCAGGGCAGATTTAAATTCAGCAGAAAAATAAAAGCTACAACAATAGTGTAGTGGCTAGCACCTCTGCTTAATATGCAAAAGGTCCTGGGTTCAAGTCGCCAGGGGTTGGCCTAATGATCTTGTGAGGTCTCTTACAAACCTGATTCTATCCTAGCAAAAATGAAAAAAAAAAAAAAAACAACCTACCTTGAGATCAGCCAATCAGATTTTTAAAAAAAGGTGGTGGTTTTAAAGCCTGCTGCTTTGAAAGACACCAAAAAAACCCATAGACTTAGGCAAATTAAATAATCACAACCATTCAGAATTAAAAAGCAGTTTTTTAAAATACTTTCCAAGAAACCCCATCATTTAAAAACCAACTGCATCTAC
>VOCP01050805.1:0-11301 GCA_007922195.1 Podocnemis expansa
GGCCAGCGCCTGCACAGGGGGGGCTGCAGGCACCGGCGGGGTTTAGTGCTGCCTGGCGCTGCTCCCCGCGGGCTTAAAGCCCGGGCTGCACCCCCCGACACTGCCAGCGGGTCGGGGGGTGCAGCCCGGGCTGCCGGCTGAGCCCAGCACCCCAGCTCCGGCGGCGGGCTCCAGCGCCCCGCAGCCGCTCTTCCCCCCCGCCGGGGGATGCACCCCCCTTTCCGGGGCTGCAGCCCCCTTTCTGGGGTTGCAGGGTGAGCTGCCGCAGCCGCTCACCCCCAGGGGGCTGCAGCCCCCTGGACCCGGTACCGAAATAGCAATTTCACAGTGTGAACTTGCTATTTCGATTCCCGGTTTTTCCTTATTTTGAATTAACATTTTGTTAATTTGAAATAACTTGTTTCAAAATAAGGGTTATTTCGATATACGGTTGTTGCGAAACAACCATATCGAAATAACTGGCTGTGTGAGAACACAGCCTTACTGAATAGGGCAGGTATTCTGGTGGTGGATGATGTGGAAAATACTGAAGTACTCAATGCTTTTTTTAATTTAGTTTTCACAGGCAGGGTCAACTCCCAGCCTACTACACTGGGTAATGCAGAATGGAGAGAAGGAGAGTGGCTCACGGTGATAGAAGGTCAGGTTAAGGACTACTTAAAGAAGTTAGATGTGCACAAGTCTATGTGGCAGGATGAACTATATCCGAGGATGCTGAAGGAGTTGGCCAATGTGATTGCAGAGCTGCTGGCTGTTATCTTTGAAAACTTTTGGTGCACAGGGGAGGTCCCAGAGGATTGGAAGAAAGCAAATATAGTACCTATCTTCAAGAATAGGAAAAAGGAGGATCCCGGGAACTACAGACCAGTCAGCCTCACCTCAATCCCTGGAAAAATTACAGAGCAAGTCCTCAAAGAATCCATCCTGAAACACTTAGAGGAAAGTAGAGTGATCAGGAGCAGTCAGCATGGACTCACCAAGGGCAAATCATACCTGACCTACCTGATTGCCTTCTGTGATGAGATGACTGGATTTGTGGATGCAGAAATAGCTGTTGACATGATATACCTCGACTTTAGCATGGCTTTTGATATGGGTTCCCACGCCATTCTTGTTGGAAAGTTAAGGAAGTATGGGTTGAATGAGTGGACTGTAAGGTGGATACAAAACTGGCTAGATCAATGACCTTAGCGGGTAGGAATCAATGGCTCAATATCTAGTTGGCAACTAGTAACAAGCGAAGTGCCCCAGGGGTCGGTCCTGGGGCCCATTTTATTCAACATCTGCATTAATGATCTTGATGATGAGATAGATTGCACACTCAGTAAGTTTGCAGATGACAACAAGCTGGGGGGAATTGTGGACACACTGGAGGGCAGGGACAGGATTCAGAGAGACTTAGACAAAATTGGAGAAGTCGTCCAAAAGAAATCTTATGAGGTTCAACAAGGACAAGTGCAAACCTGCACTTAGGACAGAACAACCCCATGCACTGCTACAGGCTGGGGGCTGATCAGCTAAGCAGCAGTACTGTAGAAAAGGACCTTGGGGCATTGGTGGATGGGAAGCTGGATATGAGTGAACAGTGTGCTCTTGTAGCCGAAAAGGCTAATGGCACATTGGGCTGTATCAGTAGAAGCTTTGCCAGCAGATTGAGGGATGTGATTATTCCCCTCTGTTTGGCACTGGTGAAGCCACATCTGGATTACTGTGTCCAGTTGCGGGCTCCCCACTACAAAAAGGATATGGACAAATTAGAAAGATTCCAGCGGAGGGCAATGAAAATGATTAGGGGGCTGGGTCACATGATTTCTGAGGAGAGAATGAAGGAACTACATTGGGCTTATTTAAGCTGCAGTAGAGAAGACTAAGGGGGGATTTGATAGCAACCTTCAACTACTTGAAAGGCTGCTTCAGAGAGGAGGGAGCTAGGCTGTTCTCAGCAGTAACAGAGAACAGAACAAGGAGCAATGGTTTCAAGTTACAGCTGGGGAGGTCGAGCCTGGATATTAGGAAAAACTTAATCACTAGGAGAGTGGTAAAGCATTGGAATGGGTTGCCTAGGGAAGTGGTGGAATCTCTATGTCCACATATACATAGTTATTTCGAAATAAGTTATTTTGAAATGAGTTATTTTGAAATAACGTTATTTTGAAATAACTTAATTCAAATTAAGGGAAAAGCTCAAAGTGAAATAGCATGTACAAACACAGGACTTGCTATTTCGCTTTAGGAGAGGGGCACCATGGGAAGTGTGGTAACATGGCCCCCTCCCTGGGCCAGGCCCCCAACCAATATAGGCTAAAACGAAGGCACCCTGGGAAGGAGAAGGGCAAAAGTGTTATTTCGAAATAATGGTTATTTTGAAATAACACTTCTGAACGGTGTTATTTCAAAATAACTGTTTCAAAATAACAGCCATTTTGATTTAAAGAAGGTTTAAGCTATTTCAAAATGACGGCTCTTATTCCGAAATGACGGAGCCTGTCATTTTGAAATAAGAATACGTCGTGTGGACCTAATCTCTTTTATTTCAAAATAACCAGTGTTATTTCAAAATAAAAGAGGCCTGTGGACATATCCTCTGTCTTTGGAGATATTTATGGTCCAGTTAGACAATACCATGGCTGGATGATTAGTGAGAGTGGTCCTGTTTTTAGCAGGGGGTTGGACTAGATGACCTCATGAGGTGCCTTCCAACCCTATGATTCTGAAGGGGAAAATAGTTTATGATGTCATATAATTAAAGTATGTCTTTTAAGGCACATGCATGTGGGGGCCAAATTAAGGTTTCACAGACAGCCTTAATTCTGGCATTTCCCCATCTGAGGGCTTGACTTTCCAACCTTAGCATTGTTTTAATGTATTATTTGTCTGTAATTTCCTAGGTTTTAATAAAAGGAAACTGAACTGGCAGAAACTCCATCAAGTGACACCTCACGGATCCCCACGTGGCTCTTCAGCAGGGTTGGAACCTTTAGAATGATTATACAGACCTCTGCATTTCAACTAACAGGGTAGTGGATTACAATCCTCCATGTAGCCCAGCCACAAGAGGTGGGATTCAAGGGTCCAAGGCCCGAAGGGACAATTGGGATCATTTAGTTTGACTCCTATGGAGATTCCCACAAATGTCTGATCCCAGCTGAAGGGGAGTCTAGAAGCTCAGGGTTCTCGTGTTCTTTTAAATGAGTGGGGACCCAGGCACTCCACTGGGCTCTGGCCCAAGGCTTTTTAGAGTTTCCAAATGTTCAGCATCCAAGAGTGCCTTAAGGATTCCCCACTGGACCACTTCCTCCCACCAGTCTCTATGTCTTACAGTCATGAAGCAGTAAGAGAAGAGATACCAAGTGAACCTTCAGCCTCTCTCAACTCAACAGGATGGCTGTTCCTCTCCAGGAGAAGGTTGCTCCACTGTCATTCCCCTCCGTGATGCTGTCCAGACTTAAGGGATCATTTATGATTGTTCTCCATATTAATATTTCATATTTGCAATAATTTACATGCAATATGCCATGTTTGATACTGATGGAAAAGTTATAACCTGCTAGGAACGATTCTGTGGTTTATATGTAGGTGCCATATCTGTATTAGAAGTTAGGGTATATTTGTTCTATTTGTGTTTCAAGTTATTTGATTCTGAGACACTCCCCAGACTGTATGTCTACAAACCATTGTTCCTTAATGACCCATTAAGGAAGCTCCCTGATATAGTGGGCCCAGGGAGAAACCTGTTGAGCTACTAGGACTTGCCCATGTGACTCAACTCCATTTTGATTTACAAAAACTCCGCACAGCATTAGGAAGGCCAAAGGTGATAAAAGGCAGCAGCCCTATCTACATTTTGTCTTTGATCTCCAGTCTACAACCAACACCCATCTCTGGGACTTGTCCTCTGCAACTGGACAAAGGAATGAGTCCCATTCAGCTAGTGGTTGTCTACCAGAAGAACTGAACATGCCTGCAAACTCCAAATTCTTCCAACGACTTGCTTTCTATGGACTCTAAATCTTTGACCTTTTAACACCTCTCATATTTTGTTTCTTTTCTTTTTATATTAAACCTTTAGTTGTAGTTCCTAAAGGATTGGCTGGCAGCATGGTATTTTGGGTAAGATCCAAGCCTATACTTTTCTGGGTGATGTGGTATCTCTTCTCTTACTGCTTCATGACTGTAAGACATAGAGACTGGTGGGAGGAAGTGGTCCAGTGGGGAATCTTTAAGGCACTCTTGGATGCTGAACATTTGGAAACTCTAAAAAGCCTTGGGCCAGAGCCCAGTGGAGTGCCTGGGTCCCCACTCATTTAAAAGAACACGAGAACCCTGAGCTTCTAGACTCCCCTTCAGCTGGGATCAGACATTTGTGGGAGTCTCCATAGGAGTCAAACTAAATGATCCCAATTGTCCTTTTGGGGTCAGGAGAACCTATTTCTTTAAGAGACCCTGTGGCTAGCTGGGGACCAGAAGAGTTGATGTGCAATAAAGAGGGCTGGTATTTTTGTTATGCTTTATATGACCAGTGTGGGGAATCAGAAGCATGCTTTGTGAATGATTGGAAGACTGGTTTAAGTACCACCTGTCAGTCTTTGGAGCATTTAACTCTCAGTTTTGCAGCTTGCCCTGATTTTTGCATATTCAGGTGGTTGTCCCACAAAGCCTGGGTCACACCCTCTCCCTACCTTGTCAGAATTTTCTGAGCTGTCTGGATCCCTTTGATGCTCTGGGTCTAGCTGCAGCTCACTCAGCAGGTGCAGATGGGTGGGGCTTCCTGGACCAAGAGTTTTCCCTTAATTCTTTCAATTCTAGAGCAGAGTTCTCTATGCTCTAGTCATTCTCATGGGTTATGTCTACGCTTATATGTGAATTTTAATCGACTGTCATTAATTTGAATTCAAATAAGTGCATGGACATGCCCACTTTCCTCAATTTGAACTGAGGCACTCCTCAGGAAAGCAGAGTTCAAATTGGTCAAACCTGCTTTTTCCATTGAAGTCAGGGTCAATTCGAAGTGAGAGAAATTCGAATTGACATAGTGTGGCCATGTCAATTCAAATTCACTGTTAGTTTGAATTAGCCACAGATTGCTTTTTCCCTATACAATAGCGCCCCCTGATGAATTCGAACTAGCAAGTCCTGTTCATGGACATGCCAATTCGAGTTGGATTTTCTAGTGTGACCATGTCAATTTGAATTGACTGAATTTGAATTAGATTCAGATTGGTCAATTCAAATTCAGTAATTCGAATTGAAATGCTCAGTGTAGACATAGCCATGGAGTATGTCTACACTTAGAGCTGAATTTGAATTGATTGTCATCAACTCAAATTCTATTAAGTGCATGGACACACTCGCTTTCATCAATTCGGACTGAGGAACTCCTCAGTCCGAACTGATGAAAGATGACTTTGAATTCATCAGACCTCATTTGACTTCGAAGTCGTGGTCAATTTGAACTGAGTAATTCAAACTGATGCAGTGCGGCCAAGTCAATTCAAATTGCTCAGTTCGAATTGACCATCTTGCCACACTTCCCATGGTGTCCCCCCTCTAATTCGAATTGACATGTCCAGTCCATGGACATGCCAATTCAAATTGAATTTTCTAGTGTGGCCATGTTAATTCAAATTGACAGAATTTGAATTAATAATTATTAACTTGAATTGACTAATTTGAATTCAGTAATTCAAACTGAAACTCTAAGTGCAGACATAGCTATGGCTCTTCTCTTTAGCCTGTCAGGCTAATGAATTTGCACAGGCTGTGTCTGGAGAAGGAGCTGGAGAGCAGGGAAGGAAGCTCAGCTGGACAGAAACAGGTGGGTCTGTATAAAGCCAAGTAGATGGCAACAGAAAGAAGCTGCAAGGAAGTTGGCTGCAGGCAGTCACTGGGAGGAGGGAGTTGATAAGCTGGCAAACCCAGAGATGGAGGAAGCCAGGAATGTACAGGAAAGCTGAGGGGAACAGCAGCAAGGAGTAGGAGTACAGACCTTGACCAGAGGGTCCCCTAATTGGAACTTGGAGTAGACAGTCCAGGGTTCCCCTGCCAGCCCCTAAGTTGTGGCACAGGCCAGTCAGAGGACAACAGATGGCCTAGGAGTCCTGGAGAGACTTTGTTACACCTACTTTGGGAGGGGGGAAACCATATGGTGACCTGGCTAGAGGGCCAAGTCATGAAGAGGAGGTTGCAGTTCCTGGACTAAAGAAGTCCATTGGGTGAAAGGACAATGAGAGAGACACTGTTGGAGTGAGGATGTACAATGAATGACCAGAACGAGTAGGTACCACTAGTGGTGAGTGAACCCCGTAACTGTCCCCCATTGTGGATATCTGGCTTTCCTTCTTTCTGCCTATCTGTATACATTTACAGTTAGCTGCAGTAAAATGCAACCTGGTTCCAAACTTAGTAAGGGCTCCAGGTCATTCTGACAGTGACCTGTCCTCTTCATTATTTACTACTCCTCGATTTTAGCATCACATGCAACCTGCAGTGGTGATTTTACATTTCCTTCCAGGCCATTAATAAAAACATTGAATAACCCAGGGCTAAGAATCAGTCCCTGAAAGTCCCTACTGGAAACACATCTAGAAGACACACATGTTGCCAGTAGGTTTCACAGCTGTTGGCAAGTCAGCAGAGAAGTAGTGAGATGTGGAAATTTTGTGTTCCATTGCACATTCCTCTGGTCTGCAGTGCTGCACTGTACATCAGCACTGCTCAATCAACTCCAGGAAACTGACTAGAGCAGAAAGCTGGAGTGTGCCAGCCCAACAATACAGTCTATTGTGAACACATCAGACTTGTCTGCATTGGCTTCCCATGGAATACTGAGTCTAGGAAAGATCACGTGCTTGATCTGGGCCCTGGATATCTAAAAGAGCTTCAGGCTCTGGAGGGAGGCTTATGATTGACAGCACTGCCCCTCATGCTCAGTGGAGCTGTCTGCCACAAAACTCACTTGTGTGGGGCACAGCGCTTTCTCAGGGGTTGCTCCCAGACTGGCAGGAACTGCCAAGGACCATTGCAAAGCTCACCACCTTCCTCTCCCAAGTTCAGGGGCCCTTCTCCAGGCAGCTTTCTCTGGTACAGATATCGAGCAGCAGAGACACTTCAAAACAGAAAGGCCAAACTTCCCAGCCCCTGCACTTTGCATAGACTGATACCCCAGAGATAAGCTGGAAGACAAATTGCACCCATACAGGGGTTTCACTGGCACCTGGCACACAGGCCATGTGCCCCAAATCCAGTGCCAGTGCCCCAAATGTCTTGGGCAGCCCCTGCCTCTCCTGTCCCTGTCCCCGGTCAGAGATCCAGGGCCTGGCTGCTGCTGGTGGCACCGGCCTCTCCTGGCCCTGTCCCAGGCTGGGCCACCAGCAGCGGTGCCTGCCACTCTCAGCCTCGTCCCTGGCTGGGAATTCAGGCTGGGCCCCCTGTGGCAGTGCCTGCCTCTCCCGGCCCCAGGGATCCGGGGCCAGGCTGGCAGTGGCAGAAGCCCAACGCTGCACTGGGCCTGGCCGGAAAATCGGCACCGTGGGGGGCAGGCCCATGGGCCGAGGGCCAGGGGTTGGGGCCCAGGCCCATGCCTTGGGTCTTTCCCTTGGGCAGCGACACTCCTGCCCCCATATATCACAATGGCATAATGCCCTGTGGAAGGTGCTCAGTGAGACATTTTCTGGCCTCCAGAGAGGGCAGTGCAGTGCCCCTGTGCAGAACTGGGTGATTTCCCCCCTTCCCCCCAAGAGAGCAATGCCACATGTGCAGAGCTGGGTGCTGGTACTGGGAGACTCCCTGTGGAGAGGCAGTGTCATGGGTGCAGAGCTGGGTGGGGTCACAGCTTGTTCCATGGTGGCTAGACTTCAGGGGCTGGTCAGCCTGTCTGTTTCTCCTGTGGCCAGGACTACCCGCTGGCTCAGAAGAGAGCAGAAATGAACGCAGTTGCAGTCACTCTTCATGGAGACTCTGAGGCCTTTCTTCTCCTTTCCAGCCAGGGGTGTTACTGGTACTCGGCACACGGGGCCGTGCCCTGAATCCCGGCACCAGTGCCCTGGGTCTGGAGGGGCCCTGCCTCTCCTGGTCTCTGGCCCAATCGGGCTGGAGATCCGGGGCCCAGCTGCCCGCAGCAGCAGCAGCAGCATCTGCTCCGGCCCCGGCCCCAGCCGGGGATCTGGGGCCCAGCCGTCTGCGGCTGCAGCTGCCCCTTCTGGCCCTGTTCCTGGACAGGGTCTGGCCTGCTGGCAGGGGCGGGGCCTGGGCCGGTGCCCTGGGTCCTTCCCAGGGGCAGTGATGCTCCCGTTTCCAGCCCAGTCCCTGGCTGCACTAGCAGCACCCTTTGCCTGGCTGGCCCTGCCTGACATGTGAGGTCTGCAGGTGCAGGGCCACAGAAGTTATTGGGTCTGAGCTGCAGAATTTGAGTTCAACAGCTTCATGGACCATCTGCTCAGGAAGCCAGGGTTGTGGCCACTCTTCTGAGGAGATCTAAAGCCCTTCTGCTCCTGCTCATTACTAGCAGACACACTATCCAAAGGCGAGTCCGTGAAGCCATCCTCTGTTCTGCTGTCAGAGAGATGTGCAGGACATACTTGCGATGAGCTCCTTCTCACCCACTCATGCAGAGGCTGGCCTGGTTGAGATGCTGAGCAGCCCTTTCCATGCCTTCCCATAGTCCTGTCCATCTGGGCTCTTCTGAGTGTCCCCCAGCAAATAGCCACCACTCACATCCTGTAGGCCTGCCTCGCTCCATGACCAAAGAAAGAACATGTCAGAGCTGGCCTTCTTCCCTCTCCAGGACCCAATTTGGCATCTTATAGACCCCAAGTAAGTACTCTAGGCTGTGCTCCCACCTTCCCTGGAATGAAGTTAAAGTCCTGGTGCTAGGACCAGAAAGGTTATCACAAGGGCTGCCTCCCTGCCTGCGAGCTGCAGAGGCCCAGGTGGGTCCTGAGACTGGAAGTGCTTCTCAGAGCCCGAACTGATCCTGGGGCTGCCTGTTTGCAGGTCAAGGGTAGCAACATCCTCTCATAGCCAGCAGTGACCAGGGCTGGTGAGAGTTATAGGGAGAGCCAGAGAGAAGAGAAGGAGAGCTGTAAACAAATCTGCAGTCAGGCACCTAGATGAGTTCAAATGAAGATAAACTGAATGCTAAGTAACTTGACGTGTACAGCATTTATATACCATGGTGACAGGCACTGTGGACACATAAGTTGTAGGACAGCCATGGGATAAGTGGGAAGGTCCTCTCATAGACCAGCTGGTTGAAAGAGAGGAAACAAAAGGAGGAACAGATGGTCAGTTTCACAGCCGAGGGGGATCCCCTAAGGCCCTATACTGAGACCAGTGTTATTCAGCATATTCACAGGGGAGCTAGAGAAAATAGGGATACAGTGAGGCAGCAAAGTTTGCAGCTGATACAATTACTTGAGATAGTTAAGTCCAAAGTGATTTCACAAAACTGAGTGATTGGGCAACAAAATGCCAGCTGAAATTCAATATTGATAGATGCAAAGTAATGTACAATGGAGAATATATTCCCACCTATACATACAAAATGATGAGGTCTAAATTAGCTGTTACCACTCAAGATACAGATTGTGGAGAGTTCTCTGAAAACATCTGCTCAGTATGCAGCAGCAGTCATAAAAGCAAACACAATGTTAGGAGCCATTAGGAAAGGGATAGATAAGAAGACAGAAAATATCATAATGCCACTGTATAAATCCAGGGTGCTCCCACATCTTGAATACTGTGTGCAGCTCTGGCTGCCTTATCTCAAAAAAAAAAAAAAAGGCATCCATCTATTAGCGCTTGACAAGCGCAACAGAAATAATTAGGGGCATGGAACTTCTTTCATACAAAGGGAGATAAAAATACTGGGACTGTTCAGCTTTGAAAACAGAAAAATAGTGAGTGTGGTGAAGCCACACCCATGTGGCCTCCCTCCACATCCAACATCAAAGGCTGAGGCACACCACCAGGGAAGGCCTGGGTGCCACACCACATGCAAACTAGAATGCAGGGTCAGGACAGGAAGTATAAAAGCTGGGGGGAAGTTCTAAAGGAGAAGGACATCTCTCCCCCAGAGCTGGGGCTTGACTTAGGCCCAGACTTGGACCTGTACCTATTAAAGGCCTTCCAAGCTATCTGCTGTCTGGAGCTTAGAGGACTTGCCAGAGCTACCAGCCCCCGTGTCTGGGCAGGGCACCCTGTGGACAGCGTTGCCTGAAGTAGACTGTTGATTCTTGGCACGCCAGCAATAAAATTGTGCTTTTCTGCATTCACATAGAAAAAGCAAAACATGTGAATCACATGCATGACAGAGCTGTGTGTAGGAATTTGAATATAGCACAATGCGGGGGGGTTAAAAAGAAACATTTCTGTAGGTATTTAATAAGCCCCACCTTTTCCTGTGTGAGCCGGAGTGCAACGGGAGGGTGCATAGGCAGGGAGGGCAATGACGACCCATGTTGCATGAGGAGGGTCGAGGCATGATGTGGTTTCCTAGTGAGGCTCAGAGGGCCATTCCACCATCCGTTGGCCCAAGTGGGTGGAGGCGGAGCCTGGAGGGGGGGATGGAGCAGGTGTGGCATAATTGTTATGAGCTCAGCTGACACTGCCAATGTTCCACAACACATGAGCAGGGCAGGGCTGTTGACTTGTTTTCTGTAGTTCCCCCAATGTTTTGCCTTTGGTGTCCCAGCCCTGTGAGTTAGGCTGGGCTGTGTATAAGTTTCCCCTGTCAGTTCTAGTGCCCTGACAGTGGTTGTCAGGGCTCGCTCCCAAAGTGGGTGGTGGAATAAAATGAATCTGGGATGGCCAGCCCCCATTACAGATGGGGAAACTGAGGCATTGTTCGTTCCTTCTCCCAGGTTACTTTGGTGTTATTTTATAATGGCCTAGGTAGGCACAAGGGCTTGGGTCAGCCCAGGGTCTCAAACCTCTCCTTGCACAGGTAATGGGAACGCTGGCTGAGGGCCTCACTTTGCTGCCACAGCAGATGATAAGGTGTGTGTTTTAGAAGGGAGATGGTTTTAATAGGGTTTAGTGGATCTGAGAGTCTCTGTGGTGTCATAAATTTCTGAGATACACTTTCAGTGTCACATTGCTTCTCATTATAATGAAGGGGATTTGAAGAGGATATCGTGCAGTTGAGAGCAGTGGTACGGCAGCAATTCATCAAGAGACTTGCTGCAGTGCTCAGTGTAGACGGCCTTTACAGACATAGACACAGCTAGAGTGGGACTGGGCTGGATGCCCCACCCAGGTGTTACCAACTTTGCCCACCGACTCGGGGTATGCTCATTTATTAGG
>VOCP01050808.1:0-11757 GCA_007922195.1 Podocnemis expansa
AGTAAGAACTGCTGCCCAGCTCTGCCTGGCTGCAGCACGTAGCTCCACTCTCTGTTCCAGAGGAAGAGAGGAGGGAAATCTGAATTCCCCTCCACGTAGACAGCCTGTGTACATGGCTTGACTCTGACTCAGCTTTGTTTCCCCACCCACCAACACAGGGATAGGTACAGGGCACTGAGACTCAGGTGAGGGAAAAGGAAGCTAAGGGGTGAGGCAGATGGCAGGCCATCCAGGGGGTCCCAGTCCTGGTGCGGTGCCCTGGAGGACAAATGAGGGCCAGGGCAAAGCAGGAAGGGTTGGCATAAGAAACAGTTTGGGGTAAGAATCTGAGCAGTACTGGGAAGTGAGTGAATCAGTAAGAGAGACCCAGATGGGATAAAAGCTGCTGAGCTGCAGTGGTGTGGGCCACAGGGTTGGGAATTGGGTGGCTTTAGGGCAGTGGGGGGAGAACAGGTGGTTTGGGAGAAATGGGCAGTGGACAGTTTTGTGCTGGGCTGGTAGGAAGATAGGAGAGCCAAGGTGGGGCAATAGCCATTCAGGGTGGCGTTGAGCTAGATAGGGCACTGAGTTGTGGGGTGGTTTGGGGGGCAATACCCCAGGGGGATGTTTTGGGCCAGTGGGTTTAGAATCATAGGGTTAGAACGGACCTCTTGAAGTCATCTAATCCAACTCCCTGCAAAAAAAAAAAAAAAAAAGAGGAGCACCACTGTCAATAAATCATCCAAGCCAAGGTTCTGTCTAACTGAGCTTTAAATATCATCAAAAATGAAGATTCCATCACCTCCCTAGGTAACCCATTCCAAAGCTTCATCACCCTCCTAGTAAGAAAGTTTTTCCTAATATCCAACTTTGACCTCCCCAGCTGTAACTTGAAACCATTGCTCCTTGTTCTTTCCTCTGTTACTAATGAGAACAGCTGAATACCCTCCTCCTCCAAGTAGTTGAAGGTTGCTATTAAATCCCCCTCAGTCTTCTCATTTGCAGCATAAATAAGCCTAGTTCCTTCAGTCTCCCTTCATAAGTCTTGTGCTCCAGCCCTTTGATCGTTTTTGTTGCCCTCTGCTGGACTCTAATTTGTCCACATCATTTTTATAGTGGGGAGCCCAAAACTGGACACAGTATTCCAAATGCGGCCTCACCAGTGCCGAATAGAGAGGAACGACCACTTACCTCGATCCATTGGCAACACTTCTACTGATGCAGCCCAGTATGCCATTGGCCTTATTGGCAGCAAGAGCACACTGCTGACTCATGTCCAGCTTCCCATCCACCATGACTCCCAGGTCCTCTTCTACAGTGCTGCTACTTAGCTGATCACTCCCTAGCCTGTAGCAGTGCTTGGAGTTTTTCCATCCCAAGTGCAGGACTTTGCATTTGTCCTTGTTGAACTTCATGAGATTTCTTTTGGCCGATTGCTCCAATTTGTCTAGTTCTCCCTGAATCCTTTCCCTGCCCTCCAGCATGTCTACCATTCCCCCTAGCTTGGTGTCATCCACAAACTTACTGAGTGTGCAATCTATTCCATCATCCATAACATTAATGAAAATATTGAACAGAACCGGCCCCAGGACTGACCCCTGGGGCACACCACTTGTTATTGGTTGCCAGCTAGACATTGAGCCATTGATCCCTACTCATTGGAACCTTTGATCTAGCCAGTTCTCTATCCACCTTACAATCCATGCATCCAACCCATACTTCCTTACCTTGCCAATGAGAATGCTTTAGGAAACTGTATCAAAAGTCTGCTAAAATTGAGGTATATCGTGTCAACAGCTCTTCCCACATCCACAAATCCAGTCATCTCATCATAGAAGGCAATAAGGTTGGTCAGCCATGATTTACTCTTGGTGAATCCATGCTGACTGTTCCTGATCACTCTATTTTCCTCCAAGTGTATCAAGATGGATTCCTTGAGAACCTGCTCCTTGATTTTTCCAGGGATTGAGGTGAGGCTGACAGGTCTGTAATTCCCCAGATCCTCCTTTTTCCCTTTCTTGAAGATAGGCACTATAATTGCTTTTCTCAGTCCTCCAGCACCTCCCCCGTTCACCATGAGTTTTCAAAGATAATGACTACCAGTTCTATTATCTCATTGACCAAGTTCCTCAGCACCCTCGGATGCAGTTCATCCAGCCACAGACTTGTGCACATCCAACTTTTTTAGTCCCTAACCTAACCTTCCATCAACAAGGGTCTCTCTTCTCTCCAATCTGCCATACCCAGTGTAGTGGGCTAGGAGCTGGCCCTCCCTGTGAAGACTGAAGTGAAAAAAAAAAAAAAAGAAGAAGAAAAAAAAAAAAGCATTGAGCACTTAAGCCTTTTCTGTATCCTCCACCATGAGGATACCTGCCCTATTCAGTAAGAGACCTACACCATCACTGATCCTCTTGTTATCGACGTACTTGTAGAACCCCTTCCTGTTATCCTTCATGTCCCTTGCTAGTTGCAACTCCAATTGTTCTTTGGCCTTTCTGATTTTATCCCTGCAGTCCTGAGCAATATCTTTTTATGCCTCCTTAGTCATCTATCTAAGCATAAACTTCTTTAAACTTCCTTTTTATGTTTCAGCTCACCGAGGAGCTCTCTGTTAAGCCATTCTGGGCGCCTTCCACATTTGCTGTTCTTTCTGCTTATCAGAATGGTATCTTCCTGTTCCCTTAGCAAGGTTTCTTCAAAATACAGCCAGCTTTCTTGGATGTCTTTCCCTTTCAGATCAGCCTCCCAAGGGACCCTGCCCATCAGTTTTCTAAGGGAGCCAAAATCTGCTTTTCTGAAGTTTGGGGTCTGTGTTTTGCTTCTTTCCTTTTTTCCATTAATCACCATCTTGAACTCTACCGTCTCATGGCCACTGCTGCCCAGGTTCCCATTCACTTCTACTTCCCCATCAAATCTTCTCTGTTTACAAGCAGCACGTTGAGAGGTGCAGGGCCCCTAGTTGGTTCCTCCAGCATTTGTACCAGGAAGTTGTCCTCAGCACTCTCCAGAAACTTTCTGGATTGCCTGTGCACTGCAGTATTGCCCTCCCAGTAGATGTCAGGGTAACTGAAGTCCCCCATGAGAACCAAGGCCTTTGATTTGGAAACTTCTGTTAGTTGTCCATAGAATGCCTCATCCACTTCTCCGTCTGGTCTGGAGATCTATAGCAGACACCCACCACGACATCCCCCTCGTTGCCCTCTCCTCTAAACTTAACCCACAGACTTTCAACTGGCTTGTTTACACCTTCATAGTGGAGCTCTGAACAGTCATACTCTTCTTTTACATATAGCTCTATTCCTCCAATTCTTCCTCCCTGCCTGTCCTTCCTGAACAATTTATACCCATCCATGGCAGAGCTCCAGTCATGCAAGCTATCCCACCATGTCTCTGTTATTCCAATTACATCGTAGTTCCTTGTTTGTGCCAGTACTACTAATTCTTCCTGCTTGTTTCCCAGGCTTCTCGCATTTGTGTGCAGGCACCTAAAATACTGGATGCCCTACTTTCCCCTGTCAATTTTCAGTTCTGTTGCATCAACCTCCTTGCATTTTCTCCCAGCGTTGTCCTACCCCATTCACCTCAGGTATTAGATCTTCATTAAGACACCTAGTACAATTATTTGACACCCCCCCCCAAATTCCAACTACCCTCTCTTTTATCACTGGTGTTACTGTCCTGGCATCCCCCAAGTTCCATCCCTTCCCCCAGGTCTTCTACATTTTGACTTACACGCGGGCTTTGGTCACCTACACCCTTCAAACCTCATTTAAAGGCCTCCTCACTAGGTTAGCCAGTCTGCATCAGAATATGATCTTCCCCTTCCTCAGTAGGTGGAGTCCATCTCTGCTTAGCTGTTCTTCTTTCTGGAACAGCACCCCATGGTCAAGGAAGCCAAAGCCCTCCCAATGACACCATCTTTGCAACCAGACATTGACTTCCTAGATGCATCTGTCTCTGCTCAGGCCCCTACCCTTGACCAGAAGGATCAAGGAGAACACCACCTGTGCACCAAACTCCTTCACCCATGCTCCCAGAGCTCTGTAGTCACTTTTGATCTGCTGAGGATTGCCTCTCACAGTATCACTGGTTCCCACATGGATGAGTAGCAGGGGTAATAGTCAGAGGGGCAGATGATTCTTGACAATCCTTCCATAACATCTTGGATACTGGCCTCTGGAAGGCAGCATACCTCCTGAGAAGTCTTCTCAGGGTGACAAATTGGAGCGTCCGTCCCCCTCAGAAGTGAGTCCCCAACCACCACAATCCAACGTTTCCTCCTGGGTGTAATGCTTGTAATCCTCACAGTCTCAGGAGTGCATGGCTTCTCCTTTTCCACCTCATCCATCATCTCTAGTGCCGTGTAATGGTTCTTCACCACAACAGAGTGTGGGGTGGGAGTAGGGGTGGGGCACTGTCTGCTGCCAGTGACCTCCGTGTGCTGGAGGCATCCCATCATTCTCCAATGCTGTGGCAGTAGTCTTTGGCACCTGGATAATAGTATCCTCATCCTTGCATGTTTCCTCATGGATTCTATTGAGGAACTTCTCCAGGGCATGGATACTCCTGAGCCTAGACACCTCCTCCTGCCTCCTGAGAGATTCCACCAGAAGGCATCTGTCACATTGATTCATCTCCCCAGCCTAGTTGTCTGTGAGTGGGAAATTCAGGCCTCAGTCCCTGCAAGTCCACACCAGGATCTGGATAGAGATATCCATGGTCAGGATGTCTGGATACAGGCACTGGTGGAGGAGACAGAAGGGGTGCTGGCACAAGCAGTGCAGCTCCTCTTCACTACAGAGGCTTCACCAAGTCCTATCCTCTCAAGTCCCCTGTTTGCAGTCCCCCTGTTTACAAGCTCCCCCTGGTTGCTCAGCCACTGACTTTTAAGGCTTTCTCTGCTTTTAAGGCTTTCTCTGCCAAGGTCAGCCCTTGCCCCTCATTAAGCACACAGGGGAAGGGTGATCACAAGGCTGATTGAGGCTAATCAAAGGTGAGCAGGGAACAATGGTACAAACAGCAGGGCGCCTCGGGGAATCCCGGGGGTCGGGCATCCCCAGCCCCACCCCTTTGCTTGGGGGCAGCCCCACCAGCAGGGTCAGCCACCCCTGGAGTGGCCACTCTGTGGGGCTGCAGCCCCCTGACCGGGCTGTGGGGCCAGCAGCAGCCCCCCTGAACCCAGGCAGGGGTCACAGACCCAGGCGTGTTCCAGCTGGCTTCCCCTGCTTCCCCTTGCCCAGGGCAGGGGGGTGAAGGGTCTGAGGCGCCAGACCCCCCCTGCTCCCAGCAAGGGGAAGCAGTGGGGGAAGCCAGCTGGGGTACCCACTGACCCCCCAGCACTCCACTCAGCACCCTGGCCACGGTGCTGATCCCTGGCCAGGGTGCTGACAGGGGGGGACCTTCCTCCCAGGGTGCAATGCACTCTGGGAGGAAGGTCCTTGTTATTTCAAAACAATCCTTGTTTCGAAATATGATGTCCAAACAGTGTTATTTAGAAACAACTGGTTTCAAAATAACCCTCCTTTCGAAACCAAAGTGGTTTAAGCTGTTTCAAAAGGAGGGCTCTTGTTTTGAAACGAGGAGCTCCCTCCTTTTGAAACAAGAAAATGCCGAGTGGACATAGGCACTTTTATTTCAAAACAACCAGTGTTGTTTTGAAATAAAAGCCTTGTGTGGACATACCCAATGCGTTGCATTGTGTTCAATTCTATATCACATTTTATTTAATTATCTCATTATTAATCACAATACTTACTGTTATGCAGTATTTGCTAGCTTGTGACAATAATTAATATAGACATAAATGCGACATAAAATTATAAATATTTATATGAAGCGATAACTGATGCATATGGTACTGAGAAGTAGTTGCAAATGCCTACCTGTGCTGGGGCCACCACATGCATAAGGGGGGCCTGAACAATATGGGAAGGTGGCCCATTGATTAGGTGGGTTCAGTGGCCTGTCAAGTTATACTTTAACCACTGAGCAATGTTCCCTTTAAGCTGTGCGGGCACGTGGCCGCGCAGCCCAACACAGCCCCCCACGCAGGGAAGGCTGCCAGCCGCACAGGGCCGGCAGCCAGAGTCCTTGCTCAGAGCTACTCTGGAGCTGGCAGTTATTAAAGCTCCTGCCCAGAGAAGCTCTAACAGAGCATGCCCAGAATCTCTGAGCATGCTCCATTAATGCTTCTCTAGCATCAGGAGGTGTGGCTGGGCCATGCCTCTCTAGTGGCAGGGTACGCTTGGGGTGGAGGGGTTGGGCAGGCTGGAGGGTTACCAGGGGAGCAGACCCGTGGGGAGGGGGCATGGCAGGATCGGGCCAGCACAGGAGGGGGAGCTGCGCAGGAAGCAACATGAGTTGCTCAGCAGCCTGAGGCTCTTAGAGGGAACATTGCCACTGAGTATGTTCCATTCCTTTGCCACCATCCCAGCACAGGCCCACTGGCGGGTGGCAGCGGATGCCCAGTACTTGAATAGGGGCACCACTGGGGAGGCTCCCAGTGGCAGCAACAGACAAATCTATCTCTGTGATGATGGTTGGCGGTGACCGGGGACGGATTCCAGCTCCGCACCACCATCTGGCAGCAGCACAGTGTTGGATCAGGTCCTGGGCTGAATTAAGCCCTGGATCAGGAAGGGGGAGGGCTTAGGGGCTGCTTGCCCTGAGTGACAAAAAGTCTAGTTATAGCCCTGGCAGAGCCATTCTTTAAACTATAGCAAGGAGATGTCCTAGCTGGGAGTAGTAAATCCTGTTAGATGTGGTCATGTTGGTACTAGATTTACAGAAGCTCTTACCTTTTTAGTGTGTGCATGGGAGGCAGGGCAGAATCTCATGAATTGTCCTGTTTAGATTAGTCAATTTATCTCTGCAATAGTAAACCAAAAGAGAGCCTCAGGAAAAGAAACCCAATTTCTTACATTGAACAAATCACAGAAAAAATATTTTCCCATAAAGAACTCTTAATTTATTATTCTACAATATTCCTTTTAGCATTTCTAAGTTTCAGAACTCATCTTAAACCCTTATTACCAGGGGCTAAACCAAGGGGGAACAGAGCAGAATGCCATTCCAGGGTCCACAAATTTTAGGGGCCAGCTTTCTGGGGCCCCTAAAAATAGAATAATGAAGTGGAACTCAGTGTTCTGGTGTGTTCTCCCTTACTTTAACCCCAGGGTAGGTGCAAGGGGATCAGGAGGGGTGGGAGGGTAGGCATAGGGGGAGTTGGGAGCTGCTCGCAGTGAGGTGCAAGGGGTGTGAGCCAGGGGTCCAGCACTCACACCCATCCAGCTCACCTGAGCCATGCAGGCACAGCTCTGAAGCACATCCCATGCAGAGCCTTGGGGGAGCTGGGCACCTACTCTCCACTGCTGCCACTTTGGTTTCAGCCTCCATCTCTGCGTCCTGTGGGCTTCTCGGGAACTGAGGCCATGGGCTCCACTCTGGTCTGGGAGCACGCGCTCTGCTCTTGCTGCAACCCAGTCTGCTGCCCTTTCCCTTCCCCTGCTCCTCCTCACCACCCCATGCCCTCCTCCCTCTCCATCTTCCTGCCCCAGTTCAAGTGATTCATCCCACCACTGGAAGCCAGTCCAGGGGAAATGGAACCATGCACAGCTGAACCGGGGCTACTGCTGCAAGGATGGGGGAGGGAAGCAGGGAGGGGCCAGGGATCAGAGAAGGGACAGGCAGAGATGGGAACCAAGAAGGGGTGGGGGTGTAAGGAGCAGAAACAGAAAGAGGGAAGCTTTGAAGGGCGAGAGGTACAGAAAAGGAGAGGGTTTGTGAATGGGGAGCAAAGAAGGGACAGTGAGGTGAAAGGGCCAAGGATGGGGCATGGGGAACAGAAAAGGGGAGGGGCAGGAGGATGAGGAGCAGAAAGGAGACAGTGAGATTAAATTGCCAAAACGGTGCGTGGGGAAAAGAAAAGGGCAGAGTGGGAGGATGGGGAGCAGAAAGGGGAGAGTGAAGGGAAATGGCCAGGAATTGGGCATGGGGAGCAGAGAAGGGGAGGAAGTAGGGCAATGGGGAGCAGAGAAGGTGGGTTGGGAGGATGTGGTGCAGAGACAGGACAGTGAGGGAACAGGTCTAGGGGGTTAGGCACTGGGAGTAGAAAAGGGGGGTGGGGAGCAGAGAAGGTGCAGTAGGGAGAGGGGGAGCAGAGAAGGGACTGTGATATAAGGATTGGGTGCGAGGATGGGAAGCAGAACAAGAATGGTTAGGGGGAGGTAAAAGGGGGCAGAGATGGGTAGTGAGAGGAGGCAGAGTGGGCAGGAAGGGGAAATATCTGCTACATGGCTCAGCATGGGAATAACTTGGATCCATTGATTCCTGGCCCTGGTCCGCTACTCTTGGCATCATGGTCAATTTGCATGACCTCTCCCCATGGTAAGGCATTCAGTATAGACAGCGACTGCAGGCTTGTGCAGTCTGACTGATGGTGGCCCGGCTGGGCCAGGTGTCCCTCACATCTCAAGAGAAGAGTCACAGCTGGAAACCCAACTTGACTTTGCCTGGTTTAGCTGGTTTTCCATGTGCATCATGCTTCAGTAATCTCCTAGAGTTTTTTTAGCCTGTTCACATTGCAGTGGAGAAAAGGGACCTACATGTCATATAGTAATTTCAGAGGGGACTGGACAAAGTCCCCCCTCCTGCCCCCAAGCAGGTCATGAGGACACTGCATGGTTTTGGGGGAGAGGCCAGATCAGAAACTGGCTAAGAGTCAAAACTGAGGAGTGGAATCCATAGTCCATTTTCCTCAGTTTTGGCAGACATGTGATCCCCGTGCTCACTCTACTCCCAGCCAACCCAGAAGCCCCACACCATGTGCTCTCCTCCCACTGCCAGCTCTCAGCTGCTGTGTGTAACCACACTGCTGCTGCTTGCCCTGCCTCTAGGGGGAGTCTGAGTCTGAAAGGGGAGTACAAAGGTGAGCCAGAGACAGGGGGTGGGAATGTAGGGGTCTGGAGCAGTGCGAGTTGATGGAACAAGGGGTTGGGATGGGGGACTGAGGAGGGATGGAGGAAGTTAAGGGGACTGGGGGCAGGGCTTAGGGATGAGAAGACCAGGTAGGGACTGGGTAGTGGTGGAGGAGACTATAAAGGGATGGAGTGGGGACTGGGTAAGGGACTGGGGAGGGATGAAGGAAGTTGGGGAGCTGGAGTGGGGGTAGGGAGGTTGTGGAGTGGTTTGGGGCACTGCAGCATGGTGGAGTTGAGAGAATGGGGACAAGGGGACTGAAAGGGGACAGGGAGGTGTGGAGGAGGTTGGGGGCTGAAGAGGCATAGAGTGAAGATAGGACAGTTGGGAGTTGGGGATTAGGAGGGCTGGAGTGAGGGCTTGGGGGCATGAAGCTTAGGGAATGGGGATGGAGGCTGAGGAGGACATAGGGAAAGAGGGGTCTGATGTGGGAGGTAGTGGACAAGATTGGAGTGATATAGATTCAAGGCTGAGCTTCATTTGTGAGGAAAGAGCTGGTGCAGCTCAAGCTGTTTGTTTTCCACTCATATTATAACAGGGGCTCACACATCCATGAAGGGGGCCCAGACAATATGGGGAGGGGGCCTGGAAATTAGGAGGGTTCCAGGGCCTGTCAAATTATACTTTAACCACTGATTATTACTCTAACCTTGTTAGCACATGCTATCTCCAGAACACTTTTAAGAGTTATGCTCTCTTTTGTGATTTAATGTGAGATAGAAAATAAATTACTTTAATATTCAACTTCAGATGGAAAGTGCCAACATTTTAGTACAAAAATCTATTTTTAAGTGAATCAGTCTGTTACAATAGATACTGGAGAAATAGGAACTGAAAGAAAATGGCAAAGAAAAAGAAACTTCAAAAAATGGATCTGTGAATTATGGTATTTCAAGTCTGCTTACTTGGAACTGCTCAACAGTTGTAAATATATCTTCCAAATCAGCACTTATGAAATGCTAGCTGGAACTATGGAAAGTTCAGCAACTGCAAATATAACTTCATTAATATGGAATGAAAAGTGCTGATGACACAGAGATAAGCTAATTAATCATATAGAGTGGTAGAAAATTACCTTTATACTAAAACTCTAACACCTCCTCTAATTAAAACATCAGCTGGGAAGCATGCTATTTAATAGAAGACCAAAAAGCACAAACTTGGAATCGAGTCTCTGATTAAATTCAGTAAACAGCATAGTTGCTGAAATTTACAAGATTATATTCAAAATAGGGAAATATATATTTACACATAAGATCTGAATGAACAGAAAAGATAAGCAAAGAGAGGCTGAATTAAAGCTACTTGCATCCATCTTATATTTTTTTCTCCTACTACTGCCCACAATGTTCAGCCAAAAACCTTATTGCTGAACAGGTTAAGTTTATTGCACTGCTACAGGTAATACAGGATGAATATGTGGGTCAAATCTCAGTACAGTTTCCCTTAAGGTGACCAGATGTCAGAATTCTGCATGGACAGTTCTGATATTTGGGTCTTTTTCTCAGTTAGGTGCCTATCCCCCCCCACACACACACACACACACACCCTATGTCCCAGTTTTTAACACTTGCTCTCCAGTCACCCTAGTTTCCTGTGATTTTACACAAGTCAGTGAAACTGAAACTGAAACTGGGAAAACACCACAGAGGAGAAATCATAGACTGCAGACCACCTATCTTTGTGAGTTGTATAATGTCATTGAACCAAACAAACCATGTAAGCCTGACAGTGGCAGTAATCATCAGTTTTTCTTCTGAAAAGGTGAATGCCGTGCTCAAATATCATGGAAACTGCAACAACTGGCTATGTGCTACAACCAAATCTTTTCTTTATTTGTGAATATAAGAAGCCCCAGGTTGAGTCTTCATGAAAGCGAAACATCTCCAAATGTGTGGGGGGGGCCTGGGTGTGTACATACCCAATTCTTGTACTTATTTTGTGAGGTGACTGGATAGCGTAGTGGTTAATACTGACGCCCTTTGATACGGGAGACCGGGGTTCGAATCCCGATGGGTTCCTATCTACCTTCCCAGTAGGGGTCCTTGGGCAAAAGACCCCCTAACGCCTCACTTGCCTACCTCGAATATGAGAGTGACACGAAGTAGGAGAGTCATGCCGGCTCGGATGTCGCCCGGATTAACAAGGTCCGCGCCAGATGTTGGGGAACCAGGACAATCTGACGATAAGTGGGCTCCTGGAACAAACCATGCATGGACAAGACAAGAGAACCTGGAATTGATGGAATGCTACTACAACAGCAGACCTAATAAGAGGGGATATATGAAACGTATGAGGGAACTATGGATGGACAAAAGACCTACATCCACACTAACTGAGAAACAGCTAGTTACCCAACGCTTCAACATAGTAAAGAGGCAGCTGCTCTCACAACTGGAGATAGACCAACTGCATGTTACCTCCCACACTCAAGAAGAAGCCCCAGAAGAACAACTAGATGTGCAGCCACCACCTGAAGCTGGAACTTCACTGCCACCCCCCTCCATTACAGAACACAGCAGCTGATATGAGGCATAAGATCATGGATAAACTAGCTACAGTCAACCCTCGAGACCGATTACCAAGGCTCGTGGGAGAAGTACCATCAGATAGTATGCTAGAAGATGCCAATAGAGCCCTAATGACAATTCCTACTACCACCTTCACTGAAACCAATGAACTGGTATATGCGACAGCCTCTGTAATCCTGGAGATGCTTGGCTACATGATCAAGAAGAACAGCAATACATACCCTCCCTGGAAAATGAGGTTGGAGGATAAGATCAAGGCAACCCGGAGAGA
>VOCP01050828.1:0-11147 GCA_007922195.1 Podocnemis expansa
CAGGGGGGTCAAGCTCCCACCCTAAACCCCTCCCCTTCCACATCCTGTCACGCCCCAACCTGGGCCTGCTGCCTCCGCCCCAACCGCGATGCTCCCTGGATCAGTGGTCTACCACCCCCATCTCCCACCGGCAACACCGATGACTGCAGGGGGAGCTAGCTGGCACAGGGGTGTGGTGTTTTGGACTATCTAGGGTCATTGGGGTTGTCATAGTGATAAATGGGAGAGTCGTTTAGGTGCTAGGAAGACCTGTCTGTCTTCTCTCTCTCTCTCAGTTGTATTCAATAAAAGACTCCTGATACAGCTGTGAATATGTTGTCCTCCTTACTGGATTATAATTCCCCTTAAAACTCTACATCTGGCGATGAGGATGGGATATGTGATGGAGTAGTTATCCTTAACAATCCTGGCAACTTTGGAAAACCAGAATACAATGTAAGAAGCAAAACTTTATTTTACTGCTTGCATGGGGGTTGGGTGGTAGCTGTGAAAGCTGATCTGTTTGCCTAAGGGCTAGCTGGCTATTCTGAAAGCTGATCTGCCTGCTGTTAAGGGAAGAGACAAACAATAACCACAAGAGGGCATCATGGCTTTACTTACTACCCCCTTTGAAGCATATGATTGTTCGGCAGATTCATGGCAGACATATACAGCCCGATTTCAAAATTTTGTAATAGCAAACGACATAACTGATGAGAAGAAGGTACCAGTTTTTCTATAACAGTCATTGGAGTTAAGACTTATAATTTGCTATGTGATTTGCTTTATCCGGAGAAGCCAGAGCAGAAACCTTACGGGGACCCAGTGGAAGTTCTGGGAGCACATTTTTCCCCAAAGCCACTAGTAATCACAGAGAGGTATAGGTTCTACCAAAGGAACCAAGAGGAAGGTGAATCAGTTGTACAATTTGTAGCAGCTCTGCGGAAGCTGGCAGCACACTGTGACTTCAAGAACATGTTAGAGGAAATGCTGCGTGACAGGCTGGCGTGTGGCCTGCACAGTGAATCAACATGAAAACGCCTATTGACTGAAGGTCAACTCACCTTGCAGAAGGCTGTGGAAATTGCAGTCTCCATGGAACGCGTCACCCAAGACATGCAACAGATCGGGGTCAGTGTCCGTAAAGTATCCCTACAATCTGCCCCCAGGGCACTGGGGAGACAATAATGTTACCGGTATGGGAAGCAGCACCACCTCGCATCAGAGTGCCGGTTTAGAGAACTTCTGTGTCAACAATGTGGTAAGAGAAGGCACATTGAACGTGCTTGCAAACAAAGGAAGGGTGAGCCGAACAGAAGTGGCAGGCCTGACAAAAATGGGCCGTTGGGTTGGCTGTCTAAGAGGGAAATTCTGCATGCAGTAGAGCAGAATACTGGTGATCATAGTTATAGCCAATTGGAAGATGAAGATTCCCTCCATGTTTTGTCTATAACAGCTGGCCCACGTAAATTCTGGGTAACACCTGTGTTAGAAGGCAAACCTACACGCATGGAACTGGACACTGGCGCAGCAGTTTCATTAGTTTCTAACCTTGTGTATGAGAAGGACTTTAGACATCTGCCACTTAAGCCGACAGTAGTCATTCTGAAGACATATACTGGAGAGACTGTTCCCCTGTTGGGTACTATTGATGCGAAAGTAGAACTCAATGGACAGACCACAAAGCTACCACTGTTTGTGGTAAAGGGGAATTACCCAGCCCTAATGGGAAGATCTTGGATCAGGAAAATCCAACTCGATTGGTCACAAGTGCATCAATTGACTAAAGAAGAAATGAATCTAGCAGCAATACTAACGAAACATGCTGCTGTTTTTGGTGAAGACTTAGGCAGTATGAAGGGAATCACTGTGAACTTAAATATAAAGCCTGATTGCCGACCAAAATGTTTGAAGGCCAGGATGGTGCCATTTGCCATCAAACCCAAGGTGGAAGAAAACTTGGAGCGGTTAGTCAAAGAGGGAGTCTTGGTGCCAGTTACTCACAGCCAGTGGGCGACACCCATTGTCCCAATAGTGAAGAAGGATGGCTCCATTCGGATTTGTGGAGATTTCAAGGTCACTGTCAACCCAGTGTTATGTGCAGAACAATATCCTCTTCCCCGCATTGAGGACATCTTTGCAGGTCTGGCTGGAGGACAAAAATTTAGAAAGACTGATTTGAGTCAAGCGTACTTACAGATGCATGTTGAAGAAGAATCTCAAGAATTGTTGACAATTGTAACACATAAGGGGTTGTACAGATACTGTCGTTTACCTTTCGGCATTACTTCAGCCCCAGCTTTGTTCCAAAGGGCAATGGATCAGATTTTGAGTGGTTTATCAGGAGTACAGTGCTATCTGGATGACATCCTGGTCACGGGCAAAAATGAGGAGGAACACCTCACGAACTTGGAAGCTACTCTGCAAAGACTGGAAGAGTATAGTCTACGTGTTCACAGAGACAAATGTAAGTTTTTCCAGCCCTCAGCTGAATATTTAGGACATATAATTGATGCTGATGGTCTCCATACGTCTCCAGCCAAGGTTAAGGCTATTGTGGATGTTCCACTACCTCAGAACGTAAGCCAACTTCGGTCTTTTTTTGGGCTTATTAAACTATTATGGCAAGTTTATTCCACAATTAGCGATGCTCCTGAAACCCCTACATGAGCTTCTGGGGATGAAAAAGGACTGGAACTGGACCGAAGCCTGTGATATTGCGTTTAATGAAGCTAAACGCTCACTGGTAAACTCTAAGGTTCTGACACATTTTGACCCATCCTTGCCCCTTCAGTTGGCTTGTGATGCCTCCCCTTATGGAGTTGGAGCTGTATTGTCACATATTATGCCTTCTGGTGAAGAGAGGCCTATTGCTTTTGCTTCACGCTCCTTGACTAAGGCTGAAACTAACTATGCCCAAATCGAACGCGAAGCACTGGGCATTGTTTTTGGCGTTCAGAAATTTCACCAGTACCTGTTGGGAAAGAAGTTTACACTTCTCACTGACCATCAACCCCTGACATCAATTTTGGGGCCACACACAGGCATCCCACGTTTGGCTGCTAGTTGGATGCAACGATGGGCATTGATACTTTCTGGATACACATATGAAATCAAGTACAGGCAATCCTCTTTGCATTGCAATGCTGATGGCCTTTCAAGGCTACCCTTACCGGCACACCGTCAGGATCTGGGCCAGGAAGGAATCTTTTACTTTGAACAGGTGGAAAACACACCCATCACGGCTACTCAAGTGAAGAAAGCAACACGGGTTGACCCAGTACTCTCACGAGTTATGGATTTCGTGATGCATGGAACATTCTTACCTGACTCACAGGTCTCTCCTGACCTCCGTCCCTATGTGTCTAGGAGGACAGATTTATCGACCCAATCCGGGTGTTTGTTGTGGGGTATGCGTGTCATTATCCCACCTTCATTAAGACCACGCTTGTTGGAACAGCTCCATTCAAGTCACTGCGGCATAGTGCGCATGAAAGAAATTGCACAGAGCTATTTCTGGTGGCCGGGCTTAGACAGAGCCATTGAAGAAACGGCTAGAGCTTGTACCTCGTGCCAGAGCGTCCGGAACACACCGCAGTTGGCACCTCTTCACCCATGGGATTGGCCCGAAAGGCCATGGCAACGTATCCTTGTTGATTTTACTGGCCCATTTGAAGGATGTATGTTTTTGATTGCTGTGGATGCCCATTCCAAATGGCCAGAAGTCTCTGTAATGCGGTCCACTACTACAGAAGCCACTATTCAGACCCTGCGTGGCTTTTTTAGTCGTTACGGTCTTCCCGAACAGCTGGTGAGTGACAATGGACCACAATTTGTTTCTCAGGATATTGAAACTTTTATGAAGACCAATGGAATACATCACATCAGGTCAGCACCGTATCATCCTTCCACCAATGGACTTGCTGAAAGGTTTGTACAGACTATGAAGCAAGCTCTAAAATCTGCAAAGGGACATTCACCTCTTCATAAGTGTCTGGACAACTTCTTGTTGTCCTACAGAAACACTCCACAGGCTACAACTAAGGCATCTCCAGCTTTTCTTATGATGGGACGGCAGTTGCGCTCTTGCTTTGATTTGCTGAAACCACGAGACACACGGCAAGTGGTTCAACGCCAACAGCAGGACCAGGTCAGCAGACATTCACCAAGAACAAAGGGCCGCACCTTCAGTATTGGACAGCCAGTTCTTGTACGAAACTATGCTTCAGGAGCTAAATGGGTCCCAGCAACGGTCATTGCCCAGACAGGACCTGTTTCCTACTCTGTCCAGACAGCAAGTGGCCTAGTTTGGCGACGGCACGTAGATCAGCTGCTTCTCCGTCATCTCCACCCAGAAGATGCTTCTTCAGCTGACATATCTGACTTCACCCTTACTGATGATACAACATCAGAGCATGAAATGACTGTTTCTGTCTCTCCTGCTCCAGCCAACCCTTCAAAGCCTTCAGCCTTCCTAGACCAACCAGACACAACATCCTCTCCGGTTCCGGCTACTTCCCCAGTACCTGTGATCCCACCACCACCAATACCACCTTGTGGGGTGGGCACACCAGAAGTTCGCCGTAATCCACCTTGAGAAAGAAGGCCTCCTAATTGGCTGGATCTTTAGCTAGTGGTGACCCCCTCTTCATGGGGCAGAATAATTCCCCGGGGGTTCACCGGAGATGGGGCAGTCTACCCTCATCTCCTAGTTTAGTTCTTATTCTTTCGGGGGGGGGGCTTTATTCTGGGGTGGGGGTTGTTCATTAGAGGGGGAGGAATATGTGATATTTTGGACTACCTAGGGTCATTGGGGTTGTCATAGTGATAAATGGGAGAGTCGTTTAGGTGCTAGGAAATCCTGTCTGTCTTCTCTTTCTCTCTCAGTTCTCTTCAATAAAGACTTCTGATACAGCTGTGAATATGTTCCCCTCCTTATTGGATTATAATTCCCCTTAAAACTCCACAGGCGCCAGGAACCCTTTGCAATCCCATCTCAGGGGTTTTTTATCCTCCTTGCAGAACCAGGCGAGCACATCGCCGTGCTCCAGGCACACATCCCTGCTGGCCCTTCTCCTCTTGTCTGGCTGCGGCTCCGGCTCCGGCTCCCTGCTGGCCTTTAGGAGGCGGCCCAGCAGCTTGTTGGGCCGGAAGGCTTCTTTCTGGACCGTCTCCCTGCAGTGGGGACACAGAGGGGTCTCCTCACTCTCACAGCACCGGCTAATGCACGGGAAGCAGAAATTGTGCCCGCAGGCGATGGTCACCGGGTTGGTCAGATAATCCAAGCAGATCAGGCAGATGGCATCGTCCAACTTGCCTGCAGTCGACACCCTGGGGGCCGGTTCCTGCTCCTCAAACCCGAGTTTCCCTCGCCATTGGGGGGCACGTCGCTGAACAGGTTCCTTCATAGCTGCGAGGTGCTCGCGGTGCTTTTTGTACGGTCCGGTCCTGTGCAAGCTCGCGGCAGCCCCGGGTGGAGTCCTGCAGTGACGTCCGGAAATGTGGGCTGAGCAGGAGGCGGAGTGGATGGAGGAAGCAGGGCTCGGAGCGGGGTGAACAGCAAAAATTACTCACGGTCTTCTATGTTGCAGAACAGTTTCCAGATACCAAAACATTGAAAGGAGAACAGGGAAGTACCAAAAAAAGAAAAAAACAAACAAACAAACAAACAAACAAAAAAATAACCAAGGACATTGGAGGACAAATGGAGAACTAATATAATATTCTTCTCTTTTTTGTTTGCTCACAGCAGTTAATATTTCAGCACCATTACCAGATACCAAAACACTGAAAGGAGAACAGGGAAGTACCAAAAAAAGGACATTGGATGACAAATGGAGAACTCTTTTTAGCAGGCCCTAGAACTGTTCTGTGTCTGCAGCAGGGGGTGGTGTGGCCTCTGGCTCTGGCCCCACACCCCCAAAGCACCAGGGGGCTGTGGTGCAGCAGCCCTGCCACTTCTGACTTGTGTGGAAGAAGGATGGAGGTGGCACGGCAGCCTGAAAGTCAGCAGCCTGGGCTGGGACCCCTTCAATCTGGCCCTAGTACAGGGGCCTACAGGATGCCCCCCCCAAGGCCATATTGGGGTGCTTGGCACTCCCCTGCTCCCTGGGTCCATACGCCACTGTCTCCAGGGCTCCCTTCCACTCACCTGTGTGCTGGAGTCCCTGTAATCCCCACACAACTAACCCTGGAAATCTTGAGGGCTTAACCCCAAATCTTCTGATGATCACTTGGGCCAGGGACAACAGTGCCCCCACTCCAGGCGGGTGCTGATTGCAGTGGCCACGTTCCTAGCCCACCAGTCACTGCATGCAATTTAAAGCAATACAATTAAACACACAGAGGTCAAAAATCAAATAAAAAAATAAAATAAGGGAGATGCAAACATCTGACACCACGTTCTGGCATGAGGGACGATCACTGTTTGCTACACATCACAGGCAGGAGTGTCGCTGCTTCACGGAAAGACCCAGGGCCCAGGCTCAAGCTCTGCCCCCTGAGCCAGGCTCCACCCCTTGGCTCCGATCCAGAGTTGGAGCCCTGGGCTCTTGCCACTGCCAGCCTGGCCCCCAATCGCCAGCCAGGGCTGGAGCCAGGCGAGGCAGTGCTTGCGCCGCAGGCAGCCCAGGCCAGGAGAAGCAGGTGCCGCTGTGACCACCCAGGCACCGGCTACCCGAGCAGTGACGAAGTCAGGAGAGGCGGGGGTGTGCCAGCAGTTCGGGCCACTGGTGCTGGGACTTGGGGCATGTGCCCCTGTGAACGAGGTGCTAATGACACCCCTGCTCACAGGTCCCCTGCCCAGGCCTGACTGCGTTGCAGGGAGTCAGATGCTGCCTTGCAGTGGCCACATGTCCCCATTCTCTATGGGGCAGGGCCCTTCCCTCCAGTACTGGCCCCTGTTGGGGTCACCATCCCACTCAGGCCGGCTTGAGCAGCCTCTGGGCTGGTGGGATCTCCCTGCCCAGGGTCCCCCTCGCTGTCCCAGCCGCTCACAGCACCCAGCTCTAGACAGCTCCATCCCCAGCCCAAGCTCAGCTCCCTTCAGCTCGGCTCTACGCTGCTCCTCTGTCCTGATGCTGTGGCTCGGCTCTGCTCAGCTCCTTGGCCTGGCCTCTCTGGTCTGCCACTGCTGGCTGCTTCCTCCTCTGCTCTGACCTCGCTCTCTGCCTTTCTACACAGCTGGGGCTGGCGGTTCCAGCTCCCATGGAGTTGGGGGAAACCTCCTGACTCCCTCATTTTCCTGTCTTCCCTGTCAATCAGGCTATCATGAAACATTGTCTTCTCCCCGCTGGCCCTAAGGACTGTCCATTTCAGGGTCCTGCTTTCCTAAGAGATGCCGATCAAACAGATCCACTAAGTTTCAGTGAGGGGCTCTGAGTCCCATTACATGGGTGATCCTACCCAGGGCTAGCTGAACCCATCCAGCATCATCTGCTACCCCAACCCAGGGGATGGGAAAAGGAAAGGGCACCATATTGTGATGGGGCATCAGCAGACACAAGCTGTCTGTCCAAATTTCCTAACACTATCAGCCTGTGCCAGGCTTAGTTGCTCACGAGGAGGGGGAAAAGCTGCCCAGACTCCTTCCCATGAGCAGGTCCCATTGGCTCAGCCTGACCCCTCGCTCACACAGCAGTGGACTGGGCTCTCACTATCTTTCCCCAGCCTGGCTCCTGAATCTCCTCCCCAGCTCTCCCCACGCTCCCTCCGTCAGGCTGTTATCACCTCCCTCCACAGGCTGAGTCTTCCCCCTGTGGCCATTCTTCACCCCTCCTTGAGCAGAGACCCCCCAGGGTAGGAAATACCAGGACAAGGCTTTTCCCTCACTCGCTGGTCCCATCACACTCACAGGACTTTCCCTTCCCTGCCTCATTTCTGCCAGGGGCTCCTCCTCCTTGGGCAGAGCCATAACTACTGTACTATTTATGGCACCCGAAGCACTTTCGGATTGGACCACACCCCTTACAAAATTGGAATGAATTTCATGCAGCAACTTAATTGTCTTTGTTCTCTAAACCTCATATGACAACAAAAATATCACCCTTTGGACTGATCTGTCTCTGACATAGGTGTCCCAGTGAAGTTTCATAATATTGCATGAGAGGTGCTCAGAGCTTTACATTAGTTTGTGGTCATTCAGTGAAGAAAGACGACCCTTTCTCCATTTATTTAGCAACCTGCAACATTTGTCACTTCCTGATAACTAAGAACAGAGAGAGGCCGGCAGTATCTTGATATCAACATTGGATATCAAGAGAACATTGGCTGTGGACAATATTAATTTAAAAAAAAACACAAAAGGATGTAATAGAGGAGATTTCAGTACGTTGGAGAATACATCTGTGGCTCGGGACTGTATTTTGTTAATCAAGCTAAGAAGGAGAACAAAAAAAAGGGGGGGGGGTCATGTCTTTATTACTGATCTTCAGTCACTGTAAAGGGGCAACTCACCAGTCTGCAGCCTCCTGCTGGCCATTCTCAGGTGTAGCTTTGCTAGTCTGTCCACCGTCCTTGGGTGGTGCTTCTCTCGTCCTCACTCCTGTCCTGTCCCTACGTCAGTCTCAGGATCAGGGTGTCCTAGTTGTGACATGGCTCTCTCCTGATCTGTGCTGCCATCTGCCAAGGGTTGTTTGTGCAATCATAGTGTACATTCCTTGCCCGTCTCCGGATGCCCCCCTACATCCTCCAGCACCTCACCCAGGTCCTGTTCCCTCTCCCCACTTCCCCTTCCCCTGCCCAGCAGGGGACATTGGAGGACAAAGAGGCTGACTCACAGCCACCACAACCTGCTCCTTGGTGAGCCTGGGGGCCACATGGCTATTTAAATCTCCTGTCCTCACCCATGTGCCTGTGTGCACCACAAGGTGGGAAATTTAAGATGGCCCCACTTGGCCCCAGCTCCCTGGTGTGCAGGTGAGCAGGGAAAGGCTAACAGACAGGCTGAAGGACCACACTTTGAGGTACTCCACAATATATTGAGGGCACAGGACTTGTGGGCTTGTCAGCATCCAGGGACACTGCAGCATCGTCCTCAACTTCTCAGTCCATTACCCTGGGCCACATTCTGCATGGCCTCCAGCCCCCTCTGCCCCATTGCTCTAGGGCCTCAGCCTGGAAATCACTTCACAGGGAAACAGGGGTTATCCTCAGGTGCCCTAGTTCCTGTCTACACTATCAATCCTCCGTACAGGGGGCTACTGGCCTCAGCCTACAAGACAGCAGGTTTTCCAACCTTCAGCACCAGCCCCCCAGTGGGACTGAACTGCAGTGATGGGATCTCCTTCCCTCCTTGTCCTCTTCTTATATGGGCCTGCTGGGCCCTGACTGGCCATTCCTCTAAGCCCCTCTCGCACAGCTTCTGTTGAGCTCTGTTAACCCTTTAGCAGAGAGGCCCCACCACGGTAGCTAGAAGGATAACACCATGCAATAGTTTAATAGCAGTTTCTAATCCTGTCTGATATTTTTGCACAGTTAGTTCTCAGGCATCATATTTTCACCTTATTACTTCGCAATGGCACAGCATCAGTCCTGCTGAAGGCAAATGCAGACATGATGCCTGCCAGCAGGAACCAGCCAAGCCAATATGGAGCTAGAGAGCGACCAGTGACACAACACATCCAGCTGGGACATTTATAATACATAGTCAGCATGCTGGATGTGGAATTCAACGACCTGGTCTGTCATGTCTGTGATTGTTTTCTTAGGATGAATATTTTGCTATTCTTGTAACGATACTATCAAAATACCAGGAACGGTGTTTGGAGAAGATACATTTTAATGTACGTGTGAGTGAAGAGAAAGAATACATCACAATCCCAATTCAACACATCTGTTTTGAAGAATGTTACTTGAATGGAAACACCAGGTTACAGCAATAACATTTTCTGAGTTAGAACCAGCTCTCTTTTCTCCTCTCCAGATTTTACACTGACACTTCACAGGGTTAGAAATTCTGACCGCAGACACTGATCCTGTCCATCACCGTCTGCTGCCCCTGATGTGGATAAAGGAAGGGGCAACATATCATGATGGGGCGTCAGCAGACACAAGCTGCCTGTCTGTATTTCCTAAAAGGATCACCCTGGGCCAGGAGCCCTTTCTCACACTGCACTGGAGTGGGGCAAACATTGTTGAGCTGCCTGGGCTCCTCTCTGTGATCAGGTCCCTTTTACCCAGCCCGGCCCCACACTCACACAGCCTTGGGGCTGGGCTCATACTGGCTTTCTCCTGCCCAAGCTACTGAATCCCCTTCCCCAGCTCAGGTCTCTCCACCTCCATTGCACTGGGACCAGCATCTGCAACACAGGCCTGGGGGCTGGTCAGAGCTGGGAGGGACAGTCTGTGAGAGGGACACTGGGCAGGTCAGGGCAGCCGAGCCACGGTCACGTTGAATTTCCTGATTGACAGCTCTGGTGTGTGAAGTCTGAACCTGGAACATCACCCTGGCGAGTGGGTAGCCCTGTGTCAAAGGGAGATCTCTGCCCTGAACTCAGCACACAGGATGTGAACTGACATACACAAGTTATTTCAAGTAATTTCCTTCTTAATGCCTGTGCCAGTGCCAGGGAACGGGGCTGGGACTGTCGACCTGCCTAGAGATCTCCTCCGCTCTGGGCTGGGACTGGGCAGATGATCAGGGGAGCCGCGTTCTTACCCCCAGCACTGAGACCAGGAAAGAAATAAGGACGGAGGGTCCCGGAGAAGGCGTCAGGGAAAGTGAAGAGCAGGGACCTGTCTGTCACATTGTAAAATGAGACCTCGCCTGCCTCGTAGTCCAGGAAAATCCCCACCCGGCTGGGCCTGACACTCACGGGGAGGGGTATTGAAGGAGAGGTGAGGGCCTCGTATTCCCCATCCCTCAGCCACACGGCCCAGTGTCCATTCCAAGGTGAGAGTCTGACCTTTCCCTTCCTGCTCACAGATTCCCTACAGACCCCCAGGTCCCACCTAGTCTTGTCACCCACCTCCACCTCCCAGTAACGCCTCCCGCCCGTGAACCCCTCAGCGCCCAGCACACAGGCTGTAGTATCAAATCTCTCAGGGTTGTCGGGCAGATCCTGGCGCGTGTCTCCGTCTCTCACACGTTTCCGATCCTCAGACAGGACGAGGTCAGGATGAGCCGTGTCTGGATCCAGAGTCACGTCCACTGGGGAGAGAGTCACAGC
>VOCP01050841.1:0-10016 GCA_007922195.1 Podocnemis expansa
AAAAAAAAAAAAAAGCTGCAGTAGACTCCTGTGGGGGTAGGGGGAGGGTCTGTTTAAAATAAAGCAGTGATGCTTGAAAACATGTTGGGGCATGTTTCTGGACAGGCCCAGCCACTGAACTGCAAGGGTCTCCATTCACAGGTAGCTGCAGGGAGTTGGCTGAATGCTATTGGAGAGTTTAAAAAATGTCAGGAATTTGTAGGCTTGATGGGTTTCCCTTACAATAATGGGTGGAGGGAAATTTGAAAACAAAAAAATCAGGAATGGGGGCAATTTAAAGTCCTGACAAGTTTAAAAATAATATTTAACAAGATTAAAGGCACCCTTGAAATGTTTTAAGTCTCTAGCAGCCTTTTCTTAAAAAAAATATTTACTGTAAGGACAGTGAAACAGTTTAAAGCAGTGTGTGACACATCCATTTTATTCAAAAAAAAAAAAACTTTGACACATGAAAAGACTCCCTAAGTCATTGTGCAGTCAGGAGAGGGGTACACAGTATCATTAAAATGACTTAATACTGTAAAAAGAGTCTACAGGGAAAAAATAAAAAAAGCCCCACAGATTTTTAAGAGCAAAATTGGATTCTTATCTGTATTCCTTGAATAGAGAGGGGTGGTACCACACCCCATTGAAACAAAAGGTATCTAAACCTCTTGTTTCAATGGGTTGGTACCACACCCCATTGAAACAAAAGGTTGGGAAAGGTATATAAGCTTCTGCTTTTTTGGAAGATTCCCTTTTTCCTACCAGAGCAGGCCTGCAAATAGGAGGTAAGTTGCTTGCTTTTAACTTTAAAAAATATCTATTTTATAATGTTACTAGTTTGGCCAAGTGGTCCTTATTAATGAGGATACACTTTTTTATTGCAGGCTAACCCTGCTTAGCATGGAAACATCACCTTCAAGCTGTGTTTCACCAGGGCAAGGTAAAGTCCTGTTTGGACTATAGCTAGGCTCATTGCTATTTAAGAGGGGTGTGGGGTTGGGTATTAAACAGGGTTTGAGGAATTTGGAGAATCCTACTAACTAAATTATGCTTCTTTAAATCAAAGGTACATCTACACATGAGAAAACTCATGGCCCAGCATGTTTTCGCCCTGTGTTGGAAGGTAAGTAGATGCAGTTGGTTTTTAAATGATGGGGTTTCTTGGAAAGTATTTTAAAAAACTGCTTTTTAATTCTGAATGGTTGTGATTATTTAATTTGCCTAAGTCTATGGTTTTTTTTTGGTGTCTTTCAAAGCAGCAGGCTTTAAAACCACCACCTTTTTTAAAAAATCTGATGGGGTGATCTCAAGGTAGGTTGTTTTTTTTTCATTTTTGCTAGGATAGAATCAGGTTTGTAAGAGACCTCATGAGATCATTAGGCCAGCCCCTGGGGACTTGAACCCAGGACCTTTTGCATATTAAGCAGAGGTGCTAGCCACTACACTATTGTTGTAGCTTTTTTTTTTTCTGCTGAATTTAAATCTGCCCTGCTTTTTAGTGTGAGAGCATGGCAAGACTGACTTTTAAGTTAAAGTATTTTGTTAGAAACTGATTTTAAAACTGCTTTTTTAATGTTGCTGGGGTCTGGTTTTTGCTTTAGTTAAACCTGCCCTGCTTGTTAGCTTGAGAGCATGGCAAGGCTGATTTTTAACTTCAAGTATTTTGTTAAAGTGATTTTTAAAAGTATTTAAAACTGCCTTTTAATTCTGAATGGTTGTGATTATTTAATTTGCCTAAGTCTATGGTTTTTTGGTGTCTTTCACAGCAGCAGGCTTTAAAACTGACCCTTTTTGTCAGGCACATGGTTGTGTCTGGTTAGGGTAGTGTGGTTGGTTGCTGAATTTAAATCTGCCCTGCTTTTTAGTGTGAGAGCATGGCAAGGCTGACTTTTAAGTTAAAGTATTTTGTTAGAAACTGATTTTGAAAACTGCTTTATAAAATTGTTGGGGTCTGTTTTTTGCTTTAGTTAAATCTGCCCTGCTTGTTAGCTTGAGAGCAAGGCTGATTTTTAACTTCAAGTATTTTGTTAAAGTGATTTTTAAAAGTATTTAAAATGGCCTTTTAATTCTGAATGTTTTGCTTATTTAAACTGCCTAAGTCTATGGTTTTTTGGTGTCTTTTACAGCAGCAAGCTTAAAACTGACCCTTTTTGTAAGCACATGGTTGTGTCTAGTTAGGGTAGTGTGGTTGTTGCAATCTGTTTTTTGCTGAATTTAAATCTGCCCTGCTTGTTAGTGTGATTTTTAAGTTAAAGTATTTTGTTAGAAAGTGATTTTAAAACTGCTTTTTTAAAGTTGCTGGGATCTGTTTTTTGCTTTAGTTAAACCTGTCCTTCTTGTTAGCTTGAGAGCATGGCAAGGCTTGACTTTTAACTTCAAATATTTTGTTAAAGTGATTTTTAAAAGTATTTAAAACTGCCTTTTAATTCTGAATGTTTTGCTTATTTAAACTGCCTAAGTCTATGGTTTTTTGGTGTCTTTCACAGCAGCAGGCTTTAAAATTGCCCCTTTTTGTCAAGCACATGGTTGTGTCTAGTTAGGGTAGTGTGGTTGTTGCAGTCTGGTTTCTGCTGAATTTAAATCTGCCCTGCTTGTTAGCTTGAGAGCATGGCAAGGCTGATTTTTAACTTCAAGTATTTTGTTAGAAAGTGATTTTGAAAACTAATTTATAAAATTGTTGGGATCTGTTTTTTGCTTCAGTTAAATCTTCCCTGCTTCTAAGTGTGAGCACATGATGGGCTTTTTAATTTTTTTTTTCTGGTTTAGGGTCTGTTTTGCTTATTTAAAACTGCAGTTTTATTTTTAGGTTTTCTTTAATTTAGCCAGGGTCTTTTTTACTGTATTTTTGTTTTTAGCCTGATCACGTGACAATGTGTTTTTAAGACTTGAATTGTTGGTGGGGTGTGAACTAACCCCTTTCCACAGAGGGCATGCCTAGGCTTCAAATCGTAAAATTTGAATCAGGGGTAACTCTAAGGTGTGGGTACTCACTGTCCCTGAAATAGAAGATTTTTAAATAGAAAGGTTAACCCATTTGAAAGTTGATAAGAACCTTTTATAATAATGTTGTCTGCTTTACAGATCTATCAAAAAATGAAAAAAAATCTTTGAGTTTGTCGATGACCAAAAGAAAAAAGAAAGAGGAAAATCCACCACCAATGACTGACAAAGAAATGGAGTGCTGTAAATATAATTTGTTTCTGTGTTTTTAATTAGATTTTGTGGTAAAGTTAAAGGGGTTTTATTTGATCATCTTTTTTTCTTCTTAGGCACGGACAGTCCTCCTGGTGCCCAGCTCAAAAGGAAAAGGGAAGATACAGCTGAAAAGGAAAATTTACCACCACCAATGACTGACAAAGAAATGGAGTGCTGTAAATATATTTTCTTTGTGTGTTTTTTATAGTAACAAATAGGGAGCTTGTTTTGAAAAGTTAATTTTTTCTAAATAGGTTATGTTTGACATCTTTTTTCTTTTTCTACTCAGCCAGTGACAGCTCCGCTGATGTCATTGTGGTCACAACTCCCGGAAAAACACCAAAGAAACAGAAAACCCATCCTGAGCCCTTGGCAACATCGCCCATGCAAAACAGCAAGGGAGTCCTGAGGAAACAGCAGGAAACCCCCGAGTGCAGATACATCAAGCCCAAGGACAAAACCAAAAACTCTGGTACAAAGCACCACACCTCCAGTTCCTCAGTGGTCAGCACCACACCAAGCCCTGAGAGAGCTGTGAGTGAAAGCACACGCATTCACAAACCCGGAGCACATGCTCTAGGGGTTGTGAATCAAAAAACACGGAGCGAAAGCTCCAGCGCTGATAATTACATTCAACATCCACACCTCAACAGGACTGATGCAGTTCTCCAGTTCTGGGGAAAAATGATAGGTGAACTTAACGCCTCATTTGGAAAAATGATAGGTGAATATAATGCTTCATTCAAAGAGCTGATGTTTGCTGTACTGTCCAGGGTTCCAGAAGAAAGACTGACTGAAAACTATGTCAAAAAGGCAAATGTTCTCGATAAATATGCTCAAAAATATTTCTGCCCTCCTGATTGTGTTTTTGAATCTGCACAGCTAGTTGTGGGAAGGGGTACCCGACCTATTCAAAAAGGGGGAGGTCTTTTCAGGGATAAACGGATGACTGCCAAAAAGTTAAGGGCCAGGGTCATTGTAAAGATTTTAAAAAAGGCTAAGGCGGTGATGAGGAGAAAAAAACAAAAAGAGAGGCCCGCTAGTGACGTGCCTGAGAATGGGGATGTGGAATTTGACCCACGGGGTGGCGGGTTAGAAAATTCCCCAGACAGCTCTTTAGGCAGCTCACCATCTGCACCCTCCGAGTCTGGGGTAGATTCGGATCCCCACCCTGATACCTATATGGAGCGGGTGAGGAGTTGGCAGCGGGAATTACCTAGATTTAGGGGCACAGTATACAATGATGAATTTCGTTTTGTCAATCTTGAGAGAATCAGTTCAGCCAGACGGGTGGTTGAAGCTGTGCACAGGGGTATACAGTCGGTTCTTGATGAGATTAACAACAGGTTAGACCCACATGATTACGTTCAGTTACGCTTGGAGGGTCAGAATTTAACTAATCCTCTGTTTTCGGTGAGAAGGAATAGGGATAAGCTCTCTGCTGAAGATTTCTTAAACCACACTTCTAAACTGTTACAGAGTAATAGAGAGGTGCACGTCGATGGGACATTACGCCTAGTTGTGACAGTTGTAAGAAACATGGGTGGGGGTGGCCGCAGGGTTTTGAATTCCATCCTCAACAGCGAAATTCTCCATAAAAAGAGGCAGTGCTTGGTAGACCTGACTTACGCTGACTCGAATCTGTGTTTTGCTGGAGGGCTTTTGGCCAGCATTTCGGGCCGCAGGCTTACAGATGCAGAACTATTAGATGGGGCGAGAAAGCTGCATCAAGAACTGGGGTGGTCAGATCAAAAAAAGGTGATGCTCAGTGACATAGTGGTGATTGAACAGCATTTATGTGTCAACATTCAGGTGGTACTTTATACAGCAAAAGGTCGTTGGGGTTTTTTTAAAACAGGAGGCCCTGTGTACCCCAAGACGTTTTTTGTCCTGCTGCATGATGAGCATTACTATGGAGTTTTGGATGTGAAAAGGTTGTTTGGGGCCAAAAATTATTGCAAGTTTTGCCACACGGTATACAGTCATGACCACTCTTGTAGATACCGCTGCCGTCTCTGTTTGAGAGAGACGTGCTCGGTAAACACAAGCATGGGTCGGAGAGATCTCAAGAGTTGCCCCAGCTGCAGGCTGTTTTGCCGGTCCAAAGAGTGTTTAGATGGCCATCTAGAAGCTGCCTCTAAAAACCAAGTCGAATGTCGGTTTAAAACTTTCTGCAAGGGCTGTGACTCTTATGCGGACAAAGGACATAAGTGTGAAGGCCGCCAGTGTAAGCAGTGTCACAGTAAGATCCCCCGTGGCAGCAAGATAGAGGACCACTTGTGTTTTCTAAACATTATCCAAAAACCCGAAAGGTCAGAAAAGTATATTTTTTACGATTTTGAGTGCATGCAGGAGACGGGGGTGCACGTGCCCAATTACATTTTTGCTATGTCTCTAAAGCCAGAAAAATCTTGGGAATTTAAGGGTGGCGAGTGCCTTTCTGACTTTGTTAAAACCTTTATTGGCAAAAAGTTTCAGAAGTACACATTCATAGCGCACAATTCCAAAGGTTACGATGCTTACTTTGTGGTGAAGGAGTTGCTAAAGGAAAAGATGGATGTGGAATTGATAACTCAGGGCAGTAAACTGATGTGTGTGGAAGTTAAGGCTCTGGGCATCCGTTTCATAGACTCTCTAAACTTCCTCCCCATGAAACTTAGCAAGCTCCCGCAGGCTATGGGGTTTGAGGATGCCAAAGGGTACTTCCCACATTTTTTTAACACTTTGGAAAACCAAAATTACGTGGGACCTGTGCCCGGGGTGGAGCACTACGGGGTCGACAGCATGATGCCCCAGGAGAAAGCAAGCTTTCTTGACTGGTACCGGGGACATCAAAATAAGACCTTTGACTTACAGAAAGAGCTCACGTATTACTGCCAGCAGGATGTGAAAATTTTGAGGCGGGCCTGTATGCTGTATAGAGAGGAGATCATGAAAATGACGGCAAAGTCAGAAGCTGTGGGTATGAAATTGTGCATAGATCCTTTCCAGTACATAACTCTGGCATCCGTCTGCATGGCCATGTACAGATTTATGTTTTTAAAAAATAACACAATAGCCCTTCTCCCCCCAGACAGCTATCACAGGCAGCAAAAGAGATATTCGACCCCCTCTATTCAGTGGTTGATGTACATTGCTCACAAAGAAAAGATAGAGATACGTCATGCATTACGGGGTGGGGAGTTTCCAGTAAAGTCCTACTTTCTAGATGGCTACGCCATCATTGACGGGGTGCCCACAGCCTTTGAGTTTAATGGTTGTTTTTTCCACGGCTGTATCACCTGTTACCATGAAAAAGCCCTAAACCCAATGATGGGGACAACTTTTGGGTTTCTTTATTATAAGACACAGTACAAGGCTGATTATCTGAGAAGCAAGGGGTTTGCAGTCAGGACACTCTGGGGACACGAGTGGGAGGCCATGGTAGAAACAGATAGGGAGCTTGAGGATTTTTTAAAGGAAGCACAATTACCCCAGCCTTTGGTCCCCAGGGACGCTCTTTTTGGGGGCAGGACGAATTCCATCCGTTTGTATTACAAACCCAAGCCCGGTGAAGAAATCCACTATTATGATTTTACCAGCCTGTACCCTTTTGTAAACAAAACCAAAGAGTACCCCATTGGACACCCCAAGATCATTTCGGGAAATTTTGGACCTCTCTCAAATTATTTCGGCATCGCAAAAGTTAAAGTGTACCCCCCGCGAGGACTCTATTTCCCCTTGTTGCCTGTCAGAGTGGGCGGCAAGCTTATGTTCCCGCTGTGTCGAACCTGCGCGGAGATCGAGCAGTGTGAGACATGCACCCACACTGACGAGGAGCGGGCCCTCCTGGGGACCTGGTGCACGGTGGAGCTAAACGCTGCTGTAGCGAAGGGGTACACGGTGGTAAAAATCTATGAAATCTGGAATTTTGAAAAAAAATCTGACCAACTCTTCTCAGAGTACATAAAAATGCACCTCCGTCAGAAACAAGAGGCTTCGGGGTATCCCAGCTGGTGTACAGACAAGGAAAAACAAAAAAAGTATGTTGCAGACTTTCAGCAGAAAGAAGGGGTGAGTTTACGCCTCTCCGAAATTGTTTTGAACCCCGCTAAGCGTCAAATCGCCAAACTGTTCTTAAATTCTCTCTGGGGTAAATTCGGCCAAAGAACAAACTTGCCCAAAACCAGCATCGTGAGAGACCCCGACGAACTCTTTCAGTACCTGTTTTCCCCCAATTACGAGGTTTCATCCTGCGAGTTTATCGATGATGAAACTGCTTGCGTGTCTTGGAAGCACGCCAAAGACCGTTACTCAGTTCCCAACAACAGTAATGTTTTCATCGCCTGTTTCACCACCGCTTATGCCCACTTGGAACTGTACAACCTGCTAGACAGGTTGCAAGATCGATGCCTGTACCACGACACTGACTCGGTGATATTTGTGCAAAGGGAGGGCGAATGGAATCCCCCTCTGGGGGATTATTTAGGGGATCTCACAAGCGAGATCCCACCAGATCAGCACATCACCGAGTTCGTGTCGGCTGGTCCGAAAACGTACGGGTACAAGCTGTTGGGGGGAAAAGCCTGCCTGAAAGTGAAAGGGATTACCCTGAACGTAGCAAGCTGTGAAAAAATCAACTTTGACAGTTTGAAAGAACTGGTCCTGACCTATGGGGCAGGCTTGGGGGAAAGCGGCTCCAAAAAAATAGAGGTGCTTCAGCCCTCTATTGTGAGGAACAAACACCAGTGGGAAATAAAGTCCAAGACCCTTAAGAAAACGCAACAAGTGGTGTACAACAAAAGGGTCCTCATAGAAGGGTTTAAAACGCTGCCCTACGGATATTGAGAAATGGACACACGGTGGAAACACCCCTTTTCTGTCATTCTCGCAGGGCCTAGCAACTGCGGGAAAAGTTATTTCATAAAAAATGTATTGGATAATGCTGAGCGAATGTTATCTGTCATGCCTGAAAACATCGTGTGGTGTTACAGTTGCTGGCAGCCTCTGTATAAAGAACTCCTCTGTAAATATCCCTTTATCACTTTTGTAGAGGGGCTACCCGCTGCTTTTGACGATGACCGGTTGTTTCCTACCAGTAAAGTAAATATGGTTATCATAGATGATCTGATGAACTCCGCTTGTGAAAGCGATGAAATTGAAAAAGCCTTTACCAAGTACGTACATCACAGGAACCTGAGCATTATGTATATAGTTCAGAACGTGTTTTGTCAGGGAAAAAAGAGTCGCACGATCAACCTAAACGCCAAGTACACGGTTCTGTTCAAAAACCCCAGGGATAAATTACAAATCGCCACGCTTGCCCGGCAAATGTACCCAGGCAAGACGCAGTTCTTTCTAGAAGCTTTTGAGGATGCCACCCAAAAACCTTACGGCTATCTGGTGGTGGATTTAAACGCTTCCACGCCAGAGGCTTATAGACTGAGAACCGGTCTCTTTCCCCCAGACTGGCCTGTGGCTTACACTTTAAAAAGATCAGCTGGGTATAAAAAGAGATGAATCGTCGGCTGGTCCTTTTTTAACAGCAGAGACCGCCGGTTGAAAACATGTCTAGCCGCGTGAAAAGAAACCTACCCCTTCTAAAATTACTGAGCAAATCGTCCCCTCAACAAAGGAAGGCTATACTGTGTGCGGCTTCTGACGATTTAGTAGCCGCCATCTCAGAAATAGCGCTGAACACCTTAAAAGGAAACATACCTTTGACACAGAATCAAGTGCGTGTGTTAAAAAAGAGACGCACGTTGATAAAAACTCTGTGTAATAAAAGGATCTCATTAAAAACAAAAAAGCATCTGGTGAAGCAGTCCGGAGGATTTCTCGGACCTCTGCTAAGTTTCGCTGTCCCTCTGATAACTGGACTTTTGACTAAGCAATAATGGAGTATGCGGAAAAAATGTATCTGGTGCCTGGTCACCAGCTGGAGCAACTAAGGGCTCCCCCTCCACCGGAGGAAAATATCAGAAAGACCGCTACTCGTTTGCTGGATGGCGAAATGAAGTCTATTCTTCAAAGGACTGACTTAGATGAACATGAAAAGGCTAAATTATACGCCGCTGTGCTTCAAAGGTACCTAACATACGTGAAGCACAGTGATTTGGATCAAGGGAACACAACCCCCTTTCTACCTGAACAGGAACAAAACACCCCTGCCAGCCCTCCAGAAACCTTTGACTCTGTTGCTCAGGAAGTGTTGGATAGCATCGGTAAGCGTTATGTTAGAAATGCAACGGTGCTACTAAATAAGCTGGGGCAGGATAAAAACATATCTTCGTGGAACGATAAAGGGGCTTTTGTGTACAAAGGATCGGTGATTCACGGCTCTAACATACTCGACTTAGTCAGGGCCGCCACTCAGACACGCTCTGTTCCTAACAGACACGTGCCCAAAGGCTGGGATGCATTTATGAATGCCATGGCAGAGCTAAACGTGCCATCTTCCGTCATGGGCAACGCAGAGAACAGAAATCTTTTGGAGCGCCTGAAGGCTCCCCCAGCTGACACAGCAGCAGCAGATCATGAACCTTTTTTCCCTTCCAAAAAACGAAAATTGTCTAAAAGACCCAATTGGCTCACTCTGTGATTTTTCTTATTTTCATGCTTAAACCAGGTATTTTAAATGGTAATGGTTTTTCTTTTTCAAGCTCTAAGCCGAATGGTTTTTTTTTCCCCACACTGTAAATGAAAAGTTTTAAAAGGTGATTTTTTTTTGCTTTGAATAAAATTTTTGTTTACTTTTTAAAAACTTTTTGTCACGTGTATTTTTTTAAAAAAAAACAAACAAAAAAAAACCACAGACACAAGATGTCTTTAAACCCCACGCCTGGGGCGTTTTATTA
>VOCP01050855.1:0-19916 GCA_007922195.1 Podocnemis expansa
TCCATATTAAACAAAGCCAGTTCTCTCAATCTTCCTCATAAGTCAAGCGTTCCAGACCAGGCTGCCCCAAGATTTTTTGTTGCCCTCAGCGAACACTAATTTTGACGTCTAATCATTCACATTGCCCTTCTCTGGGCTTTCTCCAGTTTGTCTATATCTTTTCTGAAATGAGGCGCCCAGAACTAGACATAATGCCTGTGTTCCCACAGCACTCTTATTTCAAAACAACAGAGGTTGTTTCGAAATAAGAATTCTGCTGTTCACACGACGCACAGTTCTTTCGAAACAACGGGAAGCTGTTGTTTCAAAACAACTGTGTTGTTTCAAAACAAGTTAAACCCCATTTGGGGGGGGTGAAACAACCTTGTTTTGAAACCCTTGTTTCGAAACAATGCATGTGAACATGTTGTTTTGGAATAAGGTGTTTCAAAACAACATTTCAAGGGCCGCCCCCTCAGCACCCTGGCCAGGTAACCCTCAGCACCCTGGCCAGGGGCCTGAGGGGTGTCCCTTGGCTGGTGCCTGCAGAGCGCAGCCCAGTGCTGATCCCTGCTGGTGCCTGCAGCCCCCTCCCGAAGCGAAATGGCATGTTCACAGTGTGAACATGCTATTTCATTTCCCACCTCTTCCCTTATTTCGAAATAACTTTTTGTTAATTCGGACTACGTTATTTTGAAATAAGGCATTATTTTGATACAAGTTTGTTTCAACACAACTTGAATCAAAATAATCCCTGTGTGTGAACACAGCCAATGGGTCCTGGCTGCTTCTCAAGCTCAAAGAAAGATGTTTTGGTTAGAGAGCCATTTCCATAAGCACTTCGGCTATGTCCACACGCAAGGCCTTGTTTCAAAATAAGTTATAAAGCTCTTATTTTGAAATGACTTAATTTGAAATAACTAAATATCAGTTCGAAATAAGGGAAAAGCCCCAATCAAAATAGCATGTCCAAACTCAGGACTTGCTATTTTGATTGAGGGGAAGGGCACCTTGGGAAGTGTGGCAACATGGCCACCTCCCTGGGCCATGTCGGCAGCCATGTTGCTAGCCAATCCTCTAAAAGCTGGAACCGACCTCACTTCCCTGTCCAGTCTGGTTAGCAGTGCACTGTGAAACGCAGGCATGGACTCTGCCTGGCTGCCAAGCCAGCACCGTGCAACATATACACCCTCTGCCTGCCTGCAGAGTGTCCTGCTGATGTGGGACACACTGCTTGCAGACACTCATGGTGTCCATCCTGTGCCCCAGGCTATCATCCATCTTGGCTGCAGAGCAGAGCTAGTTCCCCTGCCCCCTTCTGTGCCTTGCCAGGTGTGGGCCTGGGAGACCAGCTCAGACTGGTGGGAGCGGGTAGTGCTCTGAACCTGGGGGGACGACCTGTGGTGGAGGAATTTCTGCATGACCACAGCCAGCTTCAACCTCCTGGTCGCAGAACTCGCCCCGCTGCTGCACCGAAGGGACACCAGCATGAGGCCTGCTATCCCTGTGGAGAAAAGAGTGGCCATCACTCCATGAAAGATGGCCACTCCAGAGTCGCACAGGTCTGTGGCACACCTGTTTGGGGTCGTGAGGTCCACCACTGGCAACATTCTGTTGGAGGTCACCAGGGCCATCAACAGGATCCTGCTGCGACTCCTGGTCACCCAAGGGGAGCTGCAGGACACCATTCCCGGCATGGCCACACTGGGCTTTCCCAATTGCCTGGGGATCCTGGACGCCACGCACATCCCTGTGCAAGCCCCGAAGCACAGAGCTGTGGAGTACCGCAATAGGAAGGGGTACTATTTTATCATCCTGCAGCCCCTTGTGGACCTCTAGGGTGTTTTTCAAAACTGTTACATGGGATGGCCAGGGAGGGCCCATGATGCCAGGGTCCTCCGTAACTCTGCCCTCTACCAGGGCATGAAGGCGGGCACCTTCTCCCCGGCCCCATAACATCAATTTTGGGGGAGTGGAGGTGCCCATCCTCATTGTGGTAGATGCGGCCTATCCCCTCTGCCCATGGCTCATGTGGCTGTACACAGAGCCCCTTGATTCCCACTGACAGATTTTCAACCGCTTGAGCCACTGCCACCAGGTGGTCGAGCGGGCATTGGCCGCCTCAAGGCCTGCTGGAGGTGCCTCCTTACGCGCTTCCACCTTGCAGAGAGGACAGTGCCACGGGTCATCATTGCGTGTGTGGCCCTGCACAACTTCTGTGAGCTGCGGGAGTGAGACCATTGCTGCATCTTGGGAAGCTGAGGCACAACTCCTCACCGGGGACTATGAGCAACCCAGACTTGCACCCCCATGGGAGCAGCCGTCAGCGAGAGCTGTGACAGTTCGGGATGCACTGATGAACACCTTTGCCATGGAGGAACTCTGAGGGCCAGGCCTGCCCTGCCCCACATGACCTCTCCCCCGTTCGCCCACAGCCAGTCCCCACCCATCCACCCCCACTGTGAACTTCCCCCAATAAAACCACTCGCAACCAAAAATATGTGTGTAAATCTATTTATTTAACAAAACAGCGGTTGGCGTAGGGAAGGGCTGGGGAGGGTTAGGGGATGGGAATATGTGCAGGAAATCTGGGGGAAAGGCCTGCAACTGGGAAGGAGGAGACTGGGTAAGAGGGGGTGGGGAAATCTGAGTGGAAGGGGAGTTCTTAGGCGGGGCCTGTGGGGGGTCCGGCGTTGGTGGTGTTCCCCACCCCTGCCCGTGGCCACCTTGGGTCCGGGGTCACCTCCAGGGAAGGCCAGTTGGAGGACCCCTGCAGCAGCTGGAGGGGCCATGTGCCGCACCAGCTGGCGGACACTGCCTGCAATGGCTTTGACCAAAGTGGGCAAGTGGTCACAGAGGCAGTTGAAGGCTTGCACCTGCTGGTCGATGGCGTGTGCCTGCCGCTCCAGTACAGTGACCAGCCGGTGATCCAGAGTTGCAGCAGGCAGAGGGTAGCATCTTGGTGCCTGGCTTGGTCTTGGCGCCATGCCTGGGTTGACGCCTCCTTCTGCTGCCCCAGCTTGTCCAGGCTTTCCAGAATCTCCCCACGAGTCTGGGGGGCCCTCCTCTGCCTCCGCTCTGGTCTCAGGCTGCTGTGTTGGCTCAGTGGTGCTGCACGGCGGGCGGTTGGGTAACCTGCTGGAGGGAAGCAGAAAACACAGTTGGGCCCTGCTGCCTCCTGGCCTTGTCGGTGTGCAGCCTGTCTGCAGCACACAGCTCTGCCCTGAGTGTCAGCAGGACTCAGGATCCTGTGGGACATTGCCCTGGCATAGGGCTCCCAGATCCCAAAGCCTGGAAAGGAGGACAGGGAACTACGAAAAGGAGGACACATGGGAGAAAATGTAGTATGAATGTAATATTCTTTGGTTTTTAGGGGGCCCTGGAACACTTTCCCATACAAATAAGTATTCTATGGCATTCCAGGACACTTCAACCCCTATAGTAAAAGCCTGACAAAATCCTATATTTAAAATGCCTGCCAGACAGAGAATGTGAGGATAAAAAGAAGAACACGAAGGTAAAAAGGAGACCATGTTCTTTTGCCTGACATCTGGTAACTGTACCCTCAAGGCAGACATGCTAGTGGTGCCCACCAATGTTCCCTGTAAGCTGCGCCGGTGAGCACTGTTGCACCTAATGCTGCTCACCAGCGCAGCAAGCACTGACTCCAGCACAGATCAGGCAGCTGCAGGCTATACCTGGCCCCAGACACATTTCTGCTGGGTGCCAGGCAGCCTGGGGTGGGGCTGACTTTGAATAGGCAGTTAAAGATCCCTGACCCTGAGCATGCTTTAGATGCACGTGCAGGGCTGGGAGAGAGCAGCACACCTAGGCAAGAGCATGAGCCAGGTAAGGGGAATGGGGTTAAGGAGAAAGTGAGCAGGATAGGGAGGGAGGAAGAAGGGGTCAATCTTGGGCTGGGAGGCAAGCGGGGAGCAGCAGAGGTTGGTGGGGGCTCTGGGGCTGGGAAGCAAGCAGGGGATCAGGGGTGGTCGGCGGGGGCTCTGGGCCTGGGAGGCAGGCCAGGGATCAGCCGGAGTCGGTGTGGGGCTCTGGCACTGGGAGGACAAGCGGGCATCAGCGACTGTCTGTGGCGGCTCCGAGCGGTAAAACGGGGGATCAGTGGTGGTAGGGCGAGTGCTCCGGGGCTGGCAGGCAAGCGGGGATCAGCAGGGGTTGGGGTTCCAGGGCTCAGAGAACAAGCGGGGGACCAGGGACAGTCTGCGGGGGTCTCTGGAGCTGGGAGGCAAGCGGGGATCAGCGGCAGTCGGCCAGGGGCTCTAGGGCTGGGAGGAGAAGCAGGGATCAGTGGCAGTCCACGGGGGGCTCCAGGGCTGGGAGATGAAGTGGGGGGGGAGGAGAGCTGGTGTTAGGGCTCCCAGGGTGGGAGCAGAAGCTGGGGATCTGCTCATGCTGTGGGAAGGGGGGGCTCTGAGGGTTGATGTCTAGGGAAACCTATATTGTTTCCCTTTCAACTCATTGCTGCCGGATAGGTAGATATAACAAACAAATTCCACCCAAGTTTCAGAATAAACACTAAGAGCTGTATAGAACCTTATGTTGCTGTATTAACACACAGCATTTTTACAGCACTTTTCATCCCAGAATCTCTAAGTGGCTACTATAATAGGTGTTCACACATGCTTGGTCCTGTGGTATCCAAGAGGCACACCCCACCTTGTCCTCACGTTTAAGTGAATGGCCCTGACAATACATTATAGGCAAACTCCATGTCCTCCCATTTTGATATCTTTACCAAGTACTACCCTAAACAATGGCTTTCGGAGGAGGACTCCCCACCAGAACAAGCATGTATTTTTAGTCCAGCTCTGTTTTCTGTTGGAAGCTATCAAAGGAAAGATCAAAGCTTGCAGACAAGGACAACACAAAACTAGTAGATGGGGATTGTCGCATAGAGAGAGAGAGAGAGAAGGCAGCCTGATCTAACTTTTTCAGTAAAGTGGATAAACCATCATTGACTTTAATTAACATTAGCTCAAGTGCTATGTAGGCCTAAATCAGGGTTACTTCATTTAGCTCAATGAGTGAGATCTAGTCAGAATTGACACATTCATTAGAAATCTCTAAAAAATAATAGGACTGTATTGGCTATTTGTGATCATCAGTTCTTACGGTAATTTCTCACACATTTTCTTTATGTATTTGCCCATCTTCTAAAGCTGAGCTTAAATTACAGACAACCAAAAAACCCACAATCCATCCCACAAAGCAAATTCACACAGTGATATCACAAAAGTGCTAGTATTTGTGCTTAATATGCAGAATGTTATAGGTTCAAGCCCCAGGGGGTTGGACTTGATGATCTCATGAGGTCTATTCCAACCCTATGATTCTATTCTATTCTAAAATGTCAAAGTGTACAGCAAACAGTTTGGTGCAAGACAACTGCAGTGACGTCAAGAAACGTAAGGCTGCATCTATAAAATTGTTCTCCGCTTGGAAAGGTATTAGAGTCATTTCTTTGTCTTATCATGAAATGTGTGTGTGTGTGTGTGTGTGTGTGTGTCTGTGTGTGTGTGTGTGTCTGTGTGTTTTACAAGTTCAATTCCTGTGATTTCCCTTGGATGATGATGATAGATCATGCCTAGATTGAATATTAGTGAAGTTCCATAGGGCTAGCCATGTTAGTCTAGTGCAGCAAAACAAAGAGAGTCCTGTGGCACTCTTAAAGACTAACAAATTGCTTTATTGCATGTGCTTTTGTGTGAGAAAATCACACTTTGTCAGATGTTTTGAAGACGGGGGAACCTACAAGATGGGAGGAAAATAAATGCAGGGAAGTGTAAGTCATAGGATCAGGCCCAGCATTCCCTCTAAGCTGATGATGAAGCTGGGCAAGTTATGGATGTGCTTGGGGAGGCAGCAGGCAGCGGAGAAGGGGTCCAGTATGGGTCAGGGAACTTGCTGAGCTGCATCACTAAGTCGCTCAGCTGCATCCCCAATTTGCTCAGCTGCATCATCACCTTAGAGGGAAGACTTGACTGCCCACAATGGTGACCTGGACTCACCCACGCCTTGCTCTACGGAGTCTCCCAAGGCCACTTGCCAGTGGTGTGGCCTGCATGCTCTCCACCCTGCCCAAGATGCGGCTGCATCTTTTACAGCCAGCCCCAGTTAACCACTCCCAGGCACACAGGGGCCTGTGACCCTGGTGCCACCTTTCTCTCGGGCACCCGTGCCCATGGGAGGGCATCTGCACATGCCTACCCTGTGTCCTACCTGCCTCAGTGCCCGGCAATGTTCCCTCTAAGCTGCGCTGGCGTGCTGCAGCGCAGCGCGCCACAGCCACCAGCACAGGGAAAGCTGCCGGAAGTGCACTGCCGGTGTAGTGTTAAGACCAGTTTCCTATCAAGTTTTGTAACCTTGGCTGTACCTTGGCTGTACTGCACCTGCTCAGATCTGGTGGGCATTCTCAGTAAAGTTCCCTGTTGCTTCTTTAGTGAACTTCTCCCTATACTTGCTATCATTTTTTGCTCCCTCTTTTTACAGATGTTGAAGTGGATCAAAATGGGTGATTTTGGTGTGTTGTCTGGGCAGTGTGTGATCAAGGGGCAAAATGTGACTGTCCTGGGCAATGTTCCCTCTAAGGTTTGATGGCTTGTGTGCAAAATTTTGAACCCGTGTGCAAAACTTTTTCTGAATAAAATTTTTGTGCAACTTCACGTGATGGAAATTATTGGAAAATATAGAACAATGAAAAATTAATAAGTTATTTAAATTTTGTATTAATAATCTGAATGTATTCTATGCTTATGTGACATTTTGTCTCATCAATTCTTCAGTCCTGTTTGTCTGCCTTTGTCGGTTTTCCAAAATGCATAAGCACATAAAAAAGTTAAAGTGAAAGCAGTTAACTTGCCTCTCATTTTTCATTTTGCACAGCAGCCCATTTTACAATTTAAAAAAAAATGGTCCTAAATTGTTCCTAGCCAGTTAAAATGTGACCCTTTATTTGTTTTACTTAATTGGTCACTATTAGTAATTTTGATCACAGTATACTTTATTTTATTAGTGTTTGCTATATATTTTTTTCCCAATTTAACTCTTCCCTAAGGAGCAACAGGCCAAAAGGTAAAAAACCCTACCCAGGGCTTGACCCTGTGTTCACAAATCTGTTATTCTACCAACTGAGATACAGGCATTCCATATATAAAAACTTCTAGGCATAAAGGATAACTGTGTACTCCACTGCCCCTTGATCCCCCCCCCCCAAACTGCTCTTTATTCTGTGTGTGCATCTGTGCAGCAAACTCTTAACATGAGGATTGTGGGTTCCAGCACTGTGCCCCCCCAGTCTACTTATCAGAAGTAAGGGGCTGGACAATCACCTATTTTTGGAATGCCTGAGGGAGGAAGGACATGAAGGTAAAAAGGAGCCCTTGGATAGCTAGCAACTCCCCCAGCCAATCCTCAGTGGGGCTTCAGGCCTGCCCCCCCTGCCCATATTCAGCTGCTCTCCCAGCCTGCCCCCTCCCCCAGTTGATCCTTGGTCATGGTTAAGGCCTGTCCCTCCACCCCCCATCCAATCCTCAACCACTTTGCCAGACTAGGTTTACTGGATACCAAAGCATGGACAGGAGGACAGGGAAGTACAAAAAGGAGGATGTTGGAGGACACATACACATCCGGGGCTCCGCCTGGGCCCCCTTCATCTACCCAGCCAATGCCCCCCCAAATGCTTGCCCCATTGATCAGCCAACTCCAGGGAAATCTGTCTAGCCCCTAGTTACAGTGTGAGATTAATTGCAAGAACAGAGGTCCAAGAATATCAAATGAATGGCTTAAGTATTTTTCCTCTTCACATTAAAGTAACCGTAAAGCCAACCACTTTAAGGAGTCACAAAACTAAGTATTGAATGTTTATATCAAGGTGCAAGGAGAATCACACTGCAGAACTCCTATCCAGACTGATGTTTTTACATTGTGAGTTGCAAACAGAAGCACACCTCCAATAAATTTAATGTAGTAATTATGGACAAGATAAAAATCAGTTTTAACACAGTAAGTCCCTTCACTCATTGTTTGACACACAGAGGGATGGGCCCTTGACTACATGAAGTCTAACAGAATTTGATGTGTTGGCTTCTAAAGGAAAAGTAATCTCTGTCAGCAGTATTCTCCCCATGACTTGAAATTAGGGGTGTGGTGCAGGGGGATGTTTGGGGGGGGTATAGGGGGTGCTCACTCATTTGCTCTAACACTGTTACTAGCCAACAACTGGGGGGTACAGGCGGAGTGTACAGAAATCCCTGTCTAGCCTCAGTTTTGAGCCTCACTGTGCAGTATTTTAAAAAAATCAATGACAAGCTCTTTAGATTTTATACACACAGGAAAGGAGAAATCAGAAAAAAATGAGAGCTGCTGGTTTTTTATTTGCAGACCTGCCTGAAACATAACCTTTTACCTAAAATGCAAATTTCTGGAAACATCATATCCTACTATGTCTGCCATAAACCACAGATGGATATACATCTGTTTTGACAGTTGACATTTTGTTTGCTTTTATGTGAAATACACATCAATGGGGGGGAGAGGGAGTAAAAGTAGATGTTTGTGACTGTAATAACCCTTGGGGAGGAAGGAGTTAACACTCTGGTCAGTGAGTCCCAGGACAGCCAATAGGAACGAAGCACAGCTTTTTGAATGGTAACAGCAGCCTGGCCTGGCCCTGTTGGGATGCAGCAGAGCTCCTGGAAGGATCAGAAGGAGGCCAGAGGGGCCTGAGGAAGAATCCAGCAACATCCTTACCAGAGATAAGTTAAATTTGCTACTGACCAGGCGTGGGTAGAACAGGGAATGTTTACTTAGACGCGGTCAGGGTATTTTCTTTGTTTTTGGCTTGTTTTTTGGATTTCTCTGTGCTAAGCACATGTAACCCAACCCCCCATCCCACTACCCTGTAACTACCTAAGTTAATTCCCAGAGAAGCAACTCTCTGTGTTTATCATCTGTTCTTTTTGATTAAAGAGTTTACCTTTTAACTAAGTTCTGGTTCTGTGTCCTGAGAGGCAAGAGGTTTGTGTGCCCGTGCCTTAGACTGCACAGGCAGCTACTAGAGGGAACCCTGTTCCAGTTCCAGCTCATATTGCAGCTGGAGTTCAGTCATTTTCCTGAGAGAGGAATAAAGAGGATTGCAAGTACCTCACAGGGAGGAATTCCCAAGTGCGCCTTCCTGGGTCACAAGAGGTTTTTTTTTGCATTTGGGTGGTGGCAGCGATACCACTCCAAGGCCAGGAATTGGAGGCCTTGGAGACTTTTAAGAGCAGGCTTTAAGGCCAGTGGCTTTTCTGGCCTGTTGCGGGCCCCCACCTTCTGCACTCAGAGTGCCAGAGTGGGGAAAAAGCCTTGACAGTGACTATCAGATGCTTCACCCAAGAGGACAGCACCTATTCTTGAATGCAATGATCAGTTTTTTCCTAAATATACCAAAAGAAAAATAAGCATAGAGTATATAGGCAAAAGCAAGCTGCTTGTTTTCTATGATTTGATAAACTAACAAAGGGACAAATATTGCAATCCTTACTCCATCAAATTTCCCACTGACTTCATTTAAACTATAGGATCAGGCCCAGCCCAGCAGCTACTTTAGAATGGATAATACTTGCACATCTGTGTATCTTACTAAAATTTAAGGACACATCTATAGTGGACTAATCTCTTCTTGGAAAGGAGAAACAAACTGAAAAAAAATCACACTGGGAAAAGGAAAATCTTACAGATTCAAACCTCCTCACAACCAAAAGTGAACTTTGTCGGACCTCTAAACAAAAGATTTGTTGTCAAAAGCCAAGGCTCATTAGCAGGAATAAAGATCTGGCTTAGCCCAGCCATTAGAGAAAGAACCCTCCCCAGAAACCCAGAAAGCCAAGCAGGGCAGCAAAGAAGGAGTCACAGGTTTCTCTCTGGGCACTTCAGAGACCCCATCAAGGTGAAGAAAAGCCCCAACCCCTCCAAAAAATAAGATCAAACCTTCCCCAAAATCAGGTGCGGGGAAAGGGGAGAGGACCTGAGCTGGAGCCTGGAAATAAGCAACAAAGGGAAACCACGTGTAGTACTGCAGCTGGAATGCCTGGAGGATGGAGGAGGGCAGGGCAAAGAGGAGGAGTCAAAGTGCTACACGACTCCTTGGTTTACCCTGAGCCTGACCAGCCCCCAGCTGATCTTCAGGCGCTTTGCTGGCCCCTGCCCGGCCCTGGACCCCCCCAGCTGCTCTGCTGGCCTGGCCCTGCTCCCCACCCCCACGCCGCCGCTTTGACGGTGTGGGCCTACTCGGCCCCGGCCCCAGCCCCAGCCCCGGCCCCTCCTCCCCCAGCTGCTCAGCTGGTCCGTGCCCAGACCCTCCCCTGGCTGAGCCTCAGCCGCTCTGCGTCTGCCGGCCTGGCCCTCCCTGTGTGCGGGGAATGGAAAATTCTGCGCGGGGAGGGGGTTCTTACGTGCGCAGCCACGCTGCCGCGCACGTTAAAGGGAACAGTGGTCCTGGGTGTTTGGGCACTCTGGTGGAGGGGAAGGAGCAGCGCAAGGTGACAAATCAGGGGATGGGGGGGGGGGGAGAATTCAGCGTCCAGCCAAGGGCTGAGGGCTGCCAGGTTTTATAAAAGTGCCACAAAGTCTGCATTCACAGGGACAGGGGCTGTAATATTGACCCCAAGGGGAGAGTCCTGTCCCCTGATTGCAAACATGTGATCGGGGTGCTTCATTGGTTTCACACTTAGGGGAAAAAAGTCTTTTTCTGAGACACTGCTGTGGCTTTCATGCTGTCTGTAACCTTGGCTGTACTGCACATGCTCAGATCTGATGGGCATGCTCAGTAAAGTTCCCTGTTGCTTCTTTAGTGAACTTCTGCCCATACTTGCTATCATTTTTTGCTCCCTCTTTTTACAGGTGTTGAATGTGGATCAAAACGGGTGAATCTGGTGTGCTGGCTGGTCAGTGTGTGATCAGGGGGCGAAATGTGACTGTCCTGGGTGTTTGGGCACTCAGGTGGAGGGGCAGGAGCGGCGCAAGGTGACAAATCAGGTGATGGGGGGGGGGGAGAATGCAGCGTCCAGCTGAGCGCTGCCAGGTTTTAGAAAAGTGCCACAAAGTCAGCATTCAGAGGGACAGGGGCTGTAATATTCACCCCACTGGGAGAGATCTCTCCCCTGATTGCAAACGTGTTGGGGGTGCTTCATTGTTTTCACACACAGGGGGGAAAAAAGTGTTTTTCTGAGACACGGCTGTGGCTTTCATGCTGGCTTGTTGAAGCCAGCTTCTCCTCTTAAAGGCAGAGGCATCCCAATATCTTATGCCATCAGCACCTGTATTTCTGATGTGTTATTTTATTGTGATTATTAATTCTCACACTTTAAACTTTTACAGCATAAGAATTTTTTTCATTTGTTCCAGATTGCCCAATTGCTTGTCCTGCTATGAATACTTGATTTGCCATTGTTCCACAAATGAAGATTCCCTTTTTCTGTGCTTGATTGTCATATCTGTATGCAATTACAGTTATGTTTTAATGTCTGTTATGTTACTGATAACACTCTTGCTGTATTTTAATAAATATTGAAGATTTTTGCATGCAATTTGTTTTATAGTAATGTTTTCTTATGACACATGCATCCGCTTATATTATTACCTGTGTATTACAAGTTTCAAGTAGGCACCTGCATCTCCACTATGAAATGAACTAGACTCCTGTGGTTCTCATTTGCACTTGCTAAGTCACAGAGGGGGAGTCAAGCCACATTCAGAATCTGTTATTCCAGGGTTAGGTATGTGGATGTCCCTCCTGTGGAATGTGAGACCTGCCTGGTGTCTTGTGACACAGTTTCTATACTGTGTGTATTTGTAACAAACAGTTTGGATTTAGAGAAGGTCCATTCCAGTTCTGTCTTCTATAGTACTCTTACATATGCAAGAGTATAACAGAATGACAGCCTTTGTCTTTTCCAGTTGTATTAAACCAATGGAAGCCATGCGGCCCCCCCCCCCCCCCGGACAGTGTTTTTGTCAGACTTGCAAATTCATGCCTGTGTTTGTTTTGTAAATCAAACCAAGCTTGTAGTCTTGTGGCATTTAAACAACAATAGACTGATTCTTGCCTGAACTTTTATGCAAGACAATCCCACTTGGTGAGATGCTTTGAAGAGAGGTAATTTCCAGAATGGGATGAAAAGTACAGCCATTTCAGTTCATCCCATTCGGTGAAGACGTATAATTCTTTTTCTTGATGGGACCTGATGGCCAAACCATGTTTAAGCTGTGACTTCACAAGTGACCTGAATCAATTTTCTGGCAAACTGTTGCTTTTCTACCATCAAAGCTTTTATCTTAACTGAATTTGTAAGACCAGTGGCCTTTGTGTGGTGAGGGATCACAGTCATGGCAACAAAGCAGTGCACATCATGCATTTTTCTGCTTCCTACATTTGCTGCTGAGAACTCAAGGCATGTTTTAGATAAAATATAAGCTGTCATGTACACCAAGCCTTATCAAACTTGCCTTCATGATTTTCAGAGAACTGAACCGAACCAAGCTATATATTATTTCTTCTTTAGACTCTTTTCTGAAGGTGACGAAAATGATTAGAAATCAAGACCTTCAATAATTTTTAAGTTGTCTGTGTTGGAGAAATATTAAAAATACATCAGTTTCCTTTGATGTTTTTCATACTACTTATCATGCAGTATAGGTTAAAAAAAAAAAGATGAAATGGGTTTTTGTATATAAATGAGTGTTTTGTTCCTCACAGGTTACAGTAAATCTGCTAATGAGGATATTGGGGGGGGTGGCTCCTCCTTAAGCTAATGAACCCATGTCTGCACACAAAATTTTGCATTACTTCTCAGAGTAACCGTAGCCTCTATTTATAAAATTGAACTCAAAATTAAGAAACATCTTTCTTCACTTCAGAGCTCTCACCAAGAAACGCCAACCATAGCCATTTATTATCACTTTAAATTGTCAATATGCAGAGACTGACTTTGGTATGTTTCCTTGTGTTGATTTTTTTTTATGAAAACATTCCTACTGTCATGTCTAGATCCACTATTTCTTCCCTAAAATAAATGATTAATAATCTGTTCTCCTGCATCGGAGACCCCATCAGGTTATTACATAACTTTACATCCTAATTCTTCTGTCTGATCCGGATGTGATTTCTGTGTCCACCACTCTGATTGGAAGACTGTATTTGCTCTGACCCATGAACTGCAGTGAGTGTCCAGAGCCCCCACCCCCTGCACGGAGCTCTTTTTTTCTTACTTAAAAGATGGCTGTTGTACTCAAACTATGGCACAGTTCCCCAGGATTATACTGGAACAAGTGTACTAATGTAAATCGTTTTTAAATTAAATTTGTTTTGTTTATTAGAGAAATTTGGTGACATCAAGGTTTGCACCACTGGGATATGATGAGCATAATTTCCAAGAGAGTTCTATAGACATAAACAGATATTGTAGGTAAGTTTCTGATCCCAGTACAATTATAATCAGTTTGCAGAAACATATTTAAGAAAGGAGGACATCAGTAAAGTAGAAGTAAATGAAAAGGCCATGAAGAAGTTTTGCACAGAGGTTGCTGTTGTTTTACTGAAGGAGTCAGGTACAAGTTTTTCTATTAATATTGCAAAGTGAAGCATATTAGTAGCTGAGATGTGAGAATTACCATTATGATGTGTATGAATAAATTTCTGTTGAGTGTGTGATATTTACTATGAGTTTTTCTCTTCTCTTTGGGGGATATGGATAGAGCTATGGATGCCAAGAAAACTTCCTAGAGACTTTGTCAACATTCCAAATCAAGACTATGATTAGCTCACTCCTAAAACTTTGTTAAAGATGCATGGGCACAGCTTGTTAACAAATTGTTTGTTAAATAATCTATGATACAGATAAAATGACATGTGAATTGGAGACTTATATCAGATTTACTAAACTGAACAGTGTTGTGTTCTTTTGGCAAAGAGTGTGGAGAGGTACTGCATCTATTGCAACTTTGTCACATGCAAAAACAAAAAAAAAAACATTCCATGATGGTAAGAAAGAGATCATTGTCAGTGGTGTTGAACCCCGGGTTCGCGATGTAACTGGGATGGACCGGCGACACCCACCAATGAGACAGACACCAGTTCAATTAAACAAAAAAAAAACTACTTTTACAGTGACACCTTAAACACCTTCAACCCCGTAACAGTGTAAAACAAGGAGATCTATGCAAAACCACTTGTCATCAACTAACAATATGAAGCAAAACCTAGATAGGATACTTATAACCAACTAACAGTATAAAGCAAAATCTGAATAAACCCTTATAACTAAATGACAATATAAAGCTAAAAACCTATGCAAAGCACTTATAACCAAGTAACAGTGTGGAGCAGGAAAGTCTATATAAAGCACCTGTAAAGCACCTCCAGCCAAACAACAGGATAAAGTATGAGAGTCTATGCAAGACACTTATAACCTACAAAAGTACTTATAGTTCAATAACAGTATGGATTAATGACCTACGAGAGGGTGGCCATAATAGGTCAAGGACTTTTCTGGCCTTTTACTGCCTCAACATCGGTATAGTCACTGACCAGCCCCCCCGACGTGTATTTACCAATGGCTGGAAGCCATTCCTCCTTGCTAGCCAAGAAGGGTGGGCGGCAGAATGAAAAAAATCAGATGAGAGAAAAATAAACCCCCACACTCCCCCCATGTACACTGGGAAGTTTGGGGCCAGCAGTTTAGAGCAGAAGCAGAGTAATGAACAATTATACAGTAAGAAGGATGCAAAATACAAATGACTAACAAAACACCTGGCAAAGTAACAACACAAAACTATGCTAGACCTTAAACAACTGTACCATAAAAAGATTATGCAGGATACAAAGGAAATAACAACAACTACACAAACTATGCAAAACTCAGGTGAAGAAGCTACAATCACAGGCTATATATAAATGGTACCTTATAGAATGATTAAGAGAAGGTAGGAGGCCTATATCGATTTATAATACCTCTCCCAGGACCGCAGTAGAACCCAAAGCGAGGATGCAGACCAGCTGCAGCATCTCAGCACTTAATCGTTCGGCCAGCAATCCATATACACCCCCCCCAAAAAAGAGGGTCTCGGGGGTGGGTACTCCTTGTCTCAGTCGGGGGATCAGTCCGACCGGGTTGCGACATGCCCTTCAGCATCCAAGGGTGTGAGAACAACAAGCTAGCTGAGACAGGGGGGTTTAATAGAATTTTGCCCAGCCAGAGTAAAAATAGCCAATTAGGAGTGGGATCCTGGTCAGGACCAATGATAAAATTGGGACCCCAGACAATGACCCCTCCTTCGTGGTGACGGGGGTGCCGAGAAACTGTTCAGGGGGGATAGGAACTCACCCCCCCTTCTTGTTGACACAAAGCTAGGGAGGCAGAAACTCACACAGGAGATTGAGGCCCATCAGGGAAGACCGATCCTTAACACACTTCCCCTTGAGCTGGATAGCCCGGAGATGAGACCCATCAGGGGAGATAGATATTTAACACTCCTCCCTGTGAGCTCCATAGTCTACAGGGCTATGTTGGGGGGTGGGGTGGCCATTATGTCTGCCACCTCCATTGACAAGTGGAAAATAGAAAACTACTTTTGCTTATTTTACTGTGTACTGTCCCGCATCACAACACCTTATGAGATGGGACAGGAGTGATATCATGCTACGGAACATTGTTTATCATTCCAAAGATAGTGTGCTAATCCTGTATCCTGTAAGGGGGATAGTCTCTGTAGACTTGGGCAACTAACAATGGGTATGTCTACATTTACAAGTTACTTAAAGCTAAGTAGGCTTCATTGGTAATAAATTACTGCATGTCAGGGTCATCAATGGCACAGGGCATTCTGTGACCTGTGCCCAGGTACATGTACAAAAGAATGATGTTAAATTTGAACTCTTTCTTTCAAAGTAACCCAATGTACCTTTGTTCATTGGAACTAAATGTAAGTTTGAAGTAACCACAGCTTGCTTTTCCCCATGCAATCATGCCCTCTACATGATTAGAAGGAGAGCGTTGTATGCATGGTCAGGCTAGTTTGACTTCGGATTTGTTGTGTGGCTGTGATAATTCGAATTACCTGAACTAGAATTAATAACTATTATTTCCAATGACTGAGTAGAAATTTATGTAGTTTGAGGTACTCTGCTTGTACACATAGCCACTTCCTTTTTAGAGTGCTTTCAGTCTGAAATAAAAGTTTGTACGCATTATTGATTTTTCATTGCAATACAGAGAGATCATTGTTTAATGCTTGTTCTCTAAACAAATTTTCTCATGTATTTCCTTTCTAAGGTCCAATGCGAGTCCTGTTTTAGGTGGGCACATATTCTGTGCCTTCCTACAGGATTAAGTGAAGAACAATTGTCTGATGAGAGGACATCGTACAAGTGCAATGCCTGTTCATAGGGCACATGACTTGAAGAATTGTTACATGTCTATTTGTGTGAATCACAAGATTTTTTTTTCTAAAATACAAGCAGAAAAAATTAATATGGTGATGTTCCATATCAATATTCTTGTATGTTGAAGAGAAAAGATGTTAAGAAGTATGAAGCTGATTCTTGTTTTGGTATTCTCAGAATCAGCCACAACCAGTTTGATCAAAAATAACAATACTCTTCCCCCCCAGACTCATCACCATATTTGTGGACAGCAGTGCACTGTCCCTGTATGTTTGACTTGAGTGCATGGATCTAATTTACCATGCTTTTACTATGGTATTTGTGTGGCTGGGAACTAAACTACACTGTTAACTGAGCCACTTTTGTTGTGTTCTTTATTCCTTTATCTGTCTATTTTCTGTATTATTGTTCTAAAGAGAGTAATGGAGGACGATTTTTTTCATTGAATTTGTGTCAATAAAAGATTTTGGTTCAAACCAGCGGTGCTTTTTGTGTCTCCCCCTCCTCACAGTGTATCGGAAAGGACACTTATTTGGGGGCTAATAAAGCACCCATCGCACACAGAGAGCAGAGAGAAGAGGCAATTTTAAATCCTCTCCCTCTCCTGCTGCACAGGCTGTACTGGTTTAATAATGAGCAATATCTGCAGGGTATTGATAAGTATTGTGTGTCTATGTGTTTAGTGGATAAAGTGAAGCAAGGCATCTTGCACAGGTCGAGGCATTTAGATCAGGGGAATAGATTGGCAGGTCCATTGTCTGGGTCTGGGAATCAGGATGGGGAACGTCCTCTGCCCCATGGGTCAAGGACTTTGTAGGCAGCCATAGCAGGTGTAGGCTTTGGATTCCACCAACCCCCAGGATGTTTAGGTGGGCATTGGGCACCACCTACAGACATGTATGCTACAAATTCAGTTACATAGGGGTGACTCGTTTCTAGGTCAAATTTCCTCATTTTCCATTGACTTTTCACTTAAGCACAGATCAATACAGACAATCATAGAGTCATAAAATCATAGGTTTGGAAGGGACCTCATAGTTCATCTAGTCCAACCCCCTGCCAGAGGCAGGACCTCTCCCACTAAACCATCCCAGGCATGGTTTTTGAGAGCCGGGCCTCAAACACCTCCAAAGATGGAGATTTCACCACCTCCCTCGGCAGCTAATTCCAAGGCTTCACCACTGTCCTATTAATTTTTTTTTTTTTTAATATACAGCCTCGTCCTCAGTAACCGCAACTTTCGACCATTGCTCCTCGTTCTGTCCTTTGTTATTCCGAAGAACAGTCGAGCTCCATCTTCCTTGGAGCATCCCTTCAAGTAGTTGAAGGTTGCTACCAAATACCACCTGAATCTTCTCTTCTGCAGACTACCTAAGGCTAATGCTTTCAGTCTTTCCTCATACGGCTTGTGCTCCATCCCCATAATCTTTCCTGTTGCCCTCCACTGGACTCTCTCTAGTGTGTCCCTGTCCTTTTACTAGTGGGGAGGCCAAAAATGAACACAGTATTCTAGATGTGGCCTCACCAGTGCAGAATTTGGGGTGGAATGATCACATCCCTTGATCTGCTAGTAAAACTTCTTTTGATGCAGCCCAGTATGCCATTGGCATTTTTGGCAGCAAGAACACACTGCTGACTCATCTGTAGTTTCACATCCACCATGACCCCCCAGGTCCCTTTCTACACTGCTGCTACTTAGCGGAATGTTCCCCAGGCAGTAGCAGTGCATGGGGTTTTTCAATCCAAAGTGCAAAATTTTACACTTGTCCTTATTGAACCTCATAAGATTTCAATTGGCCCACTGTTCAAATTGATCTGGGTCTCCCTGAATCGTGTCCTTGACCTCAAACGTATCTACTGTTCCCCCCCTGCTTGGTGTTATCCGCAAAATTCCTGCGAATGCAGTCTATTCCATCATAGAGATCATTGATGAAAACATTGAACAGAACCGGCCCCAAGACCGACCCCTGGCGAACAGCACTCATGACTGTTTGCCAGATAGACATGGAACCATTGATTCCTACATGCTGAAACTGTTGATCTAGCCATTTTTATAGCCACTTTATAATCCACCTATCAGACCCATACTTCCTTAATTTGGCAATGAGAATGCTGTGGGAAACTGTATAAAAAGCCTTGCTAAAACCAAGGTATATCACATCAACTGTTCTTCCTGCATCCAGAAAACCAGTCTTATGATCATAGAAGGAGATGAGATTGGTCAGGCATGATTTACCCTTGTTAAATCCATGCTGACTGTTCCTGTTCACTTTATTTTCCTCTGTTTGTAGATGGATTATTTGAGAATCTGATCCATAACTTTTCCAGGGATTGAGACAAGGCTGACAGTTCTGTAATTCCCTTGATCCTACTTTTTCCATTTCTTTAAAATAGGCATTACATTTGCTTTTTTCCAATACTCTGTCAACTCCCCCGTTCACCATAAGCTTTGAAAGATAACGGCTAGCGGTGCTGTTATCTCAGCGGACAATTCCCTTAGCACCCTCAAATGCAGTTCGTCCAGCCCCATGGACTTGTGCACATCCAGCTTCTTTAAGCAGTCCCTAACCTGACCTTCCATCACCAAGGGCCTGTCTTCTTCTCTCCCATCTGCCACACCCATGGTAGTGGGCTGGGAGCCGACCTTGCCTGTGAAAACTGAAGCACTAAATGCACTGAGCACTTCAGCTTCTTCCTCATACACTGTCACAAGGATGCCTGCCCTATTCAGCAGTGGGCATACACCATCCCTGAGCCTCTTCTTGTTACTAAAATACTCGCAGAACCCCTTCTTGTTATCTTTTATATCCCTTGGTAGACACAGCTCCATTTGTCCTTTGTCCTTTCCAATTTTATCCCTGCAGTCCCTAGAAATATCTTTATACGCCTCCTTGGTCATCTGACCAAGCTTCCACTTCCTGTAACCTTCCTTTTTATGCTTAAGCTCACAACAGAGTTCTCTGCTAAGCAATTCTGGCTGCCTCACAGGTTTGTTCTTTCTCCCAATTGGCATGTCAACTTCATGTGCCCTTAGCAGGGTTTATTTAAAATATAACCAACTTTCTTGGACTCCGTTACCCCTTAAGATTAGCTTACCAAGGGATCCTGCACATCAGTTCCCCGAGGGAGCCAACATCTGCTTTTGTGAAGTCCAGGGTTTTTGTTTTGCTTCTTTCCTTCCTTCCATTAATCAACAGCCTGAACTCAACCATGTCATGGTCACTACTGCATAGTTTGCCATTTATCTCTAAGTCCCTGATCAATTCCTCCCTGTTTGTGATCAGAACCATTTGTTCATCTTTGCATTCCTGTCATAATTCCATAAACAGAAGTCTATATTTTCCTATATCTATTCATGGCACAACAGGCATAAATTTGGGAATAAGGACAACATGACCGAGCTTCTAAAAATGTCTGTATGTAACTTATGTCAGTAAAATGGGCACTAGAACAGTAATAACTGTACAACATGAGTCACTTTCCACAAGAAAAAAAT
>VOCP01050859.1:0-12972 GCA_007922195.1 Podocnemis expansa
CCCCCCCGGCTCTATCCCTGGCCAGGGGGTGGGGCCTGCCTGCTGGGGGCAGGGGCTGGGCCTGTGCTCTGGGTCCTTCCCCGCCCCAGCACCACCTCTGCACCCCCTTGCATTTATTTTCATTCCATTCTGTAAGTTCACCCATCTTCAAAGCATCTGATGAAGTGGGAATTTCTCCCACGAAAGCTCATGCAAAAAATAAATCTGTTAGTCTTTAAGTGCCACACGACTCCTTGCTTTTTTTTTACTGAATTGCTTCAACAACTTAAAGTTAGCATCTGCTTAAATGCCTTGCTAGATTAGGGCCAGAGAGCCAAACTATGGGTTTGGAGCCTTCCATCAACCATCTATTTTTGAAATCTGGCTCTTACGGCTATTCTTTTATTTCTCATTTGTTTAAAGTTTTGCACATTGAAATTATGTATACCAAACTATTTTTAAATACATCACAAAACTTCATTCCAGGCACTTCAACAAAATTTTCCTAGTGATCAATTTGTACAATACAAGGTCCATCGGTGTTATACACAGCCTACTGCCTATACGTCAGAACCAATTTTGTACCAGACTCTAGTGCAACTTACTAACTTTCACACTGCTGGATGTCCTTATCTCATGACCGAGAACATTTGGAATGGGGCCTAGGAAACATTAAACATTTCTCTGTTAAATACTGGACAAACAAACCAAGAACTCTCCTCATCTTTTTTACATCATCTTCTATAGTATAATGAACAACAACAACAAAAAAATGCATTTCCCTGCTTTATTCATAGTAAAGAAATGTATATCATCAACTTGGATCAGACCAATCCATCACATTTTTCATCTTGGGGTATGTCTACACATACATTTTAATTTGACCTAATAGGGATTACATCAAATTAAAAAAATAAAATAAAAAAAGATGTCCATACTAGCTGTTATTAATTCAACCTAAGGTAGGATGGTGGGGACCCTGGACCCCCGCACCTGGCTCCAGCAGCACTGCCAGGGTGCAGGCAGAAGGGATTCCCTCTGCACCTGGCTGAAGCCATGCTGCTGGGGCAGGAAATGGGATTCCTTCTGCCCAGCTCGAGGCGTGTTGCTGGGGGGCGGGGAAGGGATTCCACCTGCCCGGCTCCAGCAGCGCTGCCTAGTGTGGGGAAGGGAGCCACACACGTGGCTCCAGCTGCCCCCACCAGGTGCGGGGACTAGATCCCTATGCTGGCAAGCGGGGCTCCAGCTGCATGCAGGGATCCCTTCCCTGTGCCAGCAACCAGGGCTCCAGCCGCATGCTGGGATCCCTTCCCCACACCAGGCAGTGCTGCTGGAGCTGGGCAGGGGGAATCCCTTCTCCCCCTGCCTGCCCAGCGCTGCCAGAGCCGGTTGATGGAGGGGAGATGCCCTGGCTCCACAGAGCCTGACAGGAAAACATCCCTTCCCAGGCTCTAGCCTTCTGAGCCTGGTGTGGGGAAACGCATCCCCTGCCCAGCTTTAGCCGCAGTGGCTAGAGCTGGGCAGGAGATGCTTTTCCATGTGCCAGGCTCAGAGGGCTGGAGCCTGGCAGGGGATTGGGTGGTGGCATGGCCCTTCTTGTGGGCCATGTTGCCACACCTACCATGATGCCCCTCTTCCAATTCAGACTAGCAAGTCCTGTCCATGGACATGCTAATTCAAATTGGTTTTCCTAGTGTGGCCATGTTAGTTCGAATTAACTGAATTCAAATTAATAATTTTTAGTTCAAATTGATTCATTCAAATTCGGTTAATTCGAACTAACGCTCTAAGTATAGACATAGCCTTGGAGATTAAGCCAAGTAAAATTTCATTATGTGGAAAAGTGAAAGTGACTGGCAAGAAAGAGAACAGAATTTTCTGAATTGAGAAACTCTTTCCCAAGTGCTCTCACAGACAGAGTTCTATTAATAGGTAGCAAGGACAGCCCAGCGAATGGAAAACTAGATTTGAAAGCTGGAGAGCTGGATAAATTCCTACTTCAGCCTCAGACTTGCAGTATGAGCTTGAGTAAGGTGATTAATTCAGCCAATGGGAACAGACTTCCACACCTAGAACTCATTAGTGATTGCAAAGTTCTTTGAAAGGCCACACAAGCACCCAGATTCATTAATGTAGGAACTTCCAAAGAAAAACGATCTAATAGAAGAGTGCATGCTTCTTGATTGTGTTCATCAGAATGTGTTGTCCTTATTCCAAATATTTAATTTATTAAGAAGTATTGAAGGATTTGTGTGTGTGTGTGTGTGTGTATGTGTGTGTGTGTGTGTGTGTGTGTGTGTGTGAGAGAGAGAGAGAGAGGTGTAATTGGGAGGGGTACAGCAGGGAATAAGAATGTTTTCGGCATTACAGGGTTAATAACATGATAGGAAAAAGAGAATGATTATCATTAGGAAAAAAATTCCTAACTGTCATGGTGATTAACCACTGAAATAATTTGCCTAGGCAGGTTGTGGAATCCCCATCACTGGAAGTTTTTAAGAGCAGGTTAGACAAGCACCTGTCCACAATGGGGTAAGAGGGTATTTGGTCCTGCCATGAGTGCAGGGGACTGGACTCAATGACTTCCCATGGTCCCTTCCAATTTCTGTTGTTCTCTGCAGCGTTAAGGATGTTGCAGATGAAAGCATCTTCTATTCTATCTTAGCATTTGACTGAGACAATGAATACATGCCTTCCATTCTGAACTCTGTAGTGCATGACATAACCTATACATTTGCAGCTGTGCTTTGCTTCCTGAATTACTTTCTGTCTCATGTGTCTTCTTCACTATTGAGAATGAATGTAATAAAGATTGGCACAATTCTCTAGGTGTACTGGAGTCACACAAATGAGCCATGCACACATTTCCTGAATTGACTGTCATCATTGAATGGTCATTGTGACATCCTAAGAAATGCTGTGCTTCATAGTTCAACAGGATCAGAATCTCTTATGAACGCCTTGTAAACAGAGTCATGAATGCAGCACGGGTACCAAGATCTAGATCCTGGGGTCTGTCTACTTAGTTAGCAAGAATGATCAGCATGGAGTAGGAAGATAATGCAAAAGGTGGCTCTGAATGTTCCTCCTGAGGTAGCCCAGCTCTGTACCACACCCAAAATAGGGCTACGTAATGCTGCAATGTAGCCCTTCCTGGTAAGTCTCCAGCCCTACTAACTTCCATGGGTATGTAGTCTTCAGTCAGGTTTTGCCTATAAAAAATTGAATGCCTGACCTGCTTGAGCCTTGTAAGTTTGGGTTCAGAATAGCTTACAGAAACTCTACTGCTTTAAGGTCTCCATTGATTTGCTTCTCTTTCCTAAGGCTTAATTGTACTTGACTTACTGTATCTGCAAACTCAATACTATTGATCAAAGCATTCTCATTGATCTGTGTTCTTGTTTCAGTGACTTTTGCTGCACATATTCATGTCATCTCTCTTTAGCCCTGATATTTCTAAGGGATACATTTCCTGTTTTCTCTTATACTTTGCTGATGGCTGTCTTTCAGGGTGCTGTTTTGGGGCTCCTGCTGATTTCTCTTTCTTAGCTTCCTCTATTGGAAGCTAATTTCAATGAGCGGGGTTAATTATAACCTTTACATTGGTGATACTCAGAATTATTTTTGTTTTCTAATGCTGTCTGTGCGTGCATTATGCAACATTTGGTTGTTATCACAGAATGCAAGTGAATTCCTTTCTCTTCTCTTACAAATTGCAAAGGGGGAACTTCAGGTTAACAAATGCAAAATAAACAGGAGATATTTTATCATCACTATAAACGCTGACAAGACTGAAATCTTGTCTTTGTCCTTTGATGTTTCCACATAGTGACTTTCCTATCTGTCCCAAGAGGCTGATTCTTGCCTGTTTATGCTACATTTGTGACATGGAATCAGGAATTCATCACTGATTGCAATCTGTCCTATTACTGTACTTGATTAATTCCAGTTTTGTCAGCATTTGTCCTTATATTCCTAGAATATGTTGGCTGAGATTCTATGCAGTGTACACAGTGCAGCATAAGCCACCTTTGTGTACTCTGAGTTATGAGCCATGCCTAAGGACTGCTCTTCTTCACAGTAACCTACAGAGTGCTATCTAAGAACACAAGCCCAGCCATATTGGGTTAGAAAAATGGCCCATCTAGCCCAGTATCCTGTCTGCCAGAGGCTTCAGAGAGAATGAACAGAACGGGCAATCACTGATTGATCCATTTCCTTTTGTTCATTCCTAGCTTCTGGCAGTCAGAAGCTAGAAACACCTAGAGCATGGGGTTGCCTCCAAGGGTTAAAGTAAGAGGGAACACACCGAAATGCCGTTCCGGGGCCCAACATTTTTAGGGGCCAGTGTTCCAGGGCTTGCTAAAAATAGAGGAACGCACCAGAATGCAGCATTCCAGGGCCCCTAAAAATGGAAACTGCAACTGGAACGGAGCATTCCTTTGTGTTCCCCCTTAAGCCCTGTAGGCCAGCCAGCAGGGAGCGGCAACAGGCTGGGAGTTTTTAAATATCCCACCCTGTTCTGCTCCCTGAGATCCTGAGGCAGCGAACATTTTGACTCTGTCCCACACCCACCCTCCACCAAGCTGGTGGTGTTCCTTAACTTGCCGGAGCGAGGAGCCCACCTCCATCTCTCCATGGCTGCAGGAGCCCCAGCTAGTGCTGGGGCCCTGGAGCTGGGAGATGGTGAAATGAATAGCTTGGCCTGGGCTGGCCAGCATGGCCATGCAGCACTGCACCCAGGCACGGATCACAGAGTCCATAAAGAACAAGATGAACACCAGCCCCTCCCACCTGCCATTGCCCCCCAACTTGCTTCCCTTGGCCAGGGGAGCCCTGCTGGGCTTGTGACTTCAGGGCTGCTCCTTGCATGGGGTGAAGCATGGGGGGTTGTGGCTCCAGAGGCGGCCAGTTATGCAATGGTGCAGCAGCCCTGGGCTACAGCCTTGGAGGGCAGCTGACCACCTGACTGACATCCCTCCCTGGCCAGGTACCCACAAGCCATGGAAGCAAAGGCTATGGAGCTGGTGGAGGCAGGGTCAGACAGGTCTCTCGTGGGCTGAGCAGCTTGGCTGCACCCCAGAAACTTCGCCTCTCTGATCTTTGGATGAGACCAGCAGGTCCTCTGGTGTGGTGACACTGTGGAGGGGGCTGGGGGCCTGAAGGGGAGTGAAGGCTGGGGGGTGGGTGGTCAGGGGCGCTGGAGTGGGGACATGGGGGCAAGGAGCTTATGGAACGGAGATAGGGGCTGAGGAGGACATGTGGAAAGAGTGGTCTAATGGGGTTAGGTGTTTTGGGGACAGTAGCTGGGGTGGGGAGCGTGCATTTGGTGGGCAGTAGGTAGGGTTGGGGGCAATAGCTGGGGTGGCGGGGCAGGCGTTTGGGGGGTAGTAGCTGGGCTTGGTAATGGGGGCCCAGACATGCATGCAGGGGGCCTAGACATGCATGAAAGAGGCCTGGAAATTTAGGAGGGTTCCAGTACCTGCCAAATTATATTTTAACCCCTGGTTGCATCTCTGCCCATGTTGGCTTATAGCCATTGATGGACTTACCCTTCATGAACTTATCTAATTTTTCTATGAACCTCATCACAAAATTGACATGCAGTAAGTTCTGCAGGTTCACTGTGTGCTATGTGAATATTTCCCTTTTCTTTTAAATCTGCTGCCTATTAATTTCATTGAGTGATGCCGAGTTCTTGCATTATGTGAAGGAGTAAAACTTGCATTTTCACTCTTTGCACGCCAGTCATGATTTTACAAACCTCCATCATATCCCCTTTTAGTCATTTATTTTTCAAGCTGAAAAGTCTCAGTCTTTTTAATTTCTCCTTATATGGAAGCTGTTCCATATCATTAATCATTTGTGTTGCCTTTCTCTGTATCTCTTCCAGTTCTAATACATCTGTTTTGAGCTGAGGTGACCAGAACTGCGCACAGTATTCAAGATGAGGGTGTACCATGGATTGATATACTGGTATTATGACTTTTCCTGTCTTATGATCCATCCCTTTCCTAACAGTTCTTAACATAGTGAGCTTCTTAGTCTATGTCCACACATACATTGTTATTTCAAAATAAGTTATTTTGAAATAAAGTCCTTATTTTGAAATAAGTTAATTCGAATTAAGAAAATGTTAATTCGAAATAAGGGAAAAGCTCAAAGCGAAATAGCATGTCCAAACATAGGACTTGCTATTTTGCTTCAGGAAAGGGGCACCATGGGAGGTGTGGCAACATGGCCCCCTCCTTGGGCCATGCCCCCACCCAATATAGGCTAAAAGGAAGGCATCCTGGGAGGGAGAAGGGCAAAAGTGTTATTTTGAAATAATGGTTATTTCGAAATAACACATCCAAAGAGCATTATTTCGAAATAACCATTTCAAAATAACAGCTGTTTCAATTTAAAGGAGGTTTAAGCTATTTTGAAATGATGGCTCTTATTTCGAAATGATAGAGCCCGTTATTTCAAAATAAGAATACGTCATGTGGACCTAATCTCTTTTATTTCGAGATAACCAGTGTTATTTTGAAAAAAAAAAAAGAGATGTGTGGACATACCCTTAGACTGCTGCAGCATTCTAAGATCTCTTTCTTGAGTTGTAACCAATAATTTAGATGCCATCATTTTGTCTGGATAGATGGGAATATGTTTTCTGTTGTGCATTACTTTGCATTTATCAGCAGTAAATTCCATCTGCCATTTCGTTGTCCAGTCACCCAGCTTTGTAAGATCCTTTTGTAACTTCTTGCAGTTTGCTTTGGACTTAATGATCTAGGGTAAGTTCAGAGTTCACCAGAATCTTCCAAAGTGCTTATGTTATGGCTCCATTCCTGGCATACCCTGATATCCATGGGCCAAAGGTGGTGAGCAGAATCCCTCCCACCCCTTTTAGATGTTCTCTGCTACTAAAACACTGGCCATAATAAATAAAAATAAGCATTTATATGCTTGTCAATCTTTAAAATATTTACCCCCATATAGATGCTATAACTTATTCGATTTTTATATTTTTACGTATTGCAAAACCGAGACAAAGAACCATGCTTTTTTTAGAAGCCTGCCCTGAGTTGCTGGAAATGTGATTGCCCAGGAACACAGAAGGAGTTTAAGTCAGATTCAAAATTAAAAACCAGGTATTTCTGTTTTCTAGCTGTGCGCTTAGTTTACTGGAATATTCTTTCACTCCTTGTATTTATTTGTATTACATTTGGGCTACTACTGTATAGTGATCACTGTCTAGTTCAATCTGTAGTCTGAAACTCCGTGTCATTTGAATGTTACTTCATTATAGCTTCATGTACCATTGATCAACTGAGAATTTGTTGGAACACTTTTTCTGCCCAAGAAAAAGTGAATGTGGTAGGGTCTGAAGTTCTGGCTCTCCAGCTTTTAACTAGAGGCAGGGAAAAACCCCAAACTTCTCCAGCTTTCCTATACCTTAGAAGCAATAAAATAAAATAAAAGGCACAAAGCCCATTTTTCTTTCTTCCTGGGAAAACAAAAAGAATAGGAAGCTACAAGTTTCTCTGGCACTCACAGTGTCTTTCCCTACTGCCTCATAAAAGAAAGATCGGGGTAGCAGGGCTTCGCTTTTAAAGTATTTCTGGCCAACAGAAAAAGCAGAACCAAAGCATTTCACATCATAGTTCTGTCATTTGTTGAGTTACCCACTGTGTGAGCCTCTTATTCAATGAGCTCTGTTTGAGTAGACACCTGGCTCCCAAGCACAACCTCATTTAAGTCACTGAGGCACTGTGCAGAAGCAGAGGTTTTCTCTTTATATTATTATTTATTATATGTATTACCATAGCACTTGAACCTGTCATGGACCACAACCTCACTGTTCTAGGTGCTGTACAAACACTGGACAAAAAAGATGGTCCCCTCACTCCAAAGAGTTAACACTCTAACTACAAGACACAATAAAGCAGGTGGATACAGACTGAGTTGTAAATAAAAGAAAACAAAGAGACATTTGGCCAGCATGATAGAATCTAACCATTGTCAACATGTGTAGGCCTCACAGCAAAGGAACATTTTAAGAAGGGATTTGAAAGAAGACAATGAAGTAGCTTTGCAGATGGGTGTAAGGAGCACAAGCATGTGGTATGTAGGGGAAACTACACAAGGCAGCTTAAAAAGTTGGCAGTATGGGTTGATGAAGGCAGGAGCCAATATTTTGACAGTGAATGACAGTTGATAAGTAGGATGGGACTAGATTGTGATGGCTTTGAAAGTGAGCACACATAGCTTATATTTGGTGCAGTAGAGAAGGAGGAACCCGTGGAAGGATGCAAAGAGGGGTTATGCAGTCAAGAGAATGAGCTAGGTCAATGTACTTCTCAGCAACATTCAGAATCGATACACTCTGGGCAAGACTGAATTCATCACGGCCAAAGAAAAGAATATTGCAAGAACTGAGATATGTGATTATGAAAATTTTAGCCGCATGGATGGATAGGCAAGATCATATCTTAGGTGTTTTGCGGAAAAAAATGGATGAGATTTGGACATATCCTGGATGTGAGAACTTAGAGAAATGACTGAGTAGAACACAACACCAAGAGTCTGAGCTTGAGTGACCTGCAGCATGGTTGTTTGGTCCAAAGGGACTGAGAAAAGCATGTGGGAAGACCAGGGGATTGAGGGGGCTTATGGGACATGGATCTCTTAGCAGGATCAGTACCTCCAGGTATTTGCTTCCCCTATTTCCTGTTCAGCTTTCTTTTATTCTACCTCCTCACCTGAGCAAACCATTCAGAGACACCAAACACAGTCTCTCCCTGCACAACCTAGATCAGTGGTTTTCAAACTTTTTTCCTCGGGACCTAGCTGGAAAAAATCATTTTTCCCATGACCCAACAGTTCCAACTTTGAGCAATGCATTCCATTCGTTTGGTGATGGCAGCCAGCGGGGGGCACTGCAACTCACTATCTGAAGTTCTGTGACCCAGTACTAGGTTCCAGCCATAAGTTTGACAACCACTGGCCTAGATATTCATCATTTGCATCTGTAGGTTTGTGTGTGCCTCATTTGACTCAGAAGATATGAACCTTTTCACCCAGCCCTACTAATAACTACACAGGTACTACACAATTCCATACTGTTTTCCAGGACTACTGTTTTCCTGGAGTAAGATTAAGGTCTCAGGTTGTGAGAAGATTTCAGGATTAAGTATTATCTGGTCTGCTCTGAAACAGAGCATAAAATACAGGAAAGGACGCTGAATTTTTTTTACTGAAAATACAAAAGGCTGGCTGTGGAAAAAATCAATAAAAATTGAAAAGTTAAACTATGTAAGGGAAATATATCAGTTGGGACAAGCTCTGGAAGGCTACAATTCTCACATGCTACCAGAAGAGGGAACTCTTGCCCTTTATATGGTTTTAAGTGAGGTAAAGACAAGATTTCCCATGGCAACATTTTCCAGACATAAATCAAAAGCAAACTAATAACCTTTGATTTATCATTCTTAATGGAGATGTACCTCATATTGGCATGTTATCGCATTTCAGCATTGGCCATTATGATGCCAATCATCTAGTAATTTTCTCCCATGTCATAATCAGTGATGAAGATGTACATTTCCATTCAGCACAATTAGATTTTCATGTTACTTAATGGTACCTCAGGGAATTAAGGCAGTATACCTACTTACACTGCTTCTAACTCTTTCATGGCCATGCTTTTCTAAAATTACATGCATGCCATTGCCCCACTGCCAGTGTCCTGCACTTAGTGTATTTTCAACAGTATGAGCAATGGTAACATTTAAGTATTATTACAAACTGCAGATGTGTAGGTGTCAAAAGACTAGTTAAGTGCACATGATCAGAAAAAATGTTCTCTTACCATTTAAGAGCCATTCTGTACCCTAGGACCTAGGTGAGATTAGCTGAGGGGTCTCAGTCTAGTTGCTAATGTCCACAACACAAAGCTACCACAATTAGCATCCTTGTTAGAAGGATGAGTGCTGATACAAGAAATGGGAGGAGAGTGTTATAAAAAATAGCAGCTCTGTTTTATTTCCACCCAAGTCCAGGGATATTCACCACGTAGTCAACTCTGGCATAGGCTGACCATTGTTTACTCTCTATAGGCCTTCAAGTAGGGGTCTCAAACACATGGCCCACGTGCTGCATGCGGCACCTAAATCTATTTCCTGCGGCCCTCAATGACACTATTATTATTGATATTTGCAATATTGTTGTATGAAAAGGTTTCAGTGCTGCGGCCCTCCGGCTAATGTACTAGTCCTCATTCAGCCCTGTACTAGACCTCATGCGGCCCTCATGGTGATTTGAGTTAGATACCCCTGCCTTAAAGCCTTCCTTTGAAGACCCACTAGCGCCACCATTTGTTCTCCAGATGGAGTGTGAATTGCCCAATTTTGTCCATAGGATTGCAGCTGCCTCCTTGCTCACCCCATCACAAATTAACCTGCCTGTAGTTTAAATCTCACAGGACTGGTCTTCTCATATTGCGGATGTGGGTAGCAATGGGACGTGGGGCTACAGCTGAACTCTTCCAGGAAAGTGCCCAGTCTACTGCAGCAACACAGAGAGACACCAGCCAGTCATGCCCAGCACAGACTTGTGAATGCACCTGTCAGAGCTGACTTTCCAAGAGGAGTGGTGAGGGAAAAGCCAATGTGTGCACTCACAGCCTTGGTGCCAGGACAAGGACTCCCTGGAACCACCTCCCCCATCCATGATGAAGGCCAAGGGTGCTGTTACTCACTACTCAACCAGGGAGAAGGAAAGCTGGCTGTGGCAAGTTCTCACTGCTGGTTTTGTTTGACTCCCAACTGCAGCTGGGCAGGCATGGAGCACTGAGAGGAAGCTAAGCTCTGACCAGACAGAATGTGCTCGCTGCGCTCAGCACCTAAAAGCAGGGTGACGCTGCTGTGATCAGCCCTTTTTCTGAAGAACCCAGGCAGAACATAGCTGATTGCAATTCCCTACAGTCTGGCTGGCAGGAAAAAGACAGTGTAGCATGTCTTTTAATATTGCTCTGCTCTATCAGTCCCCCAGCAATTATGGAAAAAACAAAAATGTGCCTCACTTAGGAAGAAACTCACCAGTATAGCAAAAGGGGGGTACAGTTCCTTAGCAGAAAACTGGTGGAGTTCCATTTACACAGTAGGAGTCCACTCCCTCAAAAACATGATTCCCTCACATGGGTCTGCAAGACAGAACGTGGGGAAATAAAAGGAAGGGCTTGAAGAAGCAGGGGATAGGAAAGAGACTGCAGTTTAGGAGAGAAGGAAGAAGAATATAGCAATAGATGTCTGATGAAGGGCAAAAAGGAAAAGACCTTTAGCACAGGACAGTATTAAACAAGAGACAAAAGGAGAATGTGACTCTGGAGATTAGAGCAGAGTTCCTAGCTCTACTGCAGGCTTCCTGATGTGCTTATCATTTAGGGCTTGACCTTGAGAAGAGCTAAGTACAAATGCCAACTGAAGTTAGGAGGAAGGGCCTACAGAAGGACAAAATCTACAAAATAATTTGTCTGTTTAGATCAGGGTTCTGCACCCTGCAGCTCTGGAGCCGCATTCAGGCCTCTGGCTGCTCCTTATGCCTTCAGGATCCTGGTTCCCCCTACCAGCAGAGGACTACCAGTAGTGACCATGACATGGTTGAGTTCAGGATGCTGATTAAAGGAAGGAAGGAAAGAAGCAAAACAAAAACCCTGGACTTCAAAAAAGCAGATTTTGGCTCCCTCAGGGAACTGATGGGCAGGATCCCTTGGGAAGCTAATCTGAAGGGGAAAGGAGTCCAAGAGAGTTGGCTATATTTTAAAAAAACTCTGCTAAGGGCACAGGAAGTTGCCATTCCAATTAGGAGAAAGAACAAACATGTGAGGCAGCCAGAATGGCTTAGCAGAGAACTCTGCTCTGAGCTTAAACATAAAAAGGAAGTTTACAGGAAGTGGAAGCTTGGTCAGATGTCCAAAAAGGCATATAGAGATATTGCTAGGGACTGCAGGGATAAAATCAGAAAGGCCAAAGGACAAATGGAGTTGTGGCTAGCGGGGGATGTAAAAGATAACAAGAAGGGGTTCTACAAGTATATTAGTAACAAAAAGAGGATCAGGGATGGTGTAGGCCCCTTGCTGAATAGGGCAGGCATCCTTGTGACAGAGGATGAGGAAAAAGCTGAAGTGCTCAATGCATTTTTTTCTTCAGTTTTCACAGGCAGGGTCAGCTCCCAGCCCACTACCATGGGTGTGGCAGATGGGAGAGAAGGAGACAGGCCCTTGGTGACAGAAGGTCAGATTAGGGACTGCTTAAAGAAGCTGGATGTGCACAAGTCCATGGGGCCGGACGAACTGCATCCAAGGGTGCTAAGGGAATTGGCCGACGAAATAGCAGCACCGCTGGCCGTTATCTTTCAAAACTCATGGAGAACGGGGGAGGTGCCAGAGGATTGGAAAAAAGCAAATGTAGTGCCTATTTTCAAGAAAGAGAAAAAGGCGGATCCAGGGAATTACAGACCAGTGAGCCTCACCTCAATCCCTGGAAAAATTATGGAGCAGGTTCTCAAAGAATCCATCCTCAAACACTTAGAGGAAAATAAAGTGATGAGGAACAGTCAGCATGGATTTACCAAGGGTAAATCATGCCTGACCAATCTCATTTCCTTCTATGAGCAGATGACTGGTTTTCTGGATGCAGGAAGAACCGTTGATGTGATATACCTTGATTTTAGCAAGGCTTTTGATACAGTTTCCCACAGCATTCTCATTGGCAAATTAAGGAAGTATGGGTTGGATAGATGGACTATAAGGTGGATAGAGAACTGGCTAGATCAACGGTTTCAGCGTGTAGGAATCAATGGTTCCATGTCTAGCTGGCAACCAGTAATGAGTGGTGTGCCCCAGGGGTCGGTCCTGGGGCCGGTTCTGTTCAACATTTTCATCAATGACCTGGATGATGGAATAGACTGCATTCTCAGTAAGTTTGTGGATGACACCAAGCTGGGGGG
>VOCP01050861.1:0-10786 GCA_007922195.1 Podocnemis expansa
CTGCAGCCCCCCTTAGCAGGCTGCGGGGTGAGCCGCCAGGCAGTGGCTCACCCTGCGGGGGCTGCAGTCTCCCTAGCCAGACAGCGGGTTCGGCAGCTCCACCCCCAAGCCCAGGCGGGGGGCAGAGCCCCCAGGGTGTCCCCAGCCAGCTTCTCCCCACTTCCCCTTGCCGGGGGTAGGGGGTCAAAGGGGCTGAGGCATCCCGACCTCCCTTGCTCCCAGCAAGGGGAAGTGGCGAGGGAAGCTAGCTGGGGCACCCGCCACCCTCCTGCACTCCACTCAGCACCCTGGCCAGGTGCTATGCACCCTGGGAGGAAGGTCATTGTTATTTCAAAACAATCGCTGTTTCGAAATAACATGTCCAAACGGCATTATTTCGAAACAACTGGTTTCAAAATAACCCTCCTTTTGAAACCAAAGTGGTTTAAGCGGTTTCGAAAGGAGGGGTCTTGTTTTGAAAGGAGGGGCTCCCTCCTTTCACAACAAGATGACATCGAGTGGACATAGGGGCTTTTATTTCGAAACAACCAGTGTTTGTGGATATACCCTATGAGACCATTGGTCTGACCCAGTATGGCTATTCTTATGACCTTCAATTCCGGATATTTATTTTTTTCATTAGGCTCTGGGAAATACTTGACAGTCCCAGAGAAAGAGTCCTGATCTTTATTTTCTTCACTCATTACACTCCTCCTACCCCACAGCTCCCATCTAGTCCTGATCTTTATTTTGTTCACTCATTACACTCCTCCCAATCCCTCAGCTCCCTAAAATATGCAATGCAGTCAGAAAATTATTTAAGCTGAAAGCATGACCTTTCACTTATGCCCCCTATTAATTTTTGTGAGCTCTGCCTATTTTTTCCTGGAAATTGCTTCCTTGGCTCAGCTAAAAATAAAAAATGCAGGGTTGCTGTATAAAAATGAAAGAGAAAATTAATTCAACCAAAACAGATGTACTGTGCAAATGAGTTTTGTTTCTGACGCACCTATAAGTGTCATGTGTGAACAGGCTTAGGTTTCACATCATATTCTGTAAGTGGAATTAGTGAACAAGGGAAAGGACTTAGACAAGACTCTATCTCCCACTTGCAAATTAGGGAGCACTGGCAACAAGGTGACACGTGTTCTGTCTGTCGTCATGCTGAGAGGCAGTACAGTGAAATGTCTCTCATCGACAAGAGCTAAACAAAGGAGTGGAGAACACAAGTTCCCATCCTCTGCTAACAGCAGAGGGCTTCCCTTTCTCTCCCAGATGTGGCAAGCCGTATCCCATACAATTCCACCTTCTCTTTGGCAAACACACTGAAAATTGCCCTTCCTGTTTCAACACATTTTAACCATAGCTCCTCAACAGTGCAATCTTTCACTCACAGAAGGAGCTCGACCATTGATTTCAATGGGAGCAGAATCAGAATCCAGGAGTTGAGGCTCACAATGCCTCTCCTACATGAGACTGGTCAATGCACACAGCTAAGATACTAATGCTGCTGATGAGCTAACACCTTTGACTGGCTGATTCTGGAATCCATGGCAGGGCACCAATTTCACAAGATTGTAGAAGAGCCAACCACCAGTACTCCCAGTGAAAAGCTAAACATATGGAAACCCATTTGAAATGGAGGCATGGAACTAGATGTGTTGTGCTGCAAGAGGTGAAAACTGTACTGATAGCTCAGTACTCGGTCTGAGGCACAGTGCTGGGAATTTCAGAATATTTCTTAAAGGTATCCAGTTGGTGAGTTACAAATAATTTTTCACTAAAAATTCAAGACTCCCCCTTTGATTTATTATTACTCTTATTAGCTCTTTTCACTAAAGTAGCATGTAGAGGCTCAAAAAAAAAAAAATCAGACACAGCAGCTTTGTGCTAAGAGACAAGACTGTTTTGGTGCCAAAAGCTTATGCTGTAAATGGAGCTATCTGAGAAAATATTATTGTTCCTCATTTACAAATAGGAGAAAGCAATAAGCCCCAGGTCTGAAAGTAAGTCTGTGGCTGAGCCAGGAACTGAAACCAGGTAGCCTGATCCTTAGTTGAGGGGTAGCCTATCCACAAAGTTACACTGTAAAAATATAATTTTCTAGCAGGAAGCCAGGAAAGCCATTTTAATAATTTTCTTTAGAGCTATCAGTTCTATTCCTATTATTTGTTTCTAGTTTTTCTAAGCTTTCTCTCTTTCTCCAGGGAGAAAAATGCTAAGGCACATAACTATTATATGTGCTTGATGCAGGAATGAATTGATGAAATTCTCTAGCTGGTATTACACAGACAGTCAGACTACCTGATCATAATAGTCTGCAACTCTAAATTGCGGCAAACCAAACGGACACTGCAAATCAGCTTTATGCACTTCCTCGGTTCTGGAAGTCACACAGTGAGACACCATCATCACAGTGAGAATCTCAGAGCTGCCTGCAGCTAACATTGCAAGTGTCTTATAACCCTTTCATGGGAAAGATTCCAGTGTGATTCATACAGATGTGCCACTTAGGAGGACATTGTGGCTTGTAAGCAACTTACTACCCTGAGGCATGCTCTCACATTTTTTCCCCTGGTCTAGCTCTAGCTGGACTGACCACAAAAGTCTTTCAGAATAAAATTCTCAAAAATGAAGAGAACTTAATAGTACAAAGTCCTTCATCCTAGTTTTTCCAATGTGGAGATGGAGAGTTTACATCCCTCTTGCAGAACAAGCAAAGATGACTCGGAGCCGAACAGGAAGCCTCTGGAGTTGTTCTTCCTTCCCCACAGTGTATCTTGATTGGTTTGGTGACTGATTGCACCACAACATTCCTGCTCCCAGGCCCTTACAGAAATGGAAACCTGGTTTTCCTAAAGCCACTATCCCTCGCTGAAACCATTTTCCCTTTCCCAACACCGGTTTCTGCCATAGCCATTTTTTGTTACCTTTCCTTCTCTGAAATATACTTGGAAGAAATACTTTTTAAAAAACCTCGTTAGCTCAAATGTCCTCTGTAGTTTGATGTTCACTCTCTCTCTGATCTTCTAATTATCCTTCAAAGTGTAATAAAAGCTTCATCTTGTCTAATCCCAGATGATTCATTCCTTCCCATTGAGGTTCTTGGATCCTCATATAAATAGACCTTAATTTTGGATGGAATCCTTAATGAGTCAATCTGCATCTTATGGCTGCTTGAGGTCACAGAGTTCCCTCATGATGCTTAAACAATATAATCATTGAAAGAACAAACTCTAAGGCAGCGGAGGTGGGAGGACACTTAACAGACCATACAAGGAAGAGGCAAGCACTCTAGGGCAGACAGGTATTTTCAAAGGGCCTACAGGTCTCATGTCATCTTTTTGGAACAGAAAGGGAAATAAACTTCTTGTGTTTGTTAAAATGGGGAGGGGACTGTTCCTAGTCCTAGTAAAAGTCAGCCATCTCACTGGGTGGGAAGTCATACAACGCAAGTCCTAAGAGTGAAAATTCACTGAATAATAAACAGAGCAATGTGAAATTTGCAATACAATAGCTGCAATGTTTGTCAATATTAGGGACAGAGCAAAACTTCATGGTAATTTCTAGAGTTCTGTGGTGGTTGTTTAGCAAAATATATTCTCAGTGCAATTATTTTTGCTGTGAAATTTTCATTAGTTTCATGACAACTTTTAGCAAGATTTTATGCATTAACAGAAACCACTGAAGACTCCCTCTGCCTTCAGTGGAGCCAGGATTTCAGTCTATCTGTCATTTTGACTTTCACCAATGAAAGCAGTTTCCTGAGCCATGCAAAAATCAAACTGGGAATACTAATGGAGACAAAATGGCAGCTTTTTATCTTCAGAAAACATTTTCACAGAAAACAAGGGCAGAAGGGGGTGGAATGGGGGGAGCCAAATCATAGAACTGTTTCTTTTAGGGATGCCCAGCTCAAAGGGGACTGATTTTCAGAGGGTGAATACATGGCACTTTCTGACAATCAGGCCCCTTTAAGGTGCCCTAAATGGGGGATGAAGACTTAAGGCACCCACTATTCTCTAGTCACTTTAAAAAATGTTGACCATGATTCCAGCATTAGCCAAGAATGGTTGCTGGAAATACTCAGGCTACATGTGACGGGGACAACTCAAGTATTGTTAGGGTGCCGTAATTATGCCACCATAACCTTGTAGTGTTGATATAGTAAGGGAAGAGAGTCTTCTGCGGTAGCAAAAACACTACTTTTCTAAGTGATGTTAACTAGGTAATGGAAGCATTCTACTGTTGACATAGCTTTTTCTACACTGGGGGTTAGGTCAGTAAAGCTACTGAGCTCAGGGCTGTAGATCTGTCACACCCTTGAGCACTGTAGTTGTGTCAAGCTCAGTATAGCCCAGAGCTCATCTGGAATGACTGAAGATGTAAAAGGAACTAAGTGTGCCTTCACAAAATAGGAGTAGAACCTCAGAGTTATGAAAACCTCAGAAATGGAAACTTTGAAACATTCATAAGCCTGAAAAAATTGCTATGCTTGTTTTCAGAAATTTACAACTGAATATTAACTTAACAGAGCTTTGAAACACTATTACACAGAAGAAAAATGGCAGTTTTCCTTTATTCTGGTAGATATACAGGAAACGGGGTGGCAGCATGAAATAAATGTCAAAATGGAGGGGTTTGTGTTGAATTAGATATGAACTCAGATGAAAACAATGGAAGTTAGGACCCTAAATACCTTTGAGAGTAGGTGCTTTAGAACGTAACTGCATGGCAGATGTTGGGGGAAAGCTGAAGGTTTTGGCAGTTAGGTAATGGAGAATTAGACTTGTGGCATCCTGGGATTATATAGTAAACATCATAGTTGCACACTTCTAAAACAATGGCAGAGAAATAGTTAACAATACTGGCACTTACATGGTCATCCTTAAATTTCAGCATTAATGTCTAATAGAGAGGAAGGGGAATTTTCTTCCATGTCATCTAAAGACTCCAGTGAATGAAAGTATGAATATATATTTAATTAACCTTTTCAGTGTAATCTTCACAGTCATGGGGGCTATGAACAATCATCTTAACGAAAGTTCAGACTCTACAGCAAAATTGTATGGCAAGCGGTGAATTCTGGGACATGTTATATGGTCATGGAATTTCAAAATAAATACACAAAGCCTTAGAAATAGAGGTTTCTTTTCAGAGTAAAAGAAGCTGACATTCTCTGCCCCCAGAGAAGGAGTAAGAACAACTCTCAATTTAGTTAAACTTGGTGGGAAAGTAATTTTGATTCAGACGCAGTTCCTAGTCAAAGAAGGTTCTATTAATGTATACGATTTCTTTTACAAAGCATTTCCAATACCACATATTGAAAAATAGTACACCAGTATAAAATTGTATAGCACAACACTGTAGTTCACTGGTGACCTATTGGCTGTGGGCTCTCCCCAAAAGATTCTCTCACACCCCTCTTTGAGCCTCCTCTTTTCCTAGCCTCAGGGCCTCACATCACAGGGACCAGACTCTGTTGAAAGAATGTGGAACTAAGCTGAATTTGTAACTGTGAAACATCTCTCTTGGATCATAGTGTAGACTGTCCTCAGTCTTAAAGCAGGGAGTGGGGTGGAGGGGACATCCTACTTCTACAGTACTCTCAGTTCCTACCATTTTGGGAATAAGAAATTGGAACTGAGACGCCATGCTTTCACCCAATATGGTGTGCTATGACTGCTGGGCTGGCCTATTTGCACTGTTTGAGAACCTCAACATTATTGTGAGAAAACACACATGATGGCAGTGAAAGTGTATTGTTTACTTCGCATATCTGCATCATTTTCTCATGCATTTTTAATCACATGCTTTTGGAGACAGATCTTCCAAGAAGACTCAGCACCCAGCAATTCTCCTTCTGACAAGCATTGTGCAGAGACAGTACCTGACAACATTTCCTGTGAGCTGCACCATCTCCATTCGCTGTCCAGAATCAGGACATGCCCCATCAGAGCCCCAATCTCTTCATATGCCTAATCGAGAAATATTCAGACTGGACATTAGATCCCCCAGCTTTACCACATGCCCTAGCAAGCTCCCATGTTTCAAAATGTGTTTCCAAATTAGAGATACAGGTCCTCAACTGGTGCACAGGGGTCAGGTTTTCCTGACCTCAGTGGACATACAATTTCCACCAGTTGGAAATCTGATCCATAGCCTTCAATTTTTATTTCATTTGCTCTTCACTAACTGAGTGTATAATTAGAACCACCATCTCTCCTCCTTCTGCCCTGCTGCTCCACTATTACGTGCAGAAATTCAGTGCTGTATACCCATATGAAGAAATTGGCAAAGAGAGAATGTGTGCTCTTGGCAGAGGCTTACTCTGGGGTTATGCCAATAAACAATCATTTTCTAGCTGCCACAAGCATTCCATTATTTCTGCCTGGCCATTCAGGCCACTCCAGTTTGGGCTCTGTCAGTCCTTCCTTAATAAATGCCTATTATCAGTGGGTTTAGCCTTCAGTAGTGAGAATTCCTGCTCATCTGAGACTTGGCACTCACAGCTTCAGCTCAAATGTTATTTGGGAAAAAAATTAAACCACATTGTAGCAGAGCTGAGACAATAGAAGTTTGTTGGCTCCAACTTGTATTTGCACTTTGAAATACCTAAAAAAAAACCCTGAATTTTTAAGTTTGTTTTTATAAACAACGTTTGGAGACTAGCTCTTTAGGAAAACACTCATGGAAGTGAATGTGTACATGTGGTTTACTGTGCATGTTTGCTTCGTTTTTCTCATGCATTTTTAATCCCACACTTCTGGGAACAGATTTTCCCAAGAACATTCAGTACCCAGCAATTGCCCTTCTGACATGTATTATGTAGAGACAGCACCTGACAGTTCCTCAGTTGGTGTAACTCAACTGACTGCATGCGCCTGACAGTCTATCTCAAACCAATGCATCTAGGAAACACACATGCTTTCCCCCCCTTTATCCTGAGCCTTCAGAGACTTTACAGGTCAGAGGGGGTAGCCTGTAATTCAAGGCATCTAGCACACTGACGTATCATTGTGAGCAGGGCTGGTCTTAAAATTTTTGGTGCTCTAAATAAGACTTTATTACTATGTTACTGATCTGTCAGAAACAAAAGTTTGCCCTCTCTACACCCAATTCCTGATATCAAATCAACTTTAGCTTTAAAAGGATAAAAAGAGGCTATATCCCCATTCCTGTCAGTTCCCCTACCCGCATGGTTGCCAGCCATCCAGTATTGTCCTGGAGTTTCCAGGAATTAAAGATTAACCTTTCATTAAAGATTATGTTATGTAATCAAAACTTCAGGAATACATCCACTCAAAATTTGCAACACTGCCTACCTATGCAGATAGATAGATAGGCATCAAAAAATGGGTGTTAAGCTTTAGAACCAGTAAACAGCATGCACACTACTCCACTGTCCTCGTGCAGATTAGGAGCTATTGTAGTTACACTGCCAGGCTCTGTGAGCCGAGGTACGCATGCCAGACGGTGCATGTCAAAGCCGAAAAGGTTCATGGTTAGAAAAGATCTACACTGCATTATTTTCCACCTGGATGCCTTGGTTAAAGTTAAAAATTGGCTAGTGAAATGGCTGCACTCCATTTCTGCCTGTCTGGTAATGACTGCTGATAGGCTGTGTCCCTTTCCATCTTCCCCTTCCTTACCGACTTTTTGGTTCAGAATTATTGACTGGCATGTAGCCTAAGAGAAATATGATGTTTGCATTGCATAATATAGGGGGTCACGTTTACAAAACTCTATGTCATCAGCATAACGTATGAAAATCACCAAGGATTTGTATAGACAGGAAGTGTGGGCAAGAGTTTTAAAAAGAGGGGGTGTGTAGACAGGAAGTGTGGGCGAGTTAAAAAAGGGGGGGAGCAATAGAGCTGATATTATTGGCTGATAAAATGAGACCCTTAGCCACTGCTTGTGGGAAGTGAGTAGTGGTCACACTGCAGGTTAATACCACACTGGTGCACATTTGGGGTAACCTTGCAAAGCCAGGTGCCTGGGAGTGAGAGCTTTTTCAGAGAGACACTTTCCTTCCGCAAGAGTTACTTGGTATATGTCTTAGGAACCGTTTACATCTATTTTCACATAAAGTCGTCTGAGACTCATTTTTACCTTTTGCAATCCTCCAGATTCACTGAACAGCAGTGACAGCAACAGCACTCCAGGGAACAGACTACCACAGTGAGCTGTGACAGAGAAATGAAGAGAGGGAATGGGAGCATGTGAGGTCTCTACCATTGACTCCTTTCATTACCCAGAGGAACTCCTATCTGTTTTCAAAACTACTAAAGAATCAGAATGCTGTTACTTACTCAAAAGTACCAGAATCACCTGTGGAACTGCAGCTGTAACAGCAGAAAAATAGGAGACTTAAATGACTCGTTCAGATAAACCTCTGAGTTTTCAGGTGCATACATTAAACTGGATTTACAAACCTTCTGAGGTCAACACACTGAGTCCTGGACCCCTCATGAGGGCAAATGGTTGAGCACATCTGAAGCTGAACTCCTCCTTAATGCACCCTTCAACTCTTTGTTTCAAATTCCATCACATGGATTTCACAGGCAAAAACCTGAATAAACTTCTTTAAAAGACCTGACATGTACAATCTATGTGGAGTGTAAATTGAACCTAAATAAATTTACCAACAATTTGTGTATTATTCTTATTTTGGCAGTTTTGTTTCAATTTGGGCAATATTACAAACAAAATTAGTATAAAGAAACCTTTACCAAACTGCACCAGTGAACAAACAAAATAGAGATGGTGTGTGGAGGAGAGAAGAGATGAGGAATTTTGCAGTGAGGAGAGGAGAGATGAGGAAGTTTGGTTTTTGACAAATTCAGTGAAAAGTCACAATGGGTCTGCTTTATACATGGTAATTTCCTGCACAGCTCTAGTACTGGTGCACGGTTCAGTTCATTACGGCATCAGCAGCGTGTCTACCAAAGATTGAAGTAATTTCTCTCATAAAGCCAGACTACAAGGAAATCCTATCCTCTGAATTCCAATCCCAAAGATAACTCGTCATGAATTAAAACATACCGTTGCTCCTTAGTAAAATAGATTCCTTGCATTAATTAGTGGCAACTGTATAGACCAGCAGTTCTCAGCCACTGTGGGTACACACTGTTGAGCCACCACACAGTGGTAAGTGTGTCACACAGAGCTGGAAAGATAGCTGCATTTGTCCTAGGATGGGTGTGCTAGTGTGGCCTGTAGGGTCCCAACAAAATGCCAAGTACGTCATGATCCACAAAAGGCTGAAAACCACTGGTACAGATGCAGTACAGAACTGCCTCCTACTGGAATGTTACTGATCAAGTCATACAAAAGTTCCCTCTGGTTGAGGTAAGGGGGAATGAATTTTAAAGGCTACTCAGCCCAAAATGAATCTGCATGGAGCCGATTCTGAATGCTGCACCTACCAGACCAAGATCAGATTCATAATCCCACAAGTGGGTGGAGATCTGTGTTTCAGGAGTGTAAACCCTATATTTGAATTCCATTTCACCTGAGGCAGCAGGGTGGCCCCACTGCTTGTAAATGTGCTACATAAATCCATGCCAACTGGTGCCTAATTAGATGGACACTATTACCCAGTCTTTTACTCCCTGACAGAAGAAAAGTTCCTCTGCCACCAACTCTTCCTCTTGCTCTGGCAGTAAAGATTTCCTGCTGATGACTGAAGAGCTACTTCTGACCTCTCTGTGGAAATGAATAGGGAGACAACCTGATGACCCCTAATTCAGGAAGGATATGTGACCAAGGAAAGGGGTAAGTAAATACACCTCTAGGCCAAAGTAGAGCAATATCTTTTGATCCAGATCTAGTGTTTGCTGCCTGCCAATTCACTGACTTGCTGACCACGAGGGGTAGGAAATCATAAGAAATGCCCTCGTCCCTGCCCACTCACTGCAATTACCTGGAATTGGCTGAATATAAGCATATCATCAGCCAATCACAAGATAAAAGCTCAGTTATTTTAATGATTCAGCTACAGGCCTTGCTGATCATGCAAAACAAAAGAAAGAGGCATTTTGCAGCCTATGTCTTGATGCTTTGGAAAGTGGGACAACAGCCAGAGAATCAAAACATCTGGTAATTCACACAGCTACACAGTGAAAGTCCTATTTAAGAAAAAAAATTCTTCATTTCTGCATTATGAGGCACACTACGGCCAAGTCTTCCGTCTATTTTCACCATTTATATGGTCCTTTATCCCCTCTTCCCCAACATTAATCCCACTATTGCACCTTCCCTTCTTTCCAGCCTCACTCAAACACTCAGCCTAGTCTTGTTCTTCCTCAGTTAGTACACCCAACATTCTTCCCTCACAGAAACCCATCTGCAAAAATAACTTTATTGTTTTTAGACTTGTCTCTTTCCTATCCCTCCAATTCATGCTCATCACTGAGAGACCACTTACTCTTCTCTGTTGGTATTATTAACTCAATTTCTAAAGATGCTTTCCCCATTTCTCTTGAGAAGAGCCTCCACCCTGTAGTCTGTAAAGAATTCTCTCTTTTATCTGCCTCTCACTGCAAAGCACTGTGTGATTCTCTGTAGGAGGCTGCTTACTAAAAATAAATTAAAAGACGACCAGTTTTCACTTATGCTTAATCTAATTAAGTTTTGCCACCCTAACACAACATGGAGCAACAGTGACATTTCCACTCTATTAAACAGAGCTTTGTTCTTTTTCTGCTCCTTCCTTCCTTTCCCTGAGAGAGTCAAACCAAGCACAGTGGTTGGGTTGTAATATGAAAATGATTCATACCATCAAGATGCCATAAAAAAAAAA
>ML682804.1:873-13167 GCA_007922195.1 Podocnemis expansa
TTTAATAATTTTTCTTAGATCAAGTTTTTGTTAAATTGAAAATTCAGAGAGAGGGAAGCTATTTTTGGATGATAAGAAAAATTCAGGTCCTCTCTCACCTTAAGGCACTGGATTCCAATTGTCTAATGTATGTTATTTCCTTTATGCTGCCTGACTCTCTCCTCTTCCATCTTATTTTAATATATGTATTCACACATTCCTCATCGCTTTGCAGGTGATCTAAGTAATGAAAGTCAGGTACTGTTTGAGGATGAGAGTAAGAAACAAGGGACTTTTGGCCTCCTCTTAGATACCCTGACGTAAATCAAAGGAGGAGTCTTGTGGCACTTTTAAAAGCTAACAAATAAATAAATTTGTTAGTCTTTGAAAGTGCCACAGGATTCCTTGTTTGTTTCCCTAAACTAGACCTGCATCGCCACAGTTGCTTTTCTCTTTGCCATGCTTTGGGACTGGTGGTCTGACTGCAATCAATGACAATGGGGCTTATTTACAGTGCAGAAGGAAGGACAAAAAACGACTTGAATGTGTAGATTGATGGCCATTAACCCTAAAAACCCAGTATTTTCATATGAGCGCTAGCCTGGGGTCTTCTCTCTCAGGTATAATAGATCATTATCTGCACAGAGAAGTTTGCTCAAAAAGACATTCCTGAAGACTGAAAACTCTTGTTAAATGTAGAAGGAAAAAAGTTCTTTAATATCTGAGAACACTTTCTGGAGATGCTGATGTAAATTCAAAGAGGAGGTCCTGTTTTGTAAAGGTTGGGGATGTGGCATTCTCCTGGCTTTGTCCCCGTTTGCTTGACTGAGGCTGGCTCCATAAGTTTTACCTCAACACTTGCCCTTTCTCTTCCCCTCAGGGAGCAGTTGTGGGAAGGTGGCTAGTTAAGTTGAGAGTTACTGTAAACAAACCCTGCCTGGTTGAATTCCCTTCCCCCTTCCCTGACCAGCCGGAGCTGCTCCCTAGTCCCACAGCTTGAAAAAGCTCCCTGCTTCCTTACTCCAGCCGGCTGCATGGGATCCCCCAAAAGCGTGAGGCCCCCCAAAGTGCAGGGCCCAGGGTGGTTGTGCCCCCCCGGCCCCCCAGGGGGGGCAGGCCGGCCGCCGGCGCCCCCCCCCCCGAACTCCTACCTCCTCCGTCCTGCAGAGAGAAGCCCCTGCCGGAGAAGCTGCTTGTTTGAAAGTGGCTCCCCTCCCCTCACCCCCCCCCCCGGCTGGTCACACATCTGCCTGCAGCACCTGGGCGGGGGAGGGGAAGCTGCAGCTCCCAGTCACAGAGCTCTGCCGGGGTCCCAGCTCCCAGCGCCACAACTGGGGGTCCAAAACAGACTCGGGGCTCCATGGCAGAGATTCGGGGCACATACCCCGGGTGCCCTGCGCCAGCAACGCCACTGATGAACAAAGATGTGGTAAAAGACATGAGATGGAATGCATGGTATCTTGCCATTAGAGAAAAAGCAGCATAAAGTGGAAGCATGGCATGCTGTATTCTTGGTGGAAAATGGAAAACTTTACATATAATGTATAACTAAATCAAATTACCACTTCAGTGGTCCATCAAGCTTCACATCACCCTTGCCTTCAGCCCCCAGCCTCAAGCACCCCATATCTAAGGGGTCCATCCATCCCCCCTCATTCTACTCTTATGCACCCAACTCCTGAGTGGTCCTCAGAATTTCAACCCCACTCCAGCCTCATGTTTTCCACACCCCCCCAGTAGTCCACAGAGCCCCCCACCCTGGTCTCATATCCCCCCACCCATTTGGGGTCAGTTCTCCCCTGTATCTGGTTTCTTTCCCCACCAATCCACCTCCAGTCACCCACTTCTACCACATCCTGGCCTCCTGGTATCTGAAGTCTCCTTGGTCCTCCCTGGTACCCAGAACTTGCTTCTTAGTCCTCTGCTACCCCAGCCCTCAAAGGGTCATCACACCACTATCTTCTAGATCATAGTCCAATAGCTTCAATTTGTGGCTCTGAGCCCAAAAGTACTCCTACGTACTCAGATCCTGCTTTGCTGCCCAGATCCCACCCCCTCCCATCACCACCACCCCCCAACCTCATCTCTACTACTTGGTTCATTTAGGGGCATGAGGACTGTCTGGTGAACATAGCAACACTAGAGGCTCAGGCAAGCCTTATACATCCCATTCTTATTTTAGGAAAATAATGTCACCCTACTCTCCAGGTGAGTGGGGAGTCGGCAGGTGATTGGGGATCTTGGGGGGGCATGCAGGTGATATGGAGAGAGAAGTGGGGGGGGGAAGCTGGACATCGTCTATACCAAAAAATTTTCACAAAAATTAATTCCCTGATCTAATTCCTAAGAGTGACAGAGTTACAGTGATCTGATAAACACCTCTGAACTTTGTTTCTAGATTCAGATATCACAGTTTGGGTTCATCCTTTACATACAGCACGTCCAAAGGTGTTCAATACAATTTACCTGTGAGGAAACTCAACAAGCTAACACCACGCCTGGAAAGTAATTTGAAGCCCCTAAACAAATGTCTCCCCATCTCCTGTTTATTGCACTAGCAACTAGCTATCTCAGCATTACAAGACGAGGGCTGCCAACACCTTTACTATAAACCAAATCTACAGTAGCACCCTTCTTATTTACTTTTTGCATAAATAAACCAATTCACATGTGAGCATGCATGCACGCGCACACACAAAATGCCTGTAGGAAATACTATATTGCCCGGCTCCATGCACATGCAACCCCATCCATATCAGTGAGAGACAGTTCTGTTACCATTTGTGCACACAATAAGAGCAACAATTCTATCCACCTTATATGTCCATACATCCAATCCATACTTCAGTAATCCGCTGGCAAAAATGCAGTGGAAGACTGCATCAAAATCTTTTCTAAAGTCAAAGCATATCACATCTACCACTTTCCCCACATCCACACCCAATCATCTCATCATAGAAAGCAATCACCTGCGTTTAGTGAATCTATCCTGATTGTTCCTGATCTCCACCCTTTCCTCCAGGTGCTTCAAATTAGATTTCTTGAGGACCCCGCTTTAATTTCACTGGGGACTGGTGTAGTATTCTATCACTTCCCTGCTACTTTTTTTTTTCTTTTAAGAAAGGCCTTTTTTTTGCCTTTTTGTAATTGTCCAGGACATCCCCTGATTGCCATGAGATTTCAAGATAATGGCCAATGACTCTATAATCGTATCAGCCAACTACTGCACCACCCTCAGATGCATTATATCTGGCCACATGAGCTTGTGCACATCCAGCTTTTCTAAATAGTCCTGAACCTATTCTTTCAGCATGGAGGGCTGCTAACCTCTTCATTCTCAACTGTCCACTGCAGTAGTCTGGGACAGGACTGTAATTAGGCCAGGGCAACTGGGGCAAAGCCCTAGGCACTGAATTTTAGAGGGTGCAGGGGACAGAAAACTCCCCACTGCCTTTTTGTGGTGGCTGGGGCCAGATCGGGCCCTGTGCTAGATCAGGGCCTGGATTGTGTGTGGGTGGGATGCCTTTGGGGCTGCCTTCTCCAGGCACCAGAAGAGCTAGTTCTGACCCTGCTCTGGGAGGCGATTCCATCTGTGAAGAAAGAGGCAAAAAAAGCATTGAGTACTTCAGTTTTTTCCACATCACTGGTCACTAGGGTTGTCTCTCTCATTTTGTAAGGAACTCATACTTTCTCTGACATTCTTGTTGCTAACATACCGAATAGACTCCAAGCTCAGATGGAACCAGTGTGATGATTTAGTCTGACCTTCTGATCAGTGCAGGCCACAAAACCTCGCCTACCCACACCAGCAATAAGCCTCTAACCTATGACTAAGTTATTAAAGTCCTCAAATTGTGATTTAAGGACTTCAAGATACAGAGAATACATCAGCAGGTGAGCCATGCCCCATGATACAGAGGAAGGCAAAAATCCCCTAGAGTCCTAGCCAAATCTGTCTTGGGGGAAAATTTCTTCCCAGCCCTAAATATGGCAATCAGTTAAACAAGAGGTTTCAAATACGCACCCCGCGGGCTGCATGTGGCCTGCAGAGCTGCCTCCTGTGGTCCCGATAACATCCAGAATCCTGGGGCTCCCACCTTTTCAACCGTTGGGGTTTTCAAATGCTGAGCCTCTCTGCTGAGGGAGAGCTTGGCATTGGCAGTGCTCTCAGAGCGGGGCAGGCCAAGCCGCATCACCTCCCCCCTGCATCATCAGCCACTGACAGGGAGGAGCCGAATTGCTGCCTGGGAGCTGCCCCACTCATGTGCAGCAGTTGGTCAAGCTTCTGGAGCAGGCTGAGCTGTCCAGAGAAGACTCAGGTTGGGGGGGGGGGCTCAAAGGAGGGCAGCCTGAGCACATGGGGACGGTTCACCAGGGGCTCCATTCTGGGGTAGCGCCAGAAAGCCCCACCACTAGCCACAGCGCAGCCCCCAGGGCTTTCCTCGCTGCCAATCCCAGCACAGGCAGGGCGTGTTTTCCCCCAGGAGGGTGGGGTAGTGTTTTTTTCTTCCACCCGCCCCAGTGCTGCTAAATTCTGGCGGGCAGGGGATGTTTTCTCCTCTGCTGGCTCCACTGCAGTTTGCAAAATGATTAAGTTTCCCACAGTTATGACAGAGTTTCCCATAGACAAAACACCGTTTGGGACCATGCTGTGATCCACACTTACCACAAGACCGTCTGGGACTTCGTCTTCCTGATAGCAGAGGTTGGTTCCACATTGTGATTTGAACCACTTTGGCTATATGCTGTTTGTTTAAGTGCATGAACTGTCCTTTCTGGTGAATTCAGCTCTTTCACTTGTGTTACCATCATTTCAGTGGGCCTATATATTTGGAGGGCTTCATTCAAAGACATCTCCCCTGTTCTGAGCAGTCTCTCTCAACACATTGTCTGTAATGCCACAAACGAGTCTGTCTGATCAGAGACTCTGCCAAGCCACCAGTTACAGCTTTTACTGAGTTTCCTTAAGTCTGTAACATATTGCTCTATGGTGCTTTCTGGTTTTTGCATGCATGTAAAAAAATCTATGCCTCCTTAAATTCTCCTTCAAAATTTTCTCCAAGAACTTGCATACTACGGAGGTCAAACTAACAGACCTGTAGTTACTCAGATCACTTTTCTCTTTCTTGAAAATAGGAACTATAGAAAACTGTAGGTCTTATTACCCTTCATGTCCCCCGCTAATTGCAACTCCAATTGTGCTTTGGCTTTACTAATTTCCACCCTTGCATGCATGCTTAATGTTAGGGGATATTTGATATTAGGGGTCCGTTTGATATTGGGGATCCAATTCTGTGTTAATACAATAGAATAAGATGCTATAGCAAAGGTCCAATGGGGCTGTAGTGAGCCATGGTCGTGGGATTGTTTCTCGGGTAAGACTATGTATCCAATTACTTTAAACAAACTGCCTAGGTTGCCTCATAAAAGTTTGTTATCTCCCCTCTCTCACGCTTTGTGCTCAGCCATCTGAGCAGGAAATGTGGGCTACAAGGTCTCATCTATGCTGAGAATAAAAAGGGAGTACTGCCTTCTATCTTTTGCTCATTGTTCCTGGCTTCAAGGCCTCTCTGAATTGTAAGATCAGCGTCTTTAGTCTGAAGTTAATGAATTTGCAGGCACTGCGGCTGCCCAGGTTCATGCAAATGATGACAACAGTAACCAGAGGCGGGGATAATTGTATGCATCCTGTAATCATTAATATGCATTTAATAATGTTAATATAACCGAATAAGGGTCTGTAAACGCTGTCAATCATGTAAGCATTAACATAACATTATCATGCTGTAAAGGATAAAAATGTGGTAATGCTGCTAATCGGGGCTTGCTCTCACCCTCCCTTCTTTTGGGGTGAGAGGGCCTGCTGCTCGAGGGGCTAACCTCTTTGGGTTACCCTCTGATGCAGTGCTCTTTGTTGCTCAGCTGACCAATAAAGAAACCTGAACCACACCTCGTTCTCTGCGTATTGGAGTCTCAGCTGGGAACGGGCCTTCATCATCAGGGGGTCAGGGGTCTCATTGAGGGCCCTGATTGTTTATTTCCCCAACAACTGTGGCGAGCCAGGCAGGAGTTACCCAGCTCACCCCGAAGGTGCTGCCATCCAGCCCCAACCCCGGCCGGCCAACAGATTGGGTGAGTTCACCTATGGGACCTTGGGGCGGGACTGCAGCCCCTGTGGGGCGATAAGGTGACTTCTATGTTTGTTTGTTCTAGTGTGGTTCAGGTCCTGTATGTCTTTGTGTATGTCTGTTTGTCCTGTCATAGGCCTGTCTTCTTGTGGTTTCACCACCCTGGGGTGACACAGACAGTTCTAGTGTAACTGTCCCTCCAACTGCAGGGCACACACGATTGAGCAGTTGGTAGAGCTGTGTGGCGGAGTTTATGTCTCCATTCCCGCACGGTGAAACCACTTCTATCCCTTTGTACTCTGGATAAGTCCTCTATTTTGTTTAAGGCAACTCAGAATTCTCCTTTCCAGGTTGGGGAATTCTTTCTGCCCTTTCCAGGTTGGGTAGGGGGTGAGTCCTTCATTCTGTCTGAGGTAAACTAGAATTCTCCTTTCTAGGTTGGAGAATTGTTCCTGCCCTTTCCAGGTTGGGTAGGCTAGGCTGAGCCAAGAGGACAGACTCTGGGGAAGGACTAGATCTGTTGGACAGATCAGGAAAGGGACGTCCGCCTAGGGTGAGAAATGGGACAGGGTCAGTCCATCCCAGAAAATAGTCCCCTAGGAAAAGTTCTGGTAAACTGAAATAGACTCGCAGGCACAGGAGTCTTACAGAAACAAAAACTGATCAGTTTGTGTCACCAAAACTGGCCAGGTTACACTTATGAAAATCCAAACCTGCAATGGCCTCAATTGGGAAGTTTGGATTTGGACAAATTGAGGTACCTCAGAAAAACTCTCGAAATTCTCCACCCTAAACAATTAGATTACTGGCATGTGTGGACAGCCATGCAGGATGTGGAAACTAGGCAGGCAAAATTGGCAATGCCAGCATGCAAGATTTTTGCACCCCCTCCCTACTGTCAGGCTAATGCTCCGAACCTTGATGAATGGCGATCCACCGCCATGCCTCAGTTTCCGGACCGTTCACCCGCTCGAGCAGAACACTCATCAGTGTCATTCACAAATGTGATTACCTCTACTCCAGACTCCCAAAAACCACATACCTCTGGTCTGGAGGAGACTTCCTCAACCCCATTATCTTCCAAAACAGAGGTCTCGAGCTACGGCTCCCCTCCTACTCTCTCCATCTATTCACCATCAGGATCAACTGAGGGGACAGTTTCCCCAATGACAAAGTCTGGCGTTGATAATCAGAATCTGGCCAGGGAGATGCCACTTAGACAATATCCAGTACCCACCCCAACCGGTATTGCATACCCTTATACTCATGTCCCCTTCACGCCACAAGAGCTCCAGGCCTGGCAGCAGGGGACCCCTAAATTTAGAGATGACCCTGAAGCCGTTCGCCGAAAGATCCAAACTATAATCTCTACCCATGATCCTACCTGGGTAGACATGAATCAACTACTAGATACTCTCCTAACATCAGCCGAAAAATTGGATATTATAAATCAGGGAAATTCATGGCAATTAAAGGATGCCAGCCATCGTACGGCATGGCCACTCCAGAACCCCCACTGGAAAATGAATGAGGGTAAAAATCATCGGCAGCGTTTACTGGAGGCCAGGGAAACCCTTCTTAAAGGAATGAAGCAAGCAGGACGTAAAACCAGGAACTGGACAAGGGTGACATCTACTGTCCAAGGGTTGAATGAGCACCCTCAGGATTATTACAGTCGCTTACTAAAGACTATAGAAATGCATGGAGGGGAATTTGACCTTTCATCCCCACAGAGTCAGGGAATCCTTACGTCCACTTTTGTTGGGGGCTGTGCAGCGGATATAAAAAAGTTTATTACTAAGTATCACCCTGACTGGAACAGTAAGACTATGCCACAGCTCCTGGATTTGGCCATTCATGCCTTTGATCGGCGCCCAGCAGCGCAGAAAGCAGAAAAGTTAAAACAAAAACAGCAGGAGGCAAAGTTTCTGGCAGCTGCCCTTAGTTCTCAATTTCAGCCGCGCGGCCGTGGACAAGGGACTCCTCGGTCCAGGCCTGTTTCATTCTCAGGCAAACCGGGGACTAGCCCTCGTCCTAATGATATCTGCCACTATTGTAAGCAGTCTGGTCACTGGAAGCGTGATTGTCCAAGTCGACCCAGGGGGCCCCCACCCACAAGAGGACGCGGAGAAAAGCACTTTGGGACTGCCTTAAATCCAAATGCAGATTCATGGGGCCAAAGTCTTCAGCAATATGTGGGGCATGAAGTTGTTGGGGATACAAATAATGAACAACAATAGGGACTCGGGGGGCTCTTCCACATGATGTACCTTGGGGAAGCAAATGTTTTTTCGTTTCATTGTTCCTCTACCACTCCTTATATTCCTATCCAAGTTGCGGACAAAGTCTATCAGTGCTTAATTGATACTGGAGCAGACCTTTCTTCACTGGGTGTTTCTCCTAGAGGTGCGGGGTTAGCAGTTCAGGGATCAGAAAGAATAGTGGGTGTCACGGGCACACCTATGCAGGTTCCTTGCAGCTCCCCAGCCCAAGTTAGGATAGGACCCCTTACAGCGGAGCACTCTTTTCTCCTTGCAGAGGGCACTCCTGTTAATCTACTAGAACGTGATCTCCTGTGTAAACTACATGCTACTATTGAGTGTTCCCCTACAGGAATTACCTTGTTGCTCCCAACGACCCAGCTGGAGACGCTCCAAATGGTACTAATCGCACCCTCTTCTCCTACTGCCACTCTTCCTACCGATTTGCAGGATTTACCACCTTCCCTATGGGGATGGTCCTCAACTGACGTGGGTCTTCTCAGATCAGCTGATCCGGTTCAAATCAAGGTAAAACCAGGACCACCACCCTCCATACCACAATACCCTCTGTCCAGGGAGGCGGAGAAAGGTTTGGAACCCATTATTGATAGCTATCTTAAGCAAGGTATCCTGCGTGAGTGTATTTCACCTTGTAATACACCTATTTTACCGGTAAAGAAGCCAAAGCCCGGCCCAGATGGCAAGCCAGTGTACCGATTCGTGCAAGACCTACGGGCTATCAATAATTATGTTATCCCATGTCACCCTGTGGTTCCAAATCCAGCCACAATAATTACCTCCATCCCTGCATCTGCACGGTACTTTACTGTTTTAGACTTATGTGCTGCTTTCTTTAGTATACCTGTTCACCCTGACTCACAATATCTTTTTGCCTTCACCTGGAAGCATCGTCAATTATGCTTCACTAGATTAGCCCAAGGATTTGTGAAATCCCCCAGCTTATTTTCTCAGATTTTACATAAAGATTTGTCGACTATAATTCTGACAGCAGGGTCTGCCTTGATTCAGTATATAGACAACCTTCTATTGGCAGCTCCCACTGAAGCTCAGTGTAAAACTGACACTAAGGTGTTGTTACAAGGACTGGCCACCAGAGGGCACAAGGTATCTCCAAATAAGCTGCAATATTGCAAGCCTGAGGTAAAATACTTGGGACACCTTATAAGTCATCAAACTCGCAAACTGTCTCCTGGGCGAATACAGGCTATTCAAAATCTCCCTCGGCCTCGGACTAAAAGACAGGTCCGGGCTCTCCTGGGGATGGTTGGCTTCTGTCGCCCCTGGATTCCTGCTTTGGGCGAGATGGTCAAACCCTTAGTAAAGACCACCACTAAAAGCGCCCCTGAAACACTGGTCTGGACTCCTGACCTGGAAACAGCTTTTCATCAAGTTAAACACGCCCTCATGACAGCTCCAGCTCTGGGTCTACCGAATTATTCTAAACCTTTTACTTTGTTTGTGCATGAAAACAAGGGTGTCGCTTCAGGAGTGCTGGTTCAACCTTGGGGTACGTCACAAAGACCGGTGGCCTACTACTCTGTTCAGCTGGATCCGGTCGCACGGGCTGCGGTTCCATGTCTTCAAGCGGTGGCTGCTGCTGCTGTCCTTGTGGAAAAGGTACAAGAGATAGTCCTCGGGCACCCTCTGACTGTTAAGGTTCCGCATGCAGTTAAGGCACTCCTTCTCCAGCATAACACCCAGCACTTCTCTAACCAACGACTAAACAGGTATGAGGCATTGCTTCTGGCAGCAAATAATATTGTTTTGCAGCGATGTTCTACCCTAAATCCAGCCACCCTTTTGCCTCCCCCGGATGCTGGGAAGCCCCACCATGACTGTTGTACGCTTGTGGAGTTTCAGAAAAAACCTCGGCAGGACCTCTCTGATATTCCCTTACAGAACCCAGACTATGTATTGTTCACAGATGGCTCTGCCTTTGTTCGGGATGGAGTCCGATATGCCGGGTATGCTGTGGTACTCTTGCAATGGGTATGGGAGGCTCGGCCTCTGCCCAAGGGTACCAGTGCTCAGGCAGCGGAACTCATTGCCCTTAGACGCGCCTGTGAGTTAGTGGCAGGTGCTTCAGTAACTATTTACACTGACTCTAAATATGCCTTTGGTGTGTGTCATGCCACGGGCCAGCTGTGGAAACAGCGGGGGTTTTTAACCTCAGCTGGTGGCCCAATTGCTAATGCCCAAGAGGTAGCTGAACTGTTGCAGGCTATCCACCTACCAACTTGCATTGCTGTGATCCACTGCCCTGGACATTCCAAGGAAGATTCGGACGTTGCTCGTGGTAACCAGCTTGCTGATTCAGCTGCCAAGTCAGCCGCGCTGCAACCTTTTCCTGGAGCCATTCAAGCCACACAGGTTGTTCTACCTCCGCTATCCTCAGTCTATCAAGCCGTTCCCCTCTCAGAATGCAGTCTGTGGCGGACCAGATGGGAAGCAACCCCTGACCAGGGTGTGTGGCGTGTTCCTGATGGTCGCCCCATTGCTCCCCGTTATCTGCTTCGGACGCTTGCACTTGATGCCCACAGGTATGGTCATCTAGGAAAGGGGGGAATAGCCCAGCATGTCCTTACATCCTGGTTTGCACCAGGAATTCATATGGAAGCTGCTAGGGTAGCACAAAACTGCCCTACCTGTCGAGCATTTAACAAACAGCCAATTCGGTCCAAACAGAAAGAAGGGCGTCCATGGGCATATTTACCATTTCAAAAGTTGCAAATTGACTTTGTTGATTTACCTAAAGCACAAGGATATAAACACTGTCTTGTTATAGTGGACCAGCTTACAGGATGAATTAAGGCTTTCCCTGCCAGAAAAGCAGATGCTGCAGCAGTTGTAAAGGCTCTTCTTAAGGACATTGTGCCAAGGTTCGGACTCCCAGAAGAAGTCAACTCTGACCGTGGTACTCATTTTACTGAAAAGGTCTTACAAAAAGTGTATAAGGCCTTCGGTATCACAGCAAGGTTTCATACTCCTTACCATCCTCAGTCCTCGGGGCAGGTAGAAAGGATGAATCAGAGCCTCAAAACCCTTTTAGGAAAGATCTGCTCTAAAACTAGGTTAAAATGGCCGGATGCTCTATCGGTGGTACTGTTTGCTCTCCAAATACGGCCAACTAAGCCACTAGGCCTGTCTCCATATGAATTGTTGTTTGGTCACCCTCCGGTGTTGTATAAAAAATGGTCTAACCCGCATGTTAGTCTATTGGGGGGAAATGATAAGCTTGCTGACTATGTTTTATCTTTGCAGAGGTCTTTCCGTTCCCTCCATAAATCTGCGGCTCTGGCACAACCGGTTCCACTAGACTGTAACCTACACCCTTATCGGCCAGGTGACTGGGTTTGAATCAAGCGCTACAAACGCAAGGACGCCCTCGTCCCGAGGTGGGCTGGACCATACCAGGTGCTGCTGACCACGCATTCGGCAGTTAAGGTTGCTGAAAAGGACAGCTGGATTCATCACAGTCATTTAAAGCCTGGACGGGAACCAACTCCAGCGGCAGTGACTACCTCATTTTCTGATTCCCACTTACAAAGCGGACACGAAGAAGAGACTCTGATACCACCCATTCTGCTTAAAAGACTTAGTGATAACCAATGGACTATTAAGTAATGCTTAAACTAAATGTTTACTTTGTTGTTGCCTTTCTAATTGGTCTGGGACTTTTTGAACTGATTTTGGCCTGTCTCTGCATCAAAAACAGGCACAATAACAGAATTCCTGCGGCTTCCCTGTTCTGCCCCATCACAACAATGGATACTACTCATCATGTGCCTTCCGTTGTTGGGCGCACTAAGGTATAGTGCTGAACATAATGTGTTTGTTAAATTAGCTCACACTGCTTTAAACAGTTCTCATTTTTGTGTGGCCCCTGCGTTAACTGTAGAAGGAAT
>VOCP01051224.1:0-11214 GCA_007922195.1 Podocnemis expansa
TAAATCTGTTAGTCTTAAAGTGCCACACAACTGCTTGTTTTTTTACTGGACTAGACTAACACGGCTATCCCTTTCGAGAGTGAAAAAAGTCAAATGAGAGAAAAATAAACCCCCACACTTCCCCCGTGTACACTGGGGAAGTTTGGGGCCAGCAGTTTACAGCAGAAGCAGTGTAATGAACAATTATACAGTAAGAAGGATGCAAAATACAAATGACTAACAAAACACCTGTCAAATTAACAACACAAAGCTATGCTAGACCATAAACAACTATATCATGAAAAGATTATGCAGGGTACAGAGAAAATAATAACAACTACACAAACTATACAAAACTCAGGTGAAGAAACTACAATCACAGACTATATATAAATGGTACCAAGTAGAATGATTAAGAGAAGGTAGGAGGCCTATATCGATTTATAATACCTGTCCCAGGACCGCGGTGGAGCCCAAAGCGAGGAGGCAGACCAGCTGCAGCATCTCAGCACTTTATCTTTCAGCTGGCAATCCGTGTATACCCCAAAAAAAGGTCTCGTGGGTGGGTGCTCCCTGTCTCAGTCGGGGGATCAGTCTGACTGGGTCACGACGTGCCCTTTAGCATCCGAGGGTGGGAGAACAACAAGCCAGCTGAGACAGGGGGTTTTAATAGAATTTTGCCCAGCCAGAGTAAAAATAGCCAAATAGGAGTGGGATCCTGGTCAGGACCAATGATAAAACTGGGACCCCAGACAATGACCCCTCGTTTGTGGTGACGGGGGTGCCGAGAAACTGTTCAGGGGGGATAGGAACTCACCCCCCTTCTTGTTGACACGAAGCTAGGGAGGAAGAAACTCACACAGGAGATTGAGGCCCATCAGGGAAGATCAATCCTTAACACTCTTCCCCTTGAGCTGGATAGCCCGGAGATGAGACCCATCAGGGGAGATAGATACTTAACACTCTTCCCTGTGAACTCCATAGTCTAGAGGGCTACGTTGGGGGGGCGGGGGGGCCATTATTTCTGCCACCTCTGTTGACACCTGTTTCATCACCCAGCCCCAGGATCCTTGGTGGTTGATGCAGTTAACCAAAGGGAGAGACAAGGTCAACCTAGCACCATGCCCAGGAACAGAGAGGCGAGAAGGCTTGACCTGTTGAGCAGGAAAGTTTACTCATCTGCTGTCCTCCAGCTGTGCATCTCAAATCATTCAGCCTTGATGACACGCTACATCTTCAACCTGTGGGAAGCTCTACGAAATCTCTGGCCAGCCATCTCCAAGGGTCACCTGAGAGACTTTGAGGCAATGCTGGATGAAGGAGAGAGAGCATCCAGGGATGCGCTCACGGCAACTTGGGATGCAGTGGACACAGCAGCACATATAATGGTATCGGCAGTGGTGATGCACTGTTTGGCCTGGCTCCAGAACTCCGGTCTCTCCACGCAGATGCAACAGATTATCCAGGACCTTCCCTTCGAGGGTCCCGACCTCTTTGCACCTTCCACAGACGCGAAGCTGCATGGTATGAAGGACTCGAGGGCTACACTGAGGTCCCTTGGGATCTACACCCCTCAACCTGTTATGCATTCCTCATGGTCACACCAGCTACAACAGCAGTTACAGCAACTGAAACAACAGCTGCAACTGCAGACCCACTTTCCGAGATCTCTCCAGTTTCCCCAGTGTCACCTCGGGGACCTGGACAAGGATAAAGGCTGAGCAGGTAAAGGGGGTAAGCTGGGCACCTCCCAGTCAGGACGGCGCGGACAGGGGTCGGACCGCAAACAGCATTTTTGATGGTCCCCCCGAGGGCAGCGCTCCAAAACCCCTGTTCTCCCCCCACCGCCTCCTCCACTTCGCTCCACGATGGACCTGGGTCACATCAGACCAGTGGGTCCTCAACACAGTGGCCAGAGGATACTGCATTCAGTTCCTCTCAACTCCTCGGGACAGAAAACTGCCCCCTCCCATAATCCCAGAGAACCCCAATCTGCTAGGCAAGCTTGAGGTTGAATGCCAGAAGTTACTCTCCCTCGGGGCCATCGAAAAGGTTCCCAAGAGAGAACGCAGCAAAGGGTTCTATTCCCGCTACTTCCTGGTCCCCAAATCCAACAGGGACCTACGGCCCATTCTAGATCTCAGAGCACTCAACAAAAACATAAAGAAAATGAAATTCCACATGGTCTCCCTACCTCAGATCATCCCCTCCCTGTCCCCAGGAGCGTGGTTTGCAGCCCTCAACCTAAAGGACGCTTACTTCCACATAGCCATTCGACCCCACCACAGGCAGTTTCTCAGGTTTGTAGTGGCATGACGCCATTACCAGTTCACCGCCCTCCCCTTCAGGTTATCACTAGCCCCCAGGATGTTCACAAAGTGTATCGCACCTGTCTCAGCATTCCTACACAGGAGGGGTGTAAGAATCTATCCCTACCTAGACGACTGGCTTATAGTGGGCAAGTCAAGTTGACAAGTACAAAACCACGTTGACATGGTAATGAACCTGTGCGAGTTCCTGGGCTTCTGCATAAACTTGGAGAAGTCCAAGTTTTGCCCCACTCAGGACATAGAGTTCATTGGGGCATGCTTAAATGCCTGGCAAGGCACCGCATCCTTGCCCCTGTCAAGATTTCGGTCCATCTGCACCATCATCACGGAGCTCCAGGCACCTGGGCTGACCACAGTGCGCAGATGCATGCAGCTCCTGGGGCACATGGCAGTGGCCACATCGGTAATCCAAACAGCCTGCTGCAGATGTGACCGTTCCAGCTCTGGTTCATCACAAGGTTCCAACCAGAAAGGGACCGCCTAGACAAGGTAATCTTCGTACCCCAGTATGCCCTGGAGTCCCTCCAAATATGGAAGGACCCTGACTTCGTGATGGGGGGAATTCCATTCAGGGAGTCCAAGCCCTCAGTGACCCTGATAATGGATGCCTCTGACTTGGGATGGGGTGCCCACCTTTCCTGGGGCCTCTCCATGCAAGGTGTCTGGCACCCCGAGGACAGCCTCCTCCACATAAATGTGAAGGAGCTCAGGGCCATCAGACTGGCCTGCATGACCTTCCTGGACCAGATCCAGGGCAGGGTGGTCCAAATCCTTTCAGACAACACAACAGCTGTGTTCTACACAAACTGTCAAGGGGGAGTCTGCTCTTTGGCACTACGCAAGGAAGCGACCAAGCTTTGGCAACTAGCGATAGACCATCACTTCACACCAACTGCCACCCATCTTCCCAGGGTGGACAATGGCTTAGTGGATTCACTCATCAGAAAGCCACTGGTGAATCACGAGTGGTCCCTCCACAATGAGGTCTTCTCCCTGCTGACAACCAGATGGGGAACCCCTCAGATTGACCTCTTTGCCACAGCACGGAACCATAAATCCCCTTGTTTCTGCTCCCTCCGAGGTCGGGAGAAAGGTTCTCTCAGCGATGCCTTCCTCCTCAATTGGTCGGAAGCCCTAATGTACACCTTCCCACACAATGTTCCCTCTAAGCTGCGCTGGCGCGCTGTGGCGCAGCCCGCCACAGCCGCCAGTGCAGCGAAAGCTGCCGGCAGCGCACTGCCGGCAGCCTCCACAGAACTCCTCTGGGGCTGGGAGTTTTGAAAACTCCCGCCCAGAGAAGCTCCAACGGAGCATGCCCAGAAAATCTGGGCATGCTCTGTAGAGCTCCTCTGGCCCGGGAGTTATGGCTGGGCCTTCTGGCTCCAGTCCAGCTCCAAGGTGAGAGCGGGGGGGCTGAGCGGGAGCAGCGGGGGGGGCTGTCAGGAGCGGGGGGAGGGGCTGCGCAGCGGGCCCCGCGGGGGGGGGGAGCGCAGCGAGCAACTGGAGTTGCTCAGCTGCCCTCTCCCCTAAGAGGGAACATTGTTCCCACCAATTCCCTTGATTCACTGGGTGCTCCTGAAGGCCCTCGCGGACGAGGCACTCATCATCCTGATAGCCCTGGACTGGCCCAGGCAACACTGGTTCCCTCTCCTTCAAGACATGTCAGTGAGGACCCCGCTCCACCTCCCACAGTGGGCGGACCTTCTGACACAGGAGTCGGGACACCTTCGGCACCCAAACCTGGGCCTTCTGCACCTGACAGCCTGGATGCTCTCTGGTTCAGCGAGCAAGAGAGACACTGCTCGGATAGGATTAAAAAGGTCCTGGTTGGTAGCAGAAAACCCTCCACCAGGTCCACCTACATGGCAAAAAGGAATCACTTCTCCACTTGGTGCCGTGATAAAGACATAGACCCTACCTCCACACCAATTCAGGCAACTTTGGATTACCTTCTTGACCTAAGAGAGAAAGGCCTATCCCTGTCCTCATTGAAAGTCTATTTGGCAGTAATCTCGGCCTTTCACCAAACAATAGATGGGGCTCCACTCTTTTCACACCCCATCTGCCATAGATTCCTGAAAGGAGTGGAAAAACTTTTTCCGCACATCCGTAACCCCACCCCACAGTGGGACTTGAACGTTGTGCTACAGGCTCTGACAGAATCGCCTTACGAGCCCTTAGACTCAGCCACCCTGCTAGTGCTGGATGGTGGCTTTCCTGGTAGCTGTTACCTCGGCCAGAAGGGTCTCAGAGCTATGAACCCTATCCTCTGAACCCCCATATACAGTTTTCTTCCCTGACAAGGTGGTCTTGCGTCACCACCTCTCGTTCTTGCCCAAGATTGCCACTCCCTTCCACATGAATCAAGAAATCTGCCTGCCGGTCTTCTACCCAGACCCTCAGGTGACAGAAAACCAGAGACGGTGGCACACCCTGGATATGAGGAGAGCGCTCCTAATCTATATTGAGTGCACATGATCTTTTCGCAAGACCTCCCAACTGTTCATGGTGGTCACAGAACGCATGAGAGGTTCTCTGGTATCCTCCCAATGCATCTCCACATGGATTATGAACTGCATTAAAGACTGCTACGGAAAGTCAAACATGCCTTGCCCAGAGACCGTGAGAGCCCACTCTACCAGAGCTCAGGCACCTTCCACAGCCTTCCTTGCTAAGGTCCTGATCCAAGAGATCTGCAGGGCAGCTACATGGTTGTTGATACATACCTTCATGATGCACTACACCATTGCCCAACAGACGAGAGATGATGCCGCTGTGGGCAGAGCTGTACTCAGTGTGGGTAGACTGTAACTCCTCCCACCATCCTTGGGTATGGCTAGCAGTCACCTGTAACTGAATGATGTGAGCAGCGCTTGAAGGAGAACGGTTGGTTACTCACCAGTAATCGTCCTTCTTCGAGATGGGCTGCTCACATACATTCAGGTCCCTCCTACCGTCCCCGCTAACGGAGCTGGCAAAGGTATATGGGACTGGGAGGGTCAGGGTCACGGTCACCTATATAGCTGCTGTCGCGGTGTGGAGGGGGCGTTGGCCGTGCGCCCTGACTTAACAAGCTAACGCTAAAGACTTTCCGAGCTACCGTGCGCTGTGGCACATAGACATCTGTAACTGAATGTATGTGAGCAGCCCATCTCGAAGAAGGATGGTTACTGGTGAGTAACCAACCGTTGTTAGTCTTTCAAAGTGCCACAGGGCTCTTCGCTTCTTTTGAAGAACTAGACTAACATGGTTGCCCCTCTGCAACTTTTGAAGTTCTGTGTTGCTGATGGTGACTTTTCCACCAAATAGGCTAAACGGAGTTCATACAACCAAAGAGTAGCATATTATGAAAAGACAATATTGCATTTCCCTCTTCAGTTAAAATACAGGTACTGAAAGATTTGTGAAAAAATCAGACCACATACAATTTAGCAACACACCATATCGAGATTATGCTAATACCTAATAGTTCTCATGCAAATATAAAGCCCATGTAGATCATTTGCCCCTCTTTTAGCTGTTAAGCATGAGAAGTGCCCAGCCTCTTGACCTGCCTTACACAGAGAATTCATTCTTGGGTGTCTAGCTGGTGAGTCTTGCCCCATTCCCAGGGTTTAACTAATCACTTTATTTGGGGCCAGAAAGAAATATTCCCCCAGGGCAGATTAGCTAGGGCAGAGGTGGCCAAACATGGAACTCGAGAGCCACACAAATTGATTATTAAACCTTTGAGAGCCACACTGAGGAATATAGCCATATACTTTTACCTGCTCCAAAATTACTAAGTTTAAAAATCATTGTACACTTTAATTTTATCATAAAAAGAGGGCAAATATTGATCCTGCTAATGTCAGATTCTCATAATTACTTAAGGTTACCATGAAAACTAGGCCTATACAGTAAAAGCTTAGCTGTCGCTCGATGTAGAAGACTTCAGGCTAGTGGCGAGTTTTTAAAAATCCAGCCCCTAACTTGTCAATGCAGTATGTAAAAGTTCTCTCAGGTGCTGATCTGTAAGAACTGCACAATGTTTCAATTTCACAAATTTCATTGTGGTATACAATACTTCACAGCAGTAAGTTGTGCCAAAAATTGAAAGTAATCTACATTCAGTTTTAACCAATCTATTTTCTTTTTCATATTTTTGATTCTTATTATTCAACATCATGTTTAGAAGTACTTGTAAAACATGATTTAATTTTAATGAGTAAACTGCATTGGGGCCTACGAGAAAATCTCAACATGCCATGCTTCTTCCCAGTGTCTCCAACCATACCACCACTTGCCTGCCATCTCCAACCATGCCACTCTTCTTCCCACTGTCCGCAACCATGCTGCCTCTTTCCTGCCACCATGCCGGGCTTCTCCCCACCGTCTCCAATCATGCCACGCTTCTCCCTACCATCTCTGACCATGCCACTGCTTCCCCGCCATCTCCAACAATCCCATGCTTCTCCCCACCACCTCTGACCATGCCACCACTTCCCCACCACCTCCAACCTTGCCACACTTCTTCCCACCATCTCTAACTGTGCTGCTGCTTCTTCCCACTGTCTCCAACCATACCACCGCTTCCCCCCACCGTCTCTGACTATGCCTTAGCTTCTCCCCTCTGTCCTCTTCCGTGAGCCATACTTTCATGCAGCTCATGAGCTGCAGTTTGGTCATGCCTGGGCTAGGGCTCTGGGTTTTTTCACCTTCTCTGTAGCATGGGGCACGGGGGTGTCACTGCCTCAAAAAAGTGTTTGCAGCCTGGGGCCACCACGATCCCTCAGACCCCTGCCACACTGGCCCTCTCCTCGGGCCTGATTCTGCCTCTGGCGGTGGCCTGGGGCCAGATCATGCTCCTGCTGCCATCACCAGTGGCCTAGTCCTAAGTCCCTGGCCAGGGTCAGAAGGATCCTGCCTCTGGGAGTGGCCCAGCCCCAGGACTGTGCTGTGCACTCCCTATCCGGGAGCTCAGGGCAGTCACCAACAGAACCTAGGGCACTGGTGCTGGGACTTGGGATCTGTGCCCCCTCTGCTCAGTGCCAGCGTTGCCCATGATGGGACATGACTCAGTTGCTGGTGGATTCTCCTGCCCTGCCTCTGGGCCAGCTGTTTTGCCCTGAGAGTGGGGGAGGGCTGAGCCAGGGGCTGGGACCAGGTTCCTCTGACACTCCTGCCCCCCTGCCTTGGCTTCATACCAAAGGCATCAGGGCAGCACGGGGCCCATGGCTGTTGCTCGTTCCTCCAACCCCCCCCCCCGCCAAGGATAGCTCCGATTGTGTAAACCAGGGGTGGCCAAACTTATGGAACTCACGAGCCACACAAATTAACTATTAAACCTTTGCAAGCTGCACTGAGGCATATAGCCATATACTTTTACCTGCTCCAAAATTACTAAGTTTAAAATTCATTGCACACTTTAATTTTACCATAAAAAGAGGACAAATATCGATCTTACTAATGTCAGATTCTAATAATTACTTAAGGTTACCATGAAAATTACATCTATACAGTAAAAACTTAGCTGCTGCTCAATGTAGAAGACTGCAGGCTAGTGGTGAGTTTTTTAAAATCCTGACCATGCCGCACTTCTTCCCGCCATCGCTGACCATGTTGCACTTCTCCCCACTGTCCCAACCCCTGACTGAACTCCTAGGCTGGGGCTGCTTTCCTAAACTGATTTGCTGATGTTTTTCTGGGAGCCACAATTTTTCATTCAAGAGCGACATGTGGCTCCCGAGCAGCAGTTTGGCCACGCCTGCTATAAACCCTCTTTTTCTGCTGAGTATTAAGATTACTTTGTTTATCCAGTTGTTTTCCCAATCAGGTTCTGGCTCAGCTTTTTACCTGGCTGGTCTCTTTCCTTGCCAGATAAGCATGTTTTCATATATCACAACACCTACAATATCTACTGTGGACAAGTTCCAGAGGGGACTTAGTGTTTGTCTAGTTCAGGAAAACAAACAAGAAGTCCTGTGGCACTTTTAAAGATTAACACTGACTTATCACATGAGGTTTTTTGGGAGCAAATCCCACTTTGACAGACGCTTGTTTAATTTGCTGAAATAATCTCAACTGATCTTGAGACTTACCCTTCTCTGCATCTATTTTTCCCTTCCATACTGTACATTTTCCATCTCTAGTGTCTGACAAAGTGGGATTCCCCCATGAAAACTCATGTGATAAATAAATTTGTTAGTCTTTAAAAGTGCCACCAGACTCGTTTGTTTTGCTGATCTAGCTTAACACAGCTCGCTCTCTGAAATCATCAGTGCTGTACGTGCAAGATTCTTCACATTAAATGGACTGGTAGACCCACTAACATTAGTGTCGTACCACAAGCTGATATTGTGAGCATTGAGGTGATGATTATCTATCTTTGGCTTTTTTGGGCAGGTCATGTTATTCAGATGCCTGATTCCAGCCTGCCAGAACAAATGTTCTATTCTCAGCTCAGCCAAGGCAAACACAAGAGGGCACAAAAGCTCTACAGAGATGTCCTTGAAGTTAATATGAGGAAATGCAACACTGACATAAATTTATGGGACTGTATAGTACAGGGTGACAGCAATGGATGAATGACTTGAGGCAGGGAACTCAGTGCTTTGAGAATGGAGAGTTATTTACCTGTGAACATCCTTCTGTGAGATGGGCTGCTCACATACATTCAGATTTAGGTATTATGTGCCACAGTGCACAGATGCCAGAAACCTTCTGAGGTGGCCCTGAGTCTTGACTCTACCCCCCTTCAGTCCCTTCTTTCTGCTAACTCCAAAAAGCAGGGACTGAGGGAGGGTAAAAAATGGATGAGAGCAGCCCATCTTGAAGAAGGACGTTTACCGATAAGTAACCTTCCATTCTTCTTAGAGTGCTGCTCACATTCATTCAGATTAAGGTGACTCACAAGCTATGATCAGAATGGTGGATGGAGTTATAGTTTTCCTGCTCATAGAATGGCTTTGCCCAAGATAGCATCATCTCTTGTCTGCTGGACAATTGTATGGTGAGAGGCAAAAGTGTGTACTGAAGGCCAGGTAGCCACCCTGCAGATTTCTCGGATCAGGATCTGCGCCATGAAAGCCTTAGAGGATGCTTGATTTCTAGTGGAATGAGCTCTGATCCTTCCTGGCAGGGGAGTAGCAGCTCTTTGGTAGCAGTCCTTGATACAGCTCAATATCTAATAAGAGATGCATTGATCCATTACCGCTTGGCCATTCATATATTTGGCAACTGCTACAAACAGTTGGGTGGTCCTGCGGAAGGGTCTGGTTCATTCTTTGCAGATCAGGAGTGCTCTCCTTACAACCAGGGTGTGCCATTTCCTCTGATTTTCCATGACCTGTAGGTCTGGGAAGAAAATCTGGGAAGAAAACCAGGAGGCAAACATCTTGGTTTGGAAGGAGGACAAGGAAGGAGGACACCACCTTAGGTAGGAATGCTGGTTGAGGACGGAGTTGTACTTTGTCAGGGTGGAACACCATGCAAGAGGGCTCTGAGGAGAGGGCCCTTAGCTCAGAGACCCTTCTGGACAATTAATAGCTACCAGGAAGGACACCTTCCTAGACAAAACTAGCAGTGTACAGGAGTCCAGGGGCTCCTAGGGGGGTCTCGTGAGTCCCTCGAGCACTAAGTTTAAGTCCTATTGTGGAGCAGGGGCCTGAACATGGGGTTACAGTCTCTCTAGGTCTTTGAAGAACCTTAAGATTGTAGGGTGAGACAAGGGGATCACCCCATTGAATGTACTGTGAAGCGCTGAGATTGCTGGCAGGTGAACCCTGAGGGAGGGGAATGAGATGCCTTCCTCCTTCTGGCTTAGAAGATAGTCCAGAATAGCATGGATGGGGCCGGTCTCTGGGTTCACCTCTCTTTCTTGCACCCAGTGGGAGATATGCTTCCACTTTGTGTCATAGGTGGCTCTAGTGGAGGGTTTCCTGCTCTCAGTCAGGACCCTGTGGACCTTATCCAAGCAGGTTTGTTCATTGGAATTTACCCATGCAATTGCCATGCTGCCAGGTGCAGGACCTTTGGGTTTGGGTGGCGTAGGTGACAAGAGTCCTGAGTGAGCAAGTCTGCTCTGAGTGGGAGGGTTATGGGTGGCACCACTGAGAGGTCGAGGAGAGTGGTATAGCATGGCTGGCATGGCCAAGCTGGGGCTATCAGAATTACATCTGTCTGGTCCCTTTTAATCTGTAGCAGGACCCTGTGGATCAGGAGAATGGGAAGAAAGGCACAGAGGAGTGAAGTTCCAAAGGGGCAGCCATGTTAGTCTAGTTCAGCAAAAAAAAAAAAAAAAGACTGTCCTGTGGTACTTAAAGACTAACACATTTATTTTTTGCATGAGCTTTCATGGGAGAAAATCCCATTTTGTCAGATCCTTTGTGTCAGTGGAGGTGGCAGCCATGATGGCCACCCCGCCCCACACGTAGCCCCCTGGATTATGCTGCTCTCAAGGAGAAATGTTAAGTATCGATCTCCCTGATGGGCCTCCATCTCCAGGCCATCCAGCACAAGGGGGAAGAACGTTAAGTATCAATCTCCCCTGACGGCTCTCAATCTCCTGTGTGAGTTTCTTCCTCCCTAGCTTTGTGTCAACATGAAGGGGGGTGAGTTCCTATCCCCCCTGAACAGTTTCTCGGCACCCCCGTCACCACGAAGGAGAGGTCATTGTCTGGGGTCCCAGTTTTATCATTGGTCCTGACCAGGATCCCACTCCTATTTGGCTATTTTTACTCTGGCTGGGCAAAATTCTATTAAAACCCCCTGTCTCAGCTGGCTTGTTGTTCTCCCACCCTCGGATGCTAAAGGGCACGTCGTGACCCAGTCAGACTGATCCCCCGACTGAGACATGGAGTACCCACCCCCGAGACCCTCTTTTTTTTTTGGGGTGTACACGGATTGCCGGCCGAACGATTAAGTG
>ML682833.1:3519-15215 GCA_007922195.1 Podocnemis expansa
GCACTGAACTGGCTGGAGGGCAAAACAGAGGGTGGGAAGCCCTCCAGCCACTGGGGTGGAGGGGAGGAAAAAAAAGTGGGGGGGAAACTAAACTACAAGGAAAAAAAGCTGCTACTGCTGGGGGGTGGGGGGGGGCCTATGGTCCCTGCTGCTGGCAGAGTCCAAAGCTTGTCAAAGCTTGGGAGCCTGCTCCCCTCTTGGTAGTTGGAGGGGAGGCCAGAGAAGCAGCAGCTGGGGGTGGCAGTGGTGGTGTTGGTAGCTCACCCCCAGCTGCAAGCAGTACAAGCTTAGCCTTTGGAGGCCCCCCCTCAATGGTGGTAGTACCTTTTTGGAGAGGCAGCAGGCTCCAGAGACAGCAACAGCAGCAGCAGGGACTAGCTGGCTGGCTGGCAGGAGAGATGGTCTTCTCCAGCTGATGGTGGTGAAAGTTTTCTTTCTCTAGCTCTCCCGCCACCCCCCCTCCCCACAGAGCAGGGAGGTGGGAAGGAGAGAGGCCAGCCAGCCACAGCAGCAGGAGCAGAATCAGGAGCAGGGGAGGAAGAGGTAGCAGGAACAGTGGTGGTGGTGGAAGCAGAGAGCAGGGCCAGGAGCTGGTCAGGCAGAGGGTGTGTCCTCTGCTCCACCCTCTCCCCAGCTGAAAACAGCAAGGGACAGAGCGAAGCTTGGGTAAGGGTTTGCTAACTGTGTGTGTTTGTCTGTTTGACTTTTCCCTTACAGCTGACTTCTGTTAGTTGTTTCTTACTGTGGGTGGGGGCTGTTTGCACTATTGTTCCCTGATCACCTTTGAGCACCAGCCTCAATCAGCCTTGTGATCACCCTTCCCCTGTGTGTTTAACGAGGGGCCAGGGAGCAACCAGCTAGGACAGATGACTAAGGAGGCATATAAAGACATTGCTCGGGACTGCAGGGATAAAATCAGAAAGGCTAAAGGACAAATGGAGTTGCGACTAGCAAGGGATGTGAAGGATAACAGGAAGGGGTTCTACAAGTATATCAATAACAAGAAGAGGACCAGGGATGGTGTAGGTCCCTTACTGAATGGGGCAGGCATCCTCGTGACAGAGGATGAGGAAAATGCTGAAGTACTCAATGCTTTCTTTACTTCAGTTTTCACAAGCAGGGTCAGCTCCCAGCCCACTACACTAGGTACGGTAGACTGGGGAGAAGAAGAGAGGCCCTTGGTGACAGAAGGTCAGGTTAGGGACTGCTTAAAGAAACTAGATGTGCACAAGTCCATGGGACCGGATGAACTGCATCCGAGGGTGCTGAGGGAGCTGGCTGATGAGATAGTACCGTTGGCCATTATCTTTGAAAACTCGTGGCGAACAGGGGAGGTGCCAGAGGACTGGAAAAAAGCAAATATAGTGCCTATCTTCAAGAAAGGCAAAAAGGAGGATCCAGGGAATTACAGACCTGTCAGCTTCACCTCAATCCCTGGAAAAATCATGGAGCAGCTTCTCAAAGAGTCCATCCTGAAGCACTTGGAGGAAAATAGAGTAATCAGGAACAGTCAGCATGGATTCACCAAGGGTAAATCATGCCTGACCAACCTCATCGCCTTCTATGATGAGATGACTGGATTTGTGGATGCAGGAAGAGCCGTTGATGTGATATACCTTGACTTTAGCAAGGCTTTTGATACAGTTTCCCACAGCATTCTCATTGGCAAATTAAGGAAGTATGGGTTAGATGCGTGGACTGTAAGGTGGATAGAAAACTGGCTAGATCAACGGTTTCAGCGTGTAGGAATCAATGGCTCCATGTCAAGTTGGCAAGCAGTAACAAGTGGTGTGCCCCAGGGGTCGGTCCTGGGGCCAGTTCTGTTCAATGTTTTCATTAATGATCTGGATGATGGGATAGATTGCACACTTAGTAAGTTTGCGGATGATACCAAACTGGGGGGAACAGTAGACACCCTAGAGGGCAGGGACAGGATTCAGGGAGACCTAGACAAATTGGAGTAGTGGGCCAAGAGAAATCTCATGAGGTTCAACAAGGACAAGTGTAAAATCCTGCACTTGGGATGAAAAAACCCCATGTACTGCTACAGGCTGGGGAGGGATCAGCTAAATAGCAGCACTGGAGAAAAGGACCTGGGAGTCATGGTGGATGGGAAGCTGGATATGAGTCAGCGGTGTGCGCTTGCTGCCAGAAAGGCCAATGGCATACTGGGCTGCATCAGAAGAAGTGTTGCCAGCAGATCGAGGGATGTGATCATTCCTCTCTATTCTGCACTAGTGAGGCCACATCTGGAATACTGTGTCCAGTTTTGGGCTCCCTACTACAAAAAGGACATGGACAAATTAGAGAGAGTCCAGCGGAGGGCAACAAAAATGATCAAAGGGCTGGAGCACAAGCCTTATGAAGAAAGACTGAAGGAACTAGGCATATTTAGCTTGCAGAAGAGAAGACTGAGGGGGGATTTGATAGCAACCTTCAACTACTTGAATGGTTGCTCCAAGGAGGATGGAGCTCGACTGTTCTCGGTAGTAACAGAGGGCAGAACGAGAAGCAATGGTTTCAAGTTACAGCTGGGGCGGTCCAGGCTGGATATTAGGAGAAACTTCCTTACTAGGTGAGTGGTGAAGCATTGGAATAAGCTGCCTAGGGAGGTGGTGGAACTTCCATCTCTGGAGGTGTTCAAGGCCCAGCTAGGACAAAACCCTGACTGGGATGATCTAATGGGAGTGGTCCTGCTTTCTTTGGCAGGGGGTTGGACTAGATGACCTCGTGGGGTCCCTTCCAACCCTATGATTCTATGAAGGGGAAAGGAGTCCAAGAAAGTTGGTTATATTTTAAAGAAACCCTGCTAAGGGCACAGGAAGTTGCCATGCCAATTAGGAGAAAGAACAAATATGTGAGGCAGCCAGAATGGCTTAGCAGAGAACACTGCTCTGAGCTTAAACATCAAAAGGAAGCTTACAGGAAGTGGAAGCTTGGTCAGATGACCAAGGAGGCATATAAAGCTATTGCTAGGGACTGCAGGGATAAAATCAGAAAGGCCAAAGGACAAATGGAGCTGCGGCTAGTGAGGGATGTAAAGGATAACAAGAAGAGGTTCTACAAGTATGTTAATAACAAGAAGAGGATCAGGGATGGTGTAGGTCCCTTGCTGAATGGGGCAGGCATCCTCGTGACAGAGGATGAAGAAAAAGCTGAAGTGCTCAAATGCTTTTTTTGCTTCAGTTTTCACAGGCAGGGTCAGCTCCCAGCCCACTACCAGGGGTATGGCAGATTGGAGAGAAGAAGACAGGCCCTTGGTGATGGAAGGTCAGGTTAGGGACTGCTTAAAGAAGCTGGATGTGCACAAGTCCATGGGGCCCGATGAACTGCATTCAAGGGTGCTGAGGGAATTGGCCGATGAGATAGCAGCGCCGCTGGCCGTTATCTTTCAAAACTCATGGAAAATGGGGGAGGTGCCAGAGGATTGGAAAAAAGCAAATGTAGTGCCTATTTTCAAGAAAGGGAACAAGGAGGATCCGGAGAATTATAGACCAGTCAGCCTCACCTCAATCCCTGGCAAAATTATGGAGCAGATTCTCAAAGAATCCATCCTCAAACACTTAGAAGAAAATAAAGTGATCAGGAACCATCAGCATGGATTTACCAAGGGTAAATCATGTCTGACCAATTTCATTTCCTTCTATGATCAGATGACTGGTTTTCTGGATGCAGGAAGAACTGTTGATGTGATATACCTTGATTGTAGCAAGGCTTTTGATACAGTTTCCCACAGCATTCTCATTGGCAAATTAAGGAAGTATGGGTTGGATAAGTGGACTATAAGGTGAATAGAAAACTGGCTAGATCAACGGTTTCAGCACGTAGGAATCAATGATTCCATGTCTAGCTGGCAACCAGTCACGAGTGGTGTGCCCCAGGGGTCGGTCCTGGGGCCAGTTCTGTTCAACATTTTCATCAATGATCTGGATGATGGAATAGACTGCACTCTCAGTAAGCTTGCGGATGACACCAAGCTGGGGGGAACAGTAGACACGTTGGAGGGCAAGGACAGGATTCAGGGAGACCTAGATAAATTGGAACAGTGGGCCAATAGAAATCTTATGAGGTTCAATAAGGAGAAGTGTAAAATCCTGCATGTGGGACGGAAAAACCCCATGCACTGCTACAGCCTGGGAAGCAGTCAGTTAAGTAGCAGCAGTGTAGAAAAGGACCTGGGGGTCAGGGTGGATGGGAAGCTAGATATGAGTCAGCAGTGTGCTCTTGCTGCCAAAAAGGCCAATGGCATACTGGGCTTCATCAAAAGAAGTATTAGCAACAGATCAAGGGATGTGATCATTCCCCTCTATTCTCCACTGGTGAGGCCACATCTAGAATACTGTGTTCAGTTTTGGGCTCCCCACTACAAGAAGGACGGGGACATGCTAGAGAGAGTTCAGAGGAGGGCAACCAAAATGATTAAAGGGCTGGAGCACAAGCCCTATGAGGATAGACTGAAAGCATTAGGCTTATTTAGTCTGCAGAAGAGAAGATTGAGGGGGGATTTGATAGCAACCTTCAACTACTTGAAGGGATGCTCTAAGGAAGATGGAGCTCGACTGTTCTCGGTGGTAACAGAGGACAGAATGAGGAGCAATGGTCTCAAGTTGCAGTTGGGGAGGTCGAGACTGGATATTAGAAAAAGCTTTTTTACTAGGCGAGTGGTGAAGCATTGGAATGAGCCGTGGTTGATGCCAATAAAAAGGTTGTAACTTGCTAGGAATCACAATATAGTTTGTGTGTAGATATCAGGAATATATTTGTTATATCTTAAGTTCAAGTTCTGTGATTCTGGAAGAGTCCCCAGACTGGATGTCTACAGTGTTTGTTTCCTTAATGGCCTATTAAGGGAACCACGAGTACAACAGGCCTACGGAGAAACCTGCTCAGTGAGTCACTCAGACTGACCATGTGACTCTACTCCATTTTGATTAGCAAAAACTCCACACAGCATGGGGAAAGCCAGAGGTGATAAAAGGCAACAGCCCCAACTCCAATTTGTCTTCAGTGTCCAGATCTAAACCAACATCCATGTCTGGATCTATGCCTCTGTGACTGGATAAAGGACTCAGGTTGACCCTGGTGATGGGTGCCTAAATGAGGAACTAGACAAGCCTGCACACTCCAAATTCTTCAAAGAATTTGCATTACATGGACTAAATCATCTGTATGTATGTGATTCACTTTGACCTTTTAACATCTCTCATATTTTGTTTCTTTTCTTTGTATATTAAACCTTTATTTGTAGTTACTAAATGATTGGTTGGCAGTGTGGTATTTTGGGTAAGATACAACCCTATTTTGTTCTGTGTAATGTGGCCAGCACTTTGGGCTCAGGGGAACCTATTTCTTTACGAAACTCAGAGGACCAGACAAACTGATGTGTAATAAAGGGGGCTATTTCTATTTTGTTATACTTTGTGATAACCAGTGTGAAGAATCAAACTTATTTTGGTGCTGATCAGGAGTCTGGCTTAAGTGCCACTGATCAGAGTTTAGAGCATTTGGCGCTCAGTTTTGCAACTTGCCCAGATTTTTGCACATTCAGGAGTTTATCGCAGGCCTGGATCTCATTTTGCATTAGGCTATACAATTACATGGCAAAGATTAAGAGGAATTGTACACAGATCACATTACAGATTGTGGAAAGGTGCCACCCATCATACAAGCCAAGAGGATCAGACCTCAACACCTTGCCAACAATACTGTGCAGAAGTTGGAGTCCCCAAATGATCGAATCCTGTTTGTTTCCAAAGGGATAGCCATGTTAGTCTAGTCCAGCAAAAAAAAACCAAAAAAAACCCCAACCCAACAACAAGGAGTTGTGTGGCACTTTGAGACTAACATTTACTTTTTCCCATGAGCTTTCGTGGGAGAAAATCCCACTTCCTCAGATGCTTCAAAGATGGGTGAACTTACAGAAAGGAATGAAAATAAATGCAAGGGGGGTGTAAAACATAGGATCAGGTCATACAGTAACAGCAAATCAGAGCAGTTGTTAGGTTCAAACCATGGGAAGCCTGAAGTCAAATTACCTTTTGTAATGGGAAAAGAACCCATAGTCTCGATTAAGTCCTGCTTTCACAGAATTTACCTTGCATATTAATTTGAGTTCAGCTGTTTCTCTTTGAAGTCTTGATGTCCCAGCCACATCCCTGACGACAGTTGTTAACAAATCATTCATCAAGTGATTAGGAAGATGGAAGTGCTCAGCAACTCAGGAACTCATGCCACAGGCCACCTGTGTCTGGCATCAGTGATGCCACTGGTAGCGCAACAGAGGAACTATATAAATCTGCAAACTGCTTCTGCCAAGGAGTTGATTTTCATTGACTGTTAATCACTGTATGTGTGTGATTTGCTTTGACTCTTTAACACTTCTCACAGTTTGTTTCTTTCCTCTTTATAATAAATCTTTAGGATTAATTGCTAAAGGATTGGCAGCGTGGTATTTTGGTAATTTCAGTAAGATCTGAGTCAGTATTGTTCTGGGTAATGTGGCTAGCACTTTGGGGTCAGGGGAACCTTTTTGGTTAGGAGCTTGGAGTTTTATGTAACTTATCTCTTTACCAAACCCAGTGGCTATTTAGGAACCACTGGCTGAAATGCAGTAAAGGGGGCTGTGTATATTTTGTTTTGGCTTCTTCACAACCAGTGTGGCAAATCAGAATCATTGTTTGCAGCTGGTTGGGGGAGTTTATCTTCAGATAACCCACCAATACTGTGAGACTCTGCTCTTCTTTTGCAGACTGCCTGGATCTTGGCATCTTCAGGTGCCTATCCAAGCAAAGGTGGGTCATAGAAGGGAAATGAATTACTGAAAAGCAGAATCACATGATGTTTGTGACTATGTAACTTTAAAAGCAATTGCTTGAATAAGGGGGTGACCGAATTTATAGGCTGCAGTAATCCAGAAAAACAGTGTTTGTATGAGTAACAGATAGCATCTCCCTAGAAGCAAAGAATGAAAGAAAATGCTGATGCATGAGTGCCGTCTACTGGAAAGCAGGGGTGGTGCTGGAGTCCCCCCACCACGTGGTCCCAATTCTGCTCTGGGGCCTGATCTGGCTTTGAGCCTCCTGCAAGTGGGTCAGAGCTGGAGACAGTCTGTGCTGCTTTTGACAAGCAGCAGGAGCTGTCTCCAGGCAGTTGCTGCTTGTGAAAGTGGCACTGACCATCTCCAGCTCTGAGCCTCTTGCAAGAGGATCAAAGAGAGAGAGACAGTTCCTGCAGCTTCTCACAAGCATCATGGATCGTCCCTGGCTCTGAGCCTCTTGCAGGAGGCTTGAAGCCAGATTGGACTGTTGCTGCTGCCAGCAAATGGCAGGAGCCGTCTCCAAGCCTCCGCCACTTGCCAGAAGTGGTCTGGAGCCAGTTTGGGCCCTTTCCACCTGTGCTGCTGTCCAGAGATCCAGGGCTTCTGCCCTGCCAGCCCCAGCATAGTGATGCCCCTGCTGGAAAGTGCTAGAAACAGCAGAGAAAATAACAGGAAATCTGGGAGCTGGTGGCACTTGTCAAATAGAAAATAAGAGGATCAGCACCCTCCATCCACCCCAAAACACAGTTATAAACTGTGGCCAGGATGGTGACCTCACAGTTAACCAAACCCATCAATGAAGATGGTGAACCTAGAAGTGCAACCAGATCCTGGGACTAACCATGTGCCCCACATTCTTCTGTGCTGGACTTCCCAGGCTGAACGAACTGGTGAGGATTCCTTTGGGAGCTTGTATCTCTTGGTGTTTCTCTAATCTCAATATCTTAGTGTTCCCCACTATTGGGTTGGCTCCATTTGTAGCACATTGCCAAAGAGCTATATCCTGGACTTTAACTAATCATAATGTAATTTACATGTTTCTCCTTCATTCATGCACACCAATGGCCTTAGAGAAACTTCCAAGAATTACTTGAAGCAATTGCTTTTATAATTTAAATGGGTCCTTCTCAGATCCCACACAAGAAAGAGCAGGGACCAGGTTAGTAGCAGGCCTTTAGCCAAAATCCTTCGAAGAAATACTAAAGGTGGAAAAATGTGTTCAATATACTGAAGAACTGATGATTATAAATAAAGCTTGGTCTATATGACATACACACTTTAGTTTAACTTTGTTACACAGGGGTGCAAAAAATCCATACCCCTGAGTGACAATTATATCAACTTTCACTCTCTGTTTAGCTGGCACTCCCAGAGGCACAGCTACCAGATCATGCGGTGGTGGAGTACAACTCTCCATGGAGTTCTCTGTTTTCTAATGGACTCTTGAGTGTGATTGGGACCAAAGCAAATTCTAGGTTGTGAGTAACAGTAACAATTGAAGAGAGTACGCACCATTCAATCATCTATGGTACAGACAAGAGTGGGAAAGAGGCTTGGAAAAGGATGTAAAGAAGATGGCTGAAGGATAATGGAAAAAAATCAGCAAAAGTGGTGGAGGGAGGAGTTTGGCAGCTGTGTCATCATAAATAAAGCTTAGGTTAGGCTGGAAAACTGGATTTTATTTTGCAAAAGTAGAATATTCATAGCAATTTTTGGTTGCCTTTCAAAACTGTCTTTTTGAGGGAAAAGGGGGTGGAAAATATGATATTGCTTAGCTATCAATAAAACTTTTTCCAATTTTAACCAAATACTTTTTGTTTGTTTCAGCAGCTGTTTGCCACAGCAGAGGGGGAATTCAATCAATCAAATCATAGGGCTGGAAGGGACTTTGTGAGATCATTGAGTCCAACCCCCTGGGAATTGAGCCCAGGACCTTCTGCATATTGAGCAGAGGTGCTAGCCACTACACTAGTTGGGATGAGGATGGAAGAAATTTTAGGCAGATCAGGGAAGGATCTGAAGGAGCAAGACTAGGACAAAAATGCTCATATGAAGAAATCCATCATATCTTCATAGTGCTGGAATTCTCCATCCTCAAGGATGCTCAGGGACCAGAGACAGTGGGATGAAGTCAGGTGGCTTGTTTTCTGATGTGAACTTGATGTCCCTGCCGAGGCGGTACTGCCAGATGTACAGGTTCTTCTGGGGTTCCAGGCTCACCTGTATCACTAACTCTTCTTTTTTGGGTTTCTGTGCAGTCCTCCAGCTGTGTGTGGACATTACTCCCACTGAACTGAGTCTTGAGGGAGAACTGGTGATGAACCCAAGTCTCGAGGGAGAGCTCAGCAGAGCTGCTTTAATTGTGTTTAGTGCTGGACATCTGCTGATTGGCATTGCCACATTTGCAGATGACCCTGTCAGATGAAGGGATGGAGGAGTCAGAGATGTTGCACAGAGGCTTGATGCATTCCCAGTTGCTGATGGAGGTGCCCTTGGTGAGGGTCAGACCCCCAGGGAGGAAGCTCAGCATGTCTAGGTGGATAGAGTAGAAGAATGTTTTCATTCGCACCAGGTACAAGTAGGACTGAGCCCCCAACTCATGAGAGATTCAAGGGAGAGATATTAGGGAACTTCTCTGTTTCTATCCAGGGGAAAACATTTCAGTAATTCCAGGAGTGAATCTCTCAGGGCAATAACAGCTCTTTCTCACTCACCCCCCCATAAAGCTGTAGCCAACACACTCCATGTGGAGTCTGGCCCACTGACACCAGTGGAACTAGGGACATTTTATCATAGTTTATCTGATCTGCTGTAAATCTCTAATGCTTGAAACCAATCCCAAGACTAAAGGGACAAAACACAGGCCGCAGACAGGATTGCCTGCTTGAGCAACTCCCCAATACTATTGCCAACCTGTGTGGCAGGGTGTGTGGCACCCTATCAGAGCATGTTTTTCATTCCTTGCATCATCCTAGTCACTCTTCTCTGACCCAGTTTGAATTAATCTTTCTCAAACACAGGGACTAGACTTGCACACAGTATTCCAGCCAAGGTCACATCAGGGCCTTGTATGAAGGTAATAACATTTCCCCATCTCCCCTGGAAACACTTGATGCTCAGTGAGTTGAACCTGCACTCTAATCATGATGAGTTAATAGAAACAGCAGCTCAGAAGGACACTTGGCAGTGAGAAGGGAAAAATTTCCCAAGAAGGGTGGTGGAATTCAAGATGTTTCATCAACAGATCTGTACTTGCAGTTACGGGGGACAGCTCTCTGTCCTGAGGTGGGATTGGATGGTCACTCAGGCTTCCTCTGGTCTTGGGAGCTCTGAATATGAACAAAACCACTCTGAGACGATGATGGATGACAGACAGACTCTGAAAGACCCTTTATAGGATCTGGCCCAGAACTCCAGGGTTGGGGAAGCCCTAGGGGAAAAGCATGATATGGACCCAGTCTGGGGTATGCCTAAGGGCAAAATACACCCCTGCCTGTCATTTCTTCTCTGACCATCATACATGTGGCAGATTTGAAATCCCTTCCATTTTTAATAGCAATAACATAAAAAGATGATGGTCACAGGCTTTCAGGTTCCTGGTCTTTTTGGTCTTTGTCTTCTTCTCTGGGGTGCCCTTGGGACATTCCTGGACATACCCTCTTGCTCATTGGGTGCTCCACCTGCACAAGCTGATCTGTTCCTGGCAGCAAAATGAAGCTCTTAAGCTGGCAAGAGCCTGATCTGTTCTTCTGGTGACATGTCTCTCTATGGCTATGAGCTGCCTTGGACCAGCAGATGGCCCCACAGGACTGTACGATGAAAGCAATTCCCAGTACTCAGTGGAACTGCTTGTGCTAGGAGCAAGTAGCTGCTGTGACACAGGTCTCCTGGCATAACCTCCTAAATGTGCTAAAATCAGGGCAAGCTGCAAAACCAGGGGCCAAAACACCAAACCACTGATGGGTAGTACTAAAACCAGTCTCCCGGTCAGTAACAAAACATTCTTCTGATTCCCCACTCTGATCATCAACAAACATAACAAAATAGAAACAGCCTCCTTTACTGCACATCAGCTCCTCTGGTCCCCACCTAGCCACCGGGTATCTCAAAGAAATAGGTTCTCCTGACCCCAAAGGGCCAGCCACTTTACCCAGAACAGTATAGGCTTGGAGCTCACCCAAAATACCACAGTGCCAGCCCCTCCTTTAGTAACTACAACTAATGGTTTACTGTAAAAAGAAAACAAAATATGAGAGATGTTAAAGAGTCAAAGTGAATCACATACATACAAATCATTTAGAGGCCATGGAAAGCAAGACCTTGAAGAATCTGTAGTTTGCAGATTAGTCTAGTTCCTCTGGTAGACATGCAACACATGGGTGGGTGTCAGTCCTTTGCTCAGTGAAGCAGAATAGTTCCAGAGTATGATGTTGATTGCAGGTTGAAGACAGAAGACAAAATGGACATGCGGCCACTGCCTTTTATTACCTTTGCTTTCCCCATGCTCTCAAAGTCCTTGCCAAATCAAAATGAAGTTGAATCACATGGTCAGTCTGGGTGACTCATGTCATGAAGAACCCCAGAAAAGCACTCTTGGATCCCCTCTGTTCAAAGTCAGTCAGGACTCTGCTACGGTGGAGCCTTGTCCTGTCCAGCACCCGGGTCTCCACGCTACCTGTAGCCAGCACTCAAATCCAGGCTTAGAGGTCCGACCCTTGCTCTGTCTGGTTTCCCCTAGGGGGATTCCTTCCTGCAGGAGGTTCCCAGCTATCCCAATCAGAAGTGACACAGCCAGTGTAGAAGTTAGAGGGTTTATTAGGAATCCAGTTTGCACAGCAGCTAGGACAGTTGGCTTTCAGATTAACCAGGAGGTCTAGCA
>VOCP01051295.1:0-12423 GCA_007922195.1 Podocnemis expansa
ACAGCCCTGATGCTGCCCCCCCCCCAAGAGTTGGAAGGGGGGAGTGGTTAGGGCCCCCTTACCTTGCTGTGGGAGTGGCGCGCCCTGGCCGCAGGAGCTCTCACTGAACCCGCACAGAAAGTCTGTGTGGGCTCAGTGAAAGCTTACTCTGAGCTGGGAGTTTTAAAAACTCCCAGCTCAGAGCTGCTCTCTGGGCAGGTACTGCAGCTGCCAGCTGTGCGTGGCAGGCAGTGTTCCCTGCACGAGGCAGCGCCTGTAGCTGCGCAGCCAAGCAGCTTAAAGGTAACATTGGTCCCCAGCCTACAAAAGGTTGGGAACCACTGGTCTAAACAGTGCTGGTCCAGCCATAAGTGCATGGGACCAGACTAGTCCTGAGTCTGCAGTGCTCATCATCTTTTGCAATAGTCATAGGTGCTCTTAGGTATGGGGGCAGCCTGGGCACATGCTCAGGGCCCCCACCCACAGGGGTTGGATGGATACCTGGTGCTGGGGCAGCCAGTCAATCTCCTGGCTGCCTGCCTGGCACACACTCACATGGGCCAGGGAGCAACTCCAGCCACCAGCCAGCTGATGGGGGGGACCAGGAGTGAGTAAATGGGAAGCATGAAGGGCAATGGGCCAGTGGTGAGTAGGCATGGGCCCTGGGTGAGGCAGTGGGGAGCTGGTAGTGAGACCTGAGGGTGAGAAGGCTCAGGATAGGAAGCATGGGCTTGGGGGGGAGCAGGGGCAGGGGGCATGCCTAGGGCCCTAGATTCACTAAGATGGCCCTTTGCAATAGTAAGAATTTGACTATTATAATGTATGCAATTACTTTAAACCCAGTGTAAGTAGCTGCTAAATGAAAATAATCTGCATGAACCAAGTTTTGTTTTCAAACTAGTTCTCATTTCAGGAAAGCACTTAAGCATTTTTTACATTAAAGCAGGGGGTGCCCCCAACCTTTGTAAGGCTGGGGACCCCAAGGGAGGAAAAAAGAACAGAAAGAAGATAGCTGTAAAATCACAAAAGGCCAGTTGGGCTACAGATTTGCTTTCTCTGTTAGATTTCCCACCTCAGCCTAATGCTATCTTCAAAAAACAATGCCTGTTCTAGAAGTATTTTGCAGGATGATTACAAACAAAAAAAAAATTAAAAAAAAATCACTCAGAACCAAATATCCAGTAAATAAAGTGTGTATTATTATAGTTATAAAATGTTCACTTAATTTATAAATGGTGCCTAATCAAAACATCAAAATTTGGGAGACAAACAACAGTTCCTCTAAAAGAGCATATCTCTTCCAAAAGTTCAGTTAACTCCCAAATCAGACAATTCCCACATGTACAGAATGGCCACGGCCCTACATCCTAACAGTCAACCATGTCAACCTCCAGCAGACCAGAGAGCATTAAGGGCTAGTCATGGATGACATTCTACCAGATGATCATGGACAGGTCGAGGGACTATCATTACTGAGTGCCTAGTAACCTCAAGCTTTATCTATAGTGAGGTTTGTCAAGCTCTTCTGTTGCTGCCCTAGCAACTGTGTGGGTCCAGAGGAACTATTGCATTTTAGCACTATTTCTACAGCCCTGTTCACACTAGACTATTGATCCCCCAACACAGTGTAGAGTTCATTTACTTGCTAACACTGATGCCTGATGAGGAAGACAGCAGGGCTTGTGTATAGCGTGTACAAACACACACACATTGTGCAATCTGCTTGTTCTTTTGGCAGTGAGTTGAACTGCATGTGTGAGGAATTTTTGTAACAAGCAGCCAAAAAAGTAGACACTACTTGTAGAGGCTTGGTATGAAGTAATATCCAAGTTACTATAACAGAGTTTTTATTGTGAATTTTGTGCAAAGAAAATGATCTCTTCTGTGACATTAAGAGGGAAAATCTGCTTTGACTAAATTATGCCAGCATCTGTTAATTTTGAAAGCATTATTCTTAACCTCAGTATTAATAAAATCAAGAGGTTCTCTTTAAAAAAGAATTTGAAAGATATTGATTAAATATAGATCTACCATCATCTGAATATTTATATTATAATTCAATGAAAATTAAAAGTTGTACGATATCTATTTTCACATTCAGAATTTTAAACAATATAAAGTCAAAATCAGAAGCTAAATGCTGAGAGCAGGATCAGAAGAGCTATAAAATACTGGCGTCATGTTTATAGTAAACTTCTTTGCAACAGAAGAATTTGACAAAATCTTACATGTATGAAGTCAACAATAATAGAATGGAAAGGCAACTTCAGTTATACATTTTTGGGTTCTGGCTAAGGCATTACAGTTCAAAGTAAATATCTTTAAATACACCAGCATACTAACATTCCTTGGGAACTGGTGCGACAATGTCTTTGCAGCCAATGCCATGCAGCAGGTGGCTAGACAGCTATATTTTACAGTAGTAGTAGATTCTAAGTGGTACTCCAGGGAAGTAGAATGATCACAGTATTTAAAAAATTGTACAAGTCAAAAGAGGTGAATAACCATGACAAGATCTGAGGCAAATGGGTGCAACTGCTTCTGTATTTTTGGGTTAAAGTATGCTGTGTCAAAGAGCACCATGGTTTGGTGGTAAGTTTGGCTCCCAAACTGCTCTTGGATTCTCTCGTTTAACAGCTGGAATGAGATAAAGTTGAATTGCATGCACGCAGTATGGAGAAAAATTTGTTGCAAACTCAATAATTATGGGTACCTTTTGTGTATCCTTAAACAAAGTCACTAAAAGGGGAACTCTCCAAGTAGCAAATGTTCAGCCTTCTTGGTTTTAGGGGACTTTTGAAAAGGTTTGGCGTTATCTGTTAGCTTCCACTGTAGCATGCATTCAAAGTTCTTTGTGTTGCCTTCTTACCCATTACAATTAGTAGTAAACAAAACAGCAGGGCTACTTTCATCTGTAGTTCACATATGAATGTGATTTAGCTGTATATGCTCAGTTAGGAATAAGAGCCATCTTCTTTGGTCACTGGCAGCAGAAGGCAATCACGGACTTCTACTACACTAACCTGATAATCAAAAATGTTTTTAAAAGTTAGGTCCGAGTTCTGCAAAATGAATGCAGTAACTTCTGTTGTTTCCACATGCAAGAAGAATTATTGAAGAACTAAATCCTGCAAAAGTTTAGGAGGCATGAGAAAAAGTTCATTTTCATAAACCTTTCTCTTCCCTATCCAAACAACTATGCAACCTCCTCTGTGGAAATCCTGGAAGGGGATTTTGTCTGGTCTCGTCAAAGATGGCTGATTTTTTTCCAAGAATAAAATAATCCACGGTGAATCCAGCATTTGTAGCCAGCCAAGCCATGCCCAGCTCACAAGGCTGTGGATAAAAGTTCTATCCTGGCTATGTTACAGCACAAATTAAGAAGGCTCAATCTGACTTAACTACTGCAGCATTGATTGCTCAGAATCTCTGTTTCCCAGTGCTTTGCATTAATAATTATATTCCAGGTCATATGACATTAACTATCTGGAGATTCTGATGATAACATGTATTGATTATTTTTTGCTTAGTCAGATTTGCAGCATTTTGGGTAATAATAAAGGCATATATGTACAATCAGAATTAAGAAAATAAAGGTTCTTAAAATTTTGAGTTTCTATTTCAGTGATTATCAGAACTCTGGAAATATGAAAATTTAGGTGAACCTCAAGGAACTGTATGAAGCAAGCAGCTATTTTAGTCTTCTGTAATAGTTATTTTGTTAGACACAAATGTATTGTCTATCAAAACTAACACTCAATTAAAAAACCTTCTGAATAAGATTTGATAGCTTTTTCTACACATACTTTACACTTTGTATCTGCGCTAAGTATCCAGAGAATTAGGGATAAGGTTATGAAAAACCTGGCATATGCCGCACTCACCTACTATACAAAACAAATGATGAAATTTATAGGAATGTAATATTTTGGTCTGATAAATTTGCACTAAAAACCATCAAACTAAACAATCACAAGGTAGGCATATTTAAAATACACACAACAAATCTAAATGTTCATATTATCAATTGATTTAAAAATGTGGAGCAAACAAGGACTCCTGTGGCACTTTTAGAGACTAACTAATTTTACTTATTGTGGTTTCTGGAAATGTCAATGTATCAAATGAATGCTCATCAGCTTCTGTGTTACTTTTGTACTATAGGCCATCTGTGATTTTTTTTTTTTCCCCAAAGAAAAATGGCACAGCTTGAAAAGAACCTGTAAAAGGGCTGACAACACTCATGTGCTTGCTGATCACCCCTCTGTCTCACCTGTAAATGGAGGTTACTCACCTTGGTGCAGTAGCCGAGGTTCTTCGAGATGCGTGCTCCCGACATGCTCCACTCTGGGTTATAGCCGCGGTACCGCGCTCTGCATCGGATTTTCTTTGCATAGCAGTGGCTCCGTTGGTGGAGAGAGAGAGATGCTGAGGCTGTGTCCGTTGGTGTTCCCGCCAATGATGACGTCAGCAGCTCGCTCTCCCCAACCGTCACCTCAGTTCCTTTCTACTGCGAAACTACCTGTTGAAGACAAAGGAATATTTCGAAGTAGAGGGGAGGTGGGTGGGTAGTGGAGCATGTCGGGAGCACGCATCTCAAAGAACCTCGGCTACTGCACCAAGGTGAGTAACCTCCATTTCTTCGACGAGCAGTGCTCCCGACTGCTCCACTCTGGGTGACTGTTAGCAGTTACTATTCTTGGAGGTGGGTACTTCCGAGTGTGGCAGTCGAACTGAGTCGAGCACTGCTCGTCCCACTGCAGTGTCCATGGTGGAGAGCTGATCCAGAGCGTAATGCTTGGCAAAAGTGTCCGTGGAAGACCAGGTTGCTGCTTGGCATATGGCATGTAGAGGGACCTTGGTGAGGAAGGCCAGAGATGATGCCATCGCCCGTGTAGAGTGAGAGCGGATGGAGAGAGGTTGAGTTGAGTGTGGGGCGTTGTACGCTGATCGAATACAAGAAGAAATCCAGGTGGATAACCTTCGTTTGGAGATAGGTTGACCCTTGGAACGTTCGACGGTGGAGACAAATAACAAGGGAGTCTTACGGAAAGGCTGTGTTCGTTCCAGGTAGAAAGAAAGGGCTCTTCTGACATCTAATGTATGCAGTGTTCTTTGTTGCGGTGTTGTATGTGGCTTTGGATAAAACACAGGTAAGTTGATAGTCTGGTTAATATGAAAAGAAGAAGCCACCTTAGGGATGAATTTTGGGTGAGGTCTCAATACCACTCTGTCCTTATAAAAAACCGTATATGGGGGGTGCGCCATGAAGGCTGCTATCTCCCCCACTCGGCGTGCAGAAGTTATGGCGACGAGAAAAGCAACTTTCATTGATAAGTGGAGTAAGGTGCATGTGGCTAAAGGTTCGAATGGGGGTGCCATGAGCATCTTTAGAACTTTTGGGAGGTTCCATGGGGGCGCCGGGGGGCGAACGTCCGGGTAAAGGTTTCTCAACCCCAACATGAATCGTTTGGAAGTGGGGTGAGCAAAGACTGAACTATGGTCTACTCTGTCATGGAATGTAGAGATGGCTGCTAGGTGTACTCGTACTGTGTTGACGGAAACTTTTTCCTCTTTCAGGTTCGCCAGATATTCTAATATGAGCGGGAGCGCTGCCGTGCGTGGATCGACGGTTCGTGCCGAGCACCAGGAGGAGAAGCGGCGCCATTTCTGCAGGTAAGTAATGCGTGTGGCCGGCTTTCTACTGTTTAGTAATATGTTTTTGACAGTATGCGAACAGTTGTTTTCTAATTTGTTGAACCATCGATCAGCCAGGCTGTCAGATGGAGTCTGTTGAGGTACTGATGCCGTTGAGTCCCTCTGTTCTGGGATAGGAGGTCTGGGACAAGGGGTAGAGTTATGGGTTGCGCTCTGGACAGCGTATGGAGCTGCGTGTACCACGGTTGGCGTGGCCATGCTGGGGCGATTAAAATGACCTGTGCTTTGTCGAGCTGTATCTTGGACAGGACCCGAGGAATTAGTGGTGTTGGGGGAAAGGCATAGAGAAGTGCTTTGCCCCAATGTTGCGAGAAAGCGTCGCCTCTTGAAGCGCGACCGTGGCCCCCCCGAGAGCAATACTGGGAACATTTCTTGCTCAGCTCTGTGGCAAAAAGGTCGATGAGTGGGAAGCCCCATTGCTGGAAGATTGCCTGTAGAATATCGAGGCGTAATTCCCACTCGTGGTGGTTGGGGAAGGCTCGACTGAGAGAATCTGCTATTGTATTGTCCTTGCCCAGGATGTACTCCGCGACGGGGTGTATTGAGTGCTGTGTGCACAGGTTCCATAGCTCCATCGCTTTGAGGCATAGGTCTTGTGATCTGGTGCCCCCCTGGCGATTTATATAAAACATGCATGGTCTGTTGTCTGTACGGATCGTGATCGTCTTCCCGGAGATTTGGGGAAGGAAGTGTAAACAGGCCCGCAAGACCGCTCTGAGTTCGAGCACGTTTATGTGGGCGGGCATGTCTCTTGCTTGCCATCTGCCCTGTATTGTGCAATCCTGGAGGTAGGCCCCCCAGCCGGTGCGGGAGGCATCTGTGGTGATGGTCATAACCGGTTGAGGTGGAAAGAAGGGTACTCCCTGCAGGAGGTTGTTGCTGTCGGTCCACCAAGCTAAGGAATGCTTTACTGTGGCTGGGATGGCTAAAGGTCGATTGAGGGAATGTCGCTGTTGTTTGAACTGTGATAGGAACCACAATTGGAAAGGACGCATGCGTAGACGAGCATGATGGACCAGGTAAGTGGTGGCGGACATGTGGCCAAGTATCTGCATGCATGTGCGTACTGTGCTGATTGGGGAGTTCTGGATGGAGATAGCCAACTGTTGTAGATTGAGAAATCTGTCCATGGGGAGAAAGGCCCTTGCTGATGGGGTATGGATGCGGGCACCAATGAACTGAATTTCTTGCGTCGGTTGAAGGCAGGATTTTTCGAGATTTATTTGAAGACCTAGAGATGTGAACAGATGTAGTGTCTTGTGGATTATGTGGTGGGTCTGTTGTTGTGTCAAGGCCCTTAGTAGGAAATCGTCTAGGTAAGGGAAGATGGAGACATGTTGCTTGCGGAGGAAGGCGATTGCCGGAGCCATGACCTTGGAAAAAACCCTTGGCGCCGTGCAAAGGCCGAAAGGAAGGACCGTGTATTGGTAATGATAATGGAGAAACCGGAATCGAAGGAAACGGCGGTGTGTTGGATTTATCAAGATGTGGAAATATGCATCTTTCAAATCGAGGGAGGCCAGCCAATCCCCCTGTTGAAGTGCTGAGAGGATATTGGATAGGGTCACCATCCTGAAACGTTTGACCTGGACATAAACATTTAGGCGTCTGAGATCTAATATTGGTCGCCAGCCCCCTGTTTTCTTCTGGGTTAAGAAATATGGGGAATAAAAACCCTTCCCTTCTTGGTCCTGCGGGACACGTTCGATGGCACCAATGTGAAGAAGATGGTGAATCTCCTCGTGCAGGTATTGTACATGAATTGGGTCCCTGAAGAGGGACGGGGAAGGGGGTTGTGGCTGCGGTCTCGACAAAAAGGGAATAGAGTACCCTTTTCGTATGATCTCTAGCACCCATCTGTCGGATGTGATGTGCTGCCAGTGATGTAGAAACGGGTGTAGCTTGTCCTTGAAAATTAGGTGTGTAGATGGTGACCTCTGGGCTTTGGGGAGGGTATGGCTGGTATTTCCCTCGAGCGAGGCATCAAAATTGATGTTTTGTATCCGCAGATTGCGGGTTGCGATTTGTCTGGAAAGGCGGCCTATTGCGACGCGGTTGCCTTGGTTTATTTTTGTAATTATCCACTCTGCAGTTATACTGGGTGTGTGGATATTTGGTCGTAATGGGTTGACTCCTGTATGGTTTACGACGAGAGACTGTGGGAAAAATCCCCAGTGTTCGGAGTGTTGCACGAGAGTCCTTGAGGTCATGCATTACATCATTAGTAGTTTTGGCAAATAAGTGATCCTTGTCAAATGGGAGGTCTTCAATTGTACGTTGCATTTGTTTAGGCAGGTCTGCAGCCTGGAGCCAAGAGGCGCGGCGCATGACTACTGCCGTGGCAAGAGTTCGTGCGGCAACGTCGGCAGAGTCAAGAGAGGCCTGGAGTGCCGTCTTGGCTACCAGTCTGCCCTCGGTGAGTAGTAGATCGAACTGATCTCGTTTGTCCTGTGTAATGAAGTCCTTGAGCTCAGATAGTTTAGAATAGAGCTCGTGGTCGTAGCTAGAGAGCAGCGCTGTGTAGTTTGATATTCTTAGTTGAAGTGCAGCCGATGTGTAAGCCTTGCGACCGAGAGAATCCAGCTTCCTATCCTCTTTAGTGGAAGTAGTTTTGTGATAAGGTTGTCGAGTTCTCTGGTTTGCTGCCTCAATTACTAGGGAATTCAGTTGAGGATGATTGAAAAGGAATTCATTTCCCTTGGGGGCAATGAAGTACTTCTTATCAGATTTCTTATTAGAAGGAAGGATGGAAGCCGGAGTTTGCCATATTTCCATTGCAGGCTGGATTATGCCTTCGTCCATGGGTAGTGCCAATTTGTTAGGGACAGATGCCTGAAGAATCTTGTATAGTTTATGTTGTGGTGTAGGGCTGTCGTTAAGTGGAATATTCATCGCGACCGCAGCCCGTTGAAAAAGATCTCTAAACTGCTTCAGGTAATCCGCTGGCAGCTGTGAGCCATGGCGGGTAGGGATAAGGATATACCATGTTGGTATGAGGTTGGACCGTTATGGGTTGATGGCTGATAGGTGAAGCCGGTGAAGAGACTGAGGATGCTGAAGACGGGGTCGCAGGGCTAGACATTCTGGATGAGTTACTGGTTGAAGAATCAGTTTGAAATAATGGTGATGGTGGAGCAGTGTGAACCAGAAGCTCCTGTTCTCTGACTGTGTGTTTTGTCTTCCGCGGCTGTTTCTTATGCGCGGGATGAGGAGGCACTGTATGCCGCGGTGCCAGCATCAGTGATGTGGCCGGTGCCGTGGCTAGACCGGGCTGCGGGGCTGTCAATTGGGCGGGCAGTTGTTGAGGCACCGGGTTAAATGAGAGAAGCGGTGCCGGAGGAGGCAGTGTAAAGGCTGCCTGTTGCGGTGCCTGGGGCAGCCTGAGCATCAAAGGCTGCGGCACCGGTAAGTGGTGGGCACCCTGTGGCTGAGGGGAGGCAAAGGTCTGCCCCGGGAGCGGTGCCGAGGGAGATGGAGGCTCCGCTGTAGGCGGCGGCGGCGGCGGCGGCACTGGCACTGGGCTAGGTGCCGGCATTTGGTGCGGATCCGCTGCCGGCGCGGGGACACCTGCGCTTGCCGGTTCAGCCGCCCTCGCAGGGTTCACCCGATTTATGGGTTCCTGCTGCAAGGGTTCTCTCATGTGCCCAGTCCTTTTGGATTTTTTTAAAGGTACTGGGGATGACAGATTCGAGTGCCGTTTGTGCGCTCCTTCAGAGCCCTGAGAGGAAGCGCCGGGGTCGGAGGAGGGACGGAGGGAGCCCTCCAGAAGTAAAAGTTTTAACTTTCTCTCCCTGTCCTTTCTAGCTCGGGAGGTCAGGTTTTTACACTGGGGGCATTTGTGGGACAAGTGTCCCTCGCCCAGACAGAGGATACAGTTGTCATGGCCGTCGGAGGCTGGCATGGGTTCATTGCAGGCAGTACAGCGTTTAAAGCCAGCCGCTTGTGGCATCGCTGACTGCGGCGGTTTTTTTTTTGTTTGTTTGTTTTTTTGTTGGTTAGTTTGCTTTTTGAACGTTGTTTTTGAATGGAGTTTGGCTCAGATATGTTTCCTTTCTGTTGTCTCACAGTGAGGAGCCACCGCTTACTCCGTGCGGAGCCGGAGAGCGGTAGAAAGGAACTGAGGTGACGGTTGGGGAGAGCGAGCTGCTGACGTCATCATTGGCAGGAACACCAACGGACACAGCCTCAGCATCTCTCTCTCTCCACCAACGGAGCCACTGCTATGCAAAGAAAATCCGATGCAGAGCGCGGTACCGCGGCTATAACCCAGAGTGGAGCAGTCGGGAGCACTGCTCGTCGAAGAACTACTAGCTCCCTCCCATCTCTTCTCTGTGGTGAATCCTCTACCCTCTGCAAGAGTGACAGTGGTACAAGGAGGATCCTCAGTGCCTAAAGGACCACACATGTTTTTACAGACATTCAATAGCTGTCAGAGTTTTCGGATATTTCTCTTTACATTTTTAGTGTATTTGAATACGTCTACATCTGTATCTCGATTTCAGAGGTCTACTGATTCCAAGAGCTGGACACTCAGATTTCTTCTTTCAATTAATATGTTCCCATTATTATCCTGTGGGATATTTAATTCCAATGAGAATGGCCATGGTCTTCTGAGATACTCTGAAGCTAGTGTGTGGTTCTGACCTTTGCCAAGATTTCAAAGCCCTTAAAGCAAGTAATGTGCTTCAGTGCCATTACTTAACATTAAAAAAAGGTTTGTTGTTCTTCCTTGGTTCTATTTGCCATTTAGATTTCAGGACAAAAATTTTACCATCTGTTCTATACCAGTAGCAAGCTTCCAGTTACTTGCATTGTTGAATGTCACCCATTAAGCTTACATCAGGATTGAGGTTGCTGACAAGCAAAACAGAATTTCCTGGAACACCAGCAACTCCAGGAATAGCCATCCGTCCAGTCACTGCAGAGGTGGTGATGGCAAGAGGACCAAGTGCTCCAGGAACAGCTGGGACAGAAAGACCTGGAGAGGGAAAAAAACAAAACAAAAACAAAAAAATCCACTCAGTTTATGCCCTGAAGGAAGTGGGAAATTAAGTAGCACTTCAAAATCCATAATACTGATTTAAAAAAATAGATACAACATTCAATAATAAAGTGTTGAAAAAGCATATTTAGCTGGTTTTCTAATGGATACAGACCAATGGTTCCAGCTCTTTTTCTGGGACAACCAATCCAAACCCAAAAGAACTCCAACATTTTCATTTGCTTAGTTCCTTCGCCATACACTCTTTTCTAGTAAAAACTAACAGGAATCTCTGGGATAGGGGGGATGTGTGTCAGCAAGTGTGCTCCTGAATCTTGCTTTTTAACTGTAGGCTTTTGGGTCTTGCACTTACCATGATGGTCATCACAAATACAAACCCAATGCCACATCATGTGACAATGACATTGCAAGGAAATACTGAGTAATAAAACAGTAAGCATAAACATCAAAAAGTGAGGAGTGGCAAAAAAGCTATGGAAGAAGGTATGGTATTATATAATTTTTACACAAGACTTCTACAGTTTTATCATATTTGAGTATTCCTTTTTACCATGAATAATTACTTAATGCAATCAGAAGCTGGAACACTGTGATGGACTATAAATCAGTGTTTCTCAAACTTTTTGATATGAGGGACTGGCTTCCCATACTTCGTGTCAGGAAAATTTCAGGCTTCTTATACTACGTCAGAAAGACCTCACTGACCTGTGCCAATCCATGGACTGGATTGTTGAGAAACACCACTGCAGATCATGGACAATCATACAAGCAATTCTTACAATTTATTTTAAATACTACTACTTTGGGTATCCTGCACAAAGGTAGATTGACTGCTCGTTACATATGCTTATAGATCTTGATATTGCTGCACTATCACTCTCTTTCATCTAGCTGGGTTTCAATGGTTTAGGGCACTTCTCAAATTTACCAAACAAAAAACTGCAGCTTACCTGCAGCTTGAGGAAAGCCAATAGCTGGGGCAAATCCAGCAGCCCCCGTATATGGTGAAGAGATTATTCCTGGGGTACCTACAATTCAGAGATATCCAATGAAAAAAAGAGTAACACATTTAGCAAGCAGAAATAAACCAGACTAAGCATAGAGAGATATTTCACATCACTAAAATTTCAGAATGACATTCTTCCAGAGTTCCAAAAGGGTAGCTGGGTCACATGTAGCTCAGAAAACAACCAAGGAGGCTGTGGCACTTCTAAAGACTAACAAGTTTATCGCATGAGCTTTTGTGGGAGAAAATCGCCACTTTATCAGATGCTCTGAAGATGGGGGAACTTAATGGGAGGAAAATAAGCTCTTCCAAAGGTTTTACTGCATCTCACAGAACTCAGGTTCAACAACCAAAGTTGTGTTTGCATCTTTTAGCCTTAAATACCTTTTTCAATCAAAGCGTAGACTGCTTGTCTGCAATACAATTCTGAAGATGTTGCGAACATTAACTATTAAAAGAAAAGAGGTAAAATGCTACTGCAATGAAACCCACTCTCACCGAACCCCCATTCAATATATTCGTGTTGGTTAAATTTCTACTTGAAGTTTGTATAAGTTACCTTTAAAATTTACAAGGAGTCTGGTGGCACTTTTTAAAAGTAACATTTATCTATCACTTGAGCTTCCATGGGAGAATATCCCACTTTGTCAGATGCCTGAAGACAGAACACTTACATAGAATCATAGAATCATAGGGTTGGAAGGGACCCCACGAGGTC
>ML682844.1:6436-35345 GCA_007922195.1 Podocnemis expansa
ACACACACACACACACACACACACACACACACACACACACACACACAAATTAGAATGTGTAATTGCAGAAGTAGAATTCAAATGCAAACTAGATATCTTCACATTGAAACAAACAAGAACTCCTGTGGCATTTAAAGACTAACAAATGTATTTTTCACATGAGGTTTCATGGGAGAAAATCCCACTCTGTCAGACACATTGGTCTGAATAAAAATATTTAATTGCTAGGTCATTACAAAAGGTGACCACCCTTCTCCACACTCCGTCACAGCTCTGGTTTTCCTTTTTACATACTTGTCTTATTCCACCCCATTTAAATCAAAACAACTCATTAATTTTACTTTAAAAAATAAAATAAAATCTGACCTGACCTTGAGACTTACCCTTCTCTTCATTTATATATTCCCCACCATACTGCAGTTCTCCATTTCCTGCATCTGACCAAGTAGGATTTTACCCTCAAAGCACATGAAATAAATAAATATTAGTATTTAAAAGTGACACAGAACTCCTTTTTACCAGTTTAATTAAAACGTTTCCTACAGCAAAAGCACACAGAAAAAAACTGAAGATACTTTTAATTTTTTAAACAGACGACTAGACACATACTGTGGTTTGTCTTTTTCATTTACTGTATACACTCATGTATAAGCTGATCTGGGCATAAGCCGACCCCCCAGTTCTGAGCCCAAAAAGAAACTAAAATTGGTGATCCAGGTATAAGCCGAGGTCCCCTTTTGGCCTTGGCCCCTGATCCCCCACCCACTGCTGCTGGCTTCCTGGGGAGTTTCTGACAGCTTACATACCCCCAAAATCTCTATAGCTGTTTTCCCTTGCCCCCCTGCTGTCCGTTCCTCAAACCTGCCCTCCTGCTCTGCCCTTTCCTCAATGCTACCCCTGCTCACTTCTGTTTGCTCCTGCCCCCTACTCCCCCCTTTTCTCACTGCTATCCCCTGCTCCTCCTACTGCTGCCTGCTCTGCCCCTTTCTCACTGCTGCCCTGCTAGCTTGTCACTGCCACTCCCTGCTCCCTTCTCAGTTCCCTGCTGTTGCTCCCCTGTTCCCCAACACCCTTTACACCCCTTTCCTCCTCACCCCCCAACTCCTGCCGCCCCTTCCCCGGCCCCCCCGAGCCCCCCCCCCAAATCCTCCCGGCCATTGCATCACTTTCCCCAACTCCCCAACACCCTCCCCAACCTCTGGTCCATGCCACCACTTCCTTGGCCTCCCTGAATCCCCCCCTCAAAGTCCAGGCCAACCCCTCCCCCAGGATCCCCTTACTTGGCTGCTGCAGACGCTGGGCTCCCTTCCTTCCTCCAGCCCCAGGGCCCGCCGACTGCCCGAGATGGGCGCCCGACAACACTGGGGCTCCGGCCTGCTGCATGGTCAGGGAAAGAGCTGTCTATGGCTGTATACAGTATTCTCTTGAGTATAAGCCGAGTGCCAGTTTTGAAGCCAATTTTCAGACACAAAATCATCAGCTTATACGCAATGATATAAGGTATTTTGTTTACTTTTCTGTCTATTCTATTTGCAGCAGGGGTTCCATTGCTGGAATCCTAGTGGCTGCCACCGCCTTTGGAATTTTAACCATGTAAATAAAACATTTACATTTTTTGCTGCTTCAAAGACAACTTCTATGGCTATCTCCTGTCTTTTACAATCATTGTCCACTTAGGTGCTCAAATATGCTTTGAGTCACACCCACAAGTTTAAGATAGACCTCCAGCAAAACAGCTTAATCTTATTAAAAATCATGCAATTTCCATACCTCCCTGCATATGAAAGAGTTGCAGTTTGTGCTCCCCCACCTAAGTTTCTGATGACATCTCCCTGTGTTAGCCTCCTTTCTTAGGGCCCCACCTTGCTTTGCCCAGCTGTTCACCATGCTCTGGTTCTGTGATACTTGTGGCATGGCCAATACACAGTATCCCAGCTCTTCCCCAGCTCCTCACTGATGTGGATCAGCCCTGCAGCCAAACTGAAACAGCTGCTCTGGGCTTCTTTGAGTTAGCTTAGCTGTTGCTCTCCCCTTAGCTCTACCCTATGTAGGGTCATCAGATTTCTCCTGTGCCCAAGGCTCAAAGTACTTTAAAACTTGATATTTTTTTTTTTTAATTAACACATTGGTCTCTACTTCAGATAACAAGGGGAAGCTTTAATTAGATGGCCAGTACATTGTGGGGTTAGAGAACTGGGAGTTAACATCCTTACCCCTTAAGTCACAGGAGTGGGAGGGTGATGGCTGACCCGATGGGACAGGAACTGGGATTTTCAACTTGATAGGCAGGTGTCTCTCCCACACCCCTAGGCAGGGCTTGACTTGGACTGGGGCATGCTGCCATATATGAACACCAGGATGTTCAGGGTTTTTTACTGGCACAGAAAATTGCTCCTCTGGGCTGGAACACCTGGCCAGGACACCTGGGTTTCACACCTGAGGTTTTGTGGCCTGTCAGCCGGACCAGGCCAAGCCAGGGAGTCTGGCCCAGTGTGTGCTCAGCTGGCTCTGAGAGATGCTAAGGCTACAGTGCTGCGGTGGCCACCTAGTTCAATCTGGAATGCTGTATTGCTGCATCACCCCAGTCCCTCACTCTTGGAGCCTGTAGTACATTACTCTGCTATGAGACTCCTCCTCTCCTCTGGGCTTCATGCCGACTCACAAGCATCAAGCAGCTCTCAACTCAGTGAGTGAGGGTTTCTAGCCAGACACTCTTTGGGCTGTGCAACAGAAGACCAACAGCCAATACTCCCAGTCCCACATGCAGCTCTAGGAAGTTGTGTGTGCAGTGTTCAGCACTGTCCACTGAACTCTTCCAGCTCCTGTGGTTTGTCAGTTTCTCAAAGATGTTGACATGCGCAAGCCCTCTATCTTCAAATGGAATCGCCACACCCTTAAACCAAACACACTGCATCAGGAAAAATAAACAGATTTATTAGCTCCAGAAGAAGAAGAAGAAATGACTATGGCTGTGTTCACACAGCACTCTTATTTCGAAACAACAGAGATTGTTTTGAAATAAGAAATACCCTGTTCACATGACGCACGGTTGTTTCAAAACAATGGCGTTGTTCTGAAACAACTTAAACCCCATGTGGGGATGAAACAATGTTGTTTCAAAATGATTGTTTTGAAACAATGCTGTCCGAACATGTTGTTTCAAAACAACAGTGACTTGTTTCAAAATAACTGTTGTCTGAAACTGCTATTTAGCTTTGAGCTTTTTTCCTTAATTCAAATTAACAAACCATTAATTTGAATTAAGTTATTTCAAAATAAGGCATTATTTTGATGCAAGTTGTTTTGACACAACTTGTATCAAAATAACACGTGTGTGAACACAGCCATATATAAGTCAGAGGAAAGTAAGTCAGATTTAGTCAAGACAAATCAAAGCAAAACATGTCTCAACTAAGCTTAACGTTTTTTGGAAACCTGGCAACTTCAGATGGTTCCTAACACAAGCTGGTTGGTTTCCTTTCAGCTAATCTCTACCCCTGGGTCAGGAGACCTGTTGCTTCACGGTATTTGTAGATGGAGGTGGAAGAGAGAACAGCAAAATGTCACAGTTTTATAAATTGTTCCTTCTCTTGTCTGGGGCTTTACTATTCCATCCCCCTCAAGATCAAGGGGCAAACTGTGTCACTGGAGGTTTCCCTCCGTGTCCTAATTCAGTAACCATAACCTTCTCATGGTTCCTTTGTTAGTGTTATGCAGCGTCTTGAATGGGACAGAGGCAGTGGACACCACATTTACTATGGACCACCTTTTATGCAACTTTTATTGAGGGGACAAGGGTAATACAAAGAATTTAGAAACAGGTTTACAGCAGTCTTATGAAGAGGAATAGCAGAAAGTTAAGCAAAATAGCCCAACTTATGCAACATAACAGAAGGTACAGCACAAAAGGCAAAACCTTACACTTCTCAGACAAATCTGGTTTAAAGAAAGGGTAGCAGTCATTTAATGAGAGGCTACAATCACACATTAATCACTAGTGCACAAACTACGCCATACAACAGAAGACAAAACACGGTAAGCAGAACATCAGACTCTCCCCTCCACACATTCATTCTTCTTTCATACTCACTAAAACTAAATATGACTGGCCAGGTCAGAGTCAGTTGAGTTGCAAGAGCCTGGACAGATGAGGAAGATGTGATGTGTACTGACCCCTGTTAAGCTGATGGTGGCATCCTCCCCACATAGCAGGTTGAGCATCCTGTTATTGATGATCTAATCAAGGGGGGCATCTTGAAGAATGCCCACTCTTCATCCAAAAATGGAGTCATTTTTGACAGGTCTTTTTCTGCTTCCTATGTTCCTGTCTCTGTCCTCTCATAACCACATTCACTCAGTGTTCCTCTAAGTGTGAATCTTTCATAATTACATGTTAGGTAATATTACACTGGAAAAATACTGCAATTATCCATTAGATACATTATGAAGAGAATTTGCCACTCTTGACGGACCTCCTTCCTGCTCCCCTTCTAGGTAAACTCTTGCCCAAGCAGTTATCCAGAAAATATTGTTTACAAAGAAAGTGACTACAAAGAGGACCTAGCCTTCACAAAGCCTCTGCAAGCAGAGCTTTCCTTACTCTGTGCAGATAGCCCCAAGCCTTAGCATAAGAAGGTGGTTTGGGTAAACAGAGCAGGACAGGTCCTTATGCCCTGCAGGACAACATTCATGCCAGTCTTTTGTTCTTGGAATGCTGATCTAGGTTTGTTCTATATAAACCTAAACAAGTTGCAAAAAGCCCCTCTGCTCAGAGACTTTTGCCTGGAGATATTTTTTGTCTGTGAGGGCATTTTGCTGGGAGTATGACATAGTGAAAGAACGCTCTGATTGCCAACCATCAGTAAATTTATTGACAGAGTTAAAAAGAAAAAAAAAACAAAACAAAAAACAAAATTTACACTGTCAGTAAATCCATAAAATGGCAGAAAAATTGGGTAGAATAAAGCATATATTCTGACATTGTCAAAATTCACAATTGTTTCTTGTATCATAAAACTCCACTGTTCATGCCCAGACTACTACTACTACTACTACTACAGGAGAATCTCGAAAAGGAAAACAGACCTCCACTTATCATTGCTCACAGCCCCCAAGTCAAATGTCTGCAGCAAATCATCAAGGGTCTAGAGCCTATCCTAAAAGCCTTGGGAACTTGACCTCTCCTTATTTACAGACAACCCCCCCAACCTTAGACAGCTTGTCACCAGCAACTAAGGACCAAACAAAAGAAATGTAAAAGTCTTATATCCCTACAACAAGCCACATTGGCAACTCTGCCCCCATATACACATAAATGACAACACCATAAGACCTAATCAAAGCAGCTACTCCATCAGGCTCACTAACCTGCTCATCTACCAATGTGCCTTCATTTACCAACAATGCCATTCTGCCTTAAACATTGAACAAATTGTACTGTCATGCAAAAGAATAAATGGATACATCTGATATCAGAAATGGCACCATCCAAAAATCAACAGGGGAACACTTCAATCTCCCTGCTCATTCTGTGAGAGACATGCCTTTTGCAGTCCTTAGACAAGTTAACTTCAAATCAAAGCTTCAAAAAGAAACATCAGAGTTAGAGTTCATGTGCAAACTTAACACCATTAATTTGGGTTCAAACAGAAACATGACCTACCTTTCTCATTACAAAAGCTGAATTTCCTCTTCAGAACTCCCCACCCTCTCATCTGAAGAGGTGGACCCAAAGCCTCTGCAGTAGGTATGTGTGATACCAGACTTTTCTCAGCAAGAATGAGTCACATAGGTTTTATGCATTAGCCAGACTCTGCACACACATTCTGCCTTCAGTGGATCAATCTTCACCAGACCTGGCATCACTGAAAGCAAAATCAGGGACCCTGTGTTCTGAATTCCCTTCTTCCATGCCCAGTCTCCAAAGACCACATAAACTGAGGCTCTTCTTTCAGCAACCTAACAGATTTTGCAGTAGCAGGAGTGAAGTAGTGATTTTTCACAGAAGGGAGCCTAAAGCTTGATGGGAAAGGCTAAATTTGGTCTCACTGAAAGCAATAACAAAACTCACATCAGAGCCAGGATTTCACACCGATTCCATATTTACAGACTGTGGCTTTCTCTTCATTGGTGGATAATGTTCTTTTCTTGTAGGTAATGGGTCAAGGCACCCCAAGTTACCCCATCTCTGAGTGGGGTCCCTCTAATGACATCCTGTGAAGAAGGAAAGTAGAAGGGACCTGAGCCTGCACACCAGTTCAGGTCACAGCCCAGGAGCCCTGAGTAGCAGTTTCATGCTGCTGACCATATTTAACACTGCAACTCAGACTTCTAGGCTATTTCCCTCACCACCTTGGCAGAGCTTCTTCACACAGGCCTCAGTACCTGGAAAGCATTTCCTCTCAACCTTGTGGGTTTTCACTCTTCAGGGGACTTGCTCCATACTATCCAATCCCTCCATAAGTCTCCTATTCCTCCTTGAGCTCATACCCTATTTGTCTGGAGTGGAGGCTTGGGGTACCTTATCACACAAGTGGCTGGGTTTTGAATGGACTCAGATGCTCTTAACTGAGCTCTATGCACTCCAACTAGTTGAAGGGAACAACACCAGGAGCATTCTGGGATGTGCCTTCCTATCTTGTTTGTCTCTACCTGTCTATGGAGAAGAAGGAGAAGTTGTTACAGTCCCACCCTCTCATAGAATCATAGGGTTGGAAGGGACCTCATAGGTCAGCTAGTCCAACCCCCTGCCAGAGGCAGGACCACTCCCACTTAAACCATCCCAGTCAGGGTTTTGTCCAGCCGGGCCTTAAACAACTCTAAAGATGGAGACTCCATCATGTCCCTCGGCAGCTCATTCCAAGGCTTCACCACTCTCCTAGTAAAAAAGTTTTTTTTTTTCTAATATCCAGCCTCGACCTCCCTAACCGCAACCTGAGACCATTGCTCCTCGTTCTGTCCTCCGTTACTACCGAGAACAGTCGAGCTCCATCTTCCCTAGAGCATCCCTTCAAGTAGTTGAAGGTTGCTATCAAATCCCCCCTCAGTCTTCTCTTCTGCAGACTAAATAAGCCTAATGCTTCCAGTCTTTCCTCATAGGGCTTGTGCTCTAGCCCTTTAATCATTTTGGTTGCCCTCCTCTGAAGTCTCTCTAGCATGTCCCTGTCCTTTTTGTAGTGGGGAGCCCAAAACTGAACACAGTATTCTAGATGTGGCCTCACCAGTGCAGAATAGAGGGGAAGGATCACATCCCTTGACCTGCTGGTAATACTTATTTTGATGCAGCCCAGTATGTCATTGGCCTTTTTGGCAGGAAGAGCACACTGCTGACTCATATCCAGCTTCCAATCCACCATGACCCCCAGGTCCTTTTCTACACTGCTGCTACTTAGCTGAATGTTTCCCAGCCTGTAGCAGTGCATAGGGTTTTTTGGTCCCAAATGCAGGATTTTACACTTATCCTTATTGAATCTCATAAGGTTTCTATTGGCCCACTGTTCTAATTTATCTAGCCCTCCCTGAATCCTGTCCTTGCCCTCCAACGTGTCTACTGGTCCTCCCAGCTTGGTGTCATCCGCAAACTTACTGAGAGTGCAGTCTATTCCATCATCCAGATCATTGATGAAAATGTTGAACAGAACTGGCCCCAGGACCGACCCCTGGGGCACACCACTCGTGACCGGCTGACAGCTAGACATGGAACCATTTATTCCTACACGCTGAAACTGTTGATCTAGACAGTTCTCTATCCACCTTATAGTCCACCTATCCAACCCATAATTCCTTAATTTGCCAATGAGAATGCTGTGGGAAACTGTATCAAAGGCCTTGCTAAAATCAAGGGATAGCACATCAACGGTGCTTCCCACATCCAGAAAACCAGTCATCTGCTCATAGATGGAAATGAGATTGGTCAGGCATGATTTACCCTTGGTAAATCCATGCTGACTGTCCCTGATCACTTTATTTTCTTCTAAGTGTGTGAGGATGGATTCTTTGAGAATCTGCTCCATAATTTTTCCAGGAATTGAGGTGAGGCTGACTGGTCTGTAATTCCCTGGATCCTCCTTTTTCCCCTTCTTGAAAATAGGCACTACATTTCCTTTTTTCCAGTCCTCTGGCACCTCCCCCGTTCTGCATGAGTTTTGAAAGATAACGGCCAGCGATGCGGCTATTTCGTCGGCCAATTCCCTTAGTACCCTTGGATGCAGTTCGTCCGGCCCCATGGACTTGTGCACTTGCAGCTTCTTTAAGCAGTCCCTAACCTGACCTTCCGTCACCAAGGGCCTGTCTTCTTCTCTCTCATCTGCCGCACCGATGGTAGTGGGCTGGGAGCTGACTCTGCCTGTGAAAACTGAAGAAAAAAATGCATTGAGCACTTCAGCTTTTTCCTCATCCTCTGTCACAAGGATGCCTGCCCTATTCAGCAAGGGGCCTACGCCATCCCTGATCCTCCTCTTGTTACTAATATACTTGTAGAACCCCTTCTTGTTATCTTTTACATCCGTCGCTAGCCGTAACTCCATTTGTCCTTTGGCCTTTCTGATTTTATTCCTGCAGTCCCTAGCAATATCTTTATATGCCTCCTTGGTCATCTGACCAAGCTTCCACTTCCTATAAGCTTCCTTTTTATGTTTAAGCTCAGAGCAGAGTTCTCTGCTAAGCCATTCTGGCTGCCTCACATGTTTGTTCTTTCTCCTAATTGGAATGGCAACTTCCTGTGCCCTTAGCAGAGTTTTTTTTTTTTTAAATATAACCAACTCTCTTGAACTCCTTTCCCCTTCAGATTAGCTTCCCAAGGGATCCTGCCCACCAGTTCCCTGAGGGAGCCAAAATCTGCTTTTTTGAAGTCCATGGTTTTTGTTTTGCTTCTTTCCTTCCTTCCTTTAAGCAGCATCCTGAACTCAACCATGTCATGGTCACTACTGCCTAGCTTGCCATTTACCTCTACGTCCCTGATCAGTTCTTCCCTGTTTGTGAGCAGCAAGTCGAGCAGTGCAAGGCCCCTAGTTGGTTCCTCTAGCATTTGTATTAGAAAGTTATCCCCAACACTCTCTAAAAATCTCCTGGATTGCCCATGCACTGCTGTATTGGCCTCCCAGCAGATGTCAGGGAAATTGAAGTCCCCCATCAGCACCAGGGCCTGTGATCAAGAAGCTTCCGCTAGTTGTCCATAGAACACCTCATCTACCTCCTGCTTCTGGTCTGGTGGTCTATAGCAGACACCCACCACGACATCCCCCTTGTTGCTTTCCCCCTCTCAATGTAACCCACAGACTTTCTACTGGCACGCTTCCACTTCCATAATGGAGCTCTGAGCAGTCATAGAGCTCTTTTACATATAACGCTACTCCTCCCCCTCTTCTTCCCTGCCTGTCCTTCCTGAACAGTTTATAACCATCCATGGCAGAACTCCAGTCATGCAGACTATCCCACCATGTCTCTGTTATTCCTATGATATCATAGTTCCCTGTCTGCGCTAGTATTACCAATTTTTCTTGCTTATTTCCCAGGCTCCTCGCATTAGTGTATAGGCACCTAAGATATCTGGCCGATTGCCCTATTTTGTCATGTTGATTTCCAATTCTATTACATAAACCTCCTTGCATTTTTTCTAGGAGTTCTCCTTCCCCACTCTCCTCGCGTACTGGGGCTTCAGTAGAGCCCTTAAGACATTTGTTTGATTCCCCCCCCCCATGTTCCAACTACCTTCTCTTTTATTGCTGGTGCTACAGTCCCAGCACCCCCAAAGTTCCATCCCTCCCCCCACATCACCCACATTCTCACTTACCTGTGGGCTTTGGTCTCCTGCCCCCGATGAACCTAGTTTAAAGCCCTCCTCACTAGGTCAGCCAGTCGGTGCCCAAATACACTCTTCCCCTTCTTGGACAGGTGAAGGCCATCTTGCCTATCAATCCTCTGTCCTGAAACAGGACTCCATGGTCAAGGAAGCCAAATCCTTCCTGACGACACCATCTTCGCAGCCAGGCATTGACCTCCAGGATACATCTCTCTCTCCTCAGGCCTCTAGCCTTGACTGGAAGGATCGAGGAGAACACCACCTGTGCTCCAAACTCCTTCACCCTTGCTCCCAGAGCCCTGAAGTCACCTTTGATCTGCTGAGGATCACCTCTCGCAGTATCATTGGTACCCACATGGATAAGAAGCATGGGGTAGTAGTCTGAGGGGCGGATGATTTTTGACAGTCCCTCCGTTACATCACGGATACGGGCACCTGGCAGGCAGCATACCTCTCTAGAGGCCTTGTCAGGGTGACAGATGGGTGCCTCCGTTCCTCTCAGAAGGGAGTCCCCAATCACCACAACCCTACGCTTCCTCTTAGGTGAGGTGGCTGTGATCTCCCCAGCCTCTGGGGTGGATGGCATCTCCTCTACCTCCTGCATCGTGTCCAGCACCGCATAACGGTTCCTCACCACAAGGGATGGTGGGATGTGAGCAGGCGTGGAGCACTGTCTACTGCCAGAGGTGACCAGCTGCCACTGTCCTCCCTCTGCCATAGGCATCCCATCCATTTCCAGAGCTGTGGCAGTAGCCCTTGGTACTGGGATAGGGACCTCCTCCTTGCAGGTCTCATCGTGGACACTGTCAAGGAACTTTTCTAGGGCATAGATACCCCGAAGGCGTGACACCTCCTGTGAGAAGATATGAGCCTCCATAAAAGACCCCTCAACCTTGCATATTTGACAATAGGAGCCGTCAACAGGGCTCTTAACAGGGAAGTTTGAGAGGAAGTTAGGGACTGTAGAGGACTTCTGTGGAGTTGAGAGTGCTGTGTGTGCTTGCTTTTCTGTTTTGTGTTTCTTTTCTGGTTTCGCTTTTTTTTTTCCTTTTTTTCCCCCTCAGTTTGCAGGGGCTGAATGGCAGTTGGGATCAGGTGACCCCGATTAGATACGGAGCCTTCCTATTGGGGTAGCTATAAAGGGAGCCACTCAAGCAAACTGCAGCACTAGCTGCAGCAGCAGGCAACAGGGCTGTTTGAGAGGGAATTAGTTTTGGGGAAGTTTGGAGGGGTAAGACAGACTTATGACAGAGATGGAGATAACAGCAGAAATCATTCCAGCGAGAAAAGAGACAATGGAGATGAGAGGATGTGGAAGCTGTAGGATGGGCATCATCTTGGAAGGTGTAACCCCAGAGAATTTTGTTAGTATGAAGTGCTGCCTCATAGAGCTGTAGGAGGAGAAAATCTGAGGGTTGGAGATGCAGGTGGCAACTATGGTTGAGTTTAGAAGGGGGTTTGAACAGTTGATGGAGCAGAGGACTGGAGAGGCTGGAGACAAAAACTCAGACTTGCAGATGGAAACAGGAGCAACCACTTCCGAGGGAAGACTGCTAGGTGAGGAAAGTATGTAGTGGAAACACATGACTGTGAGAAGGTAGCAGAGAAAAAGACCAGCTAGTAAACGTGAAATTAAACTGAGTAATAGGTTTGCTGAATTCGCAAAGGAAGGAGTCCAGCAGGTGAACACTGAAGGTGGGAGTGTGAGGAAGAAGAGGAGAGCAGCTAGTTCTACTCAAAGGGGAGTTGAGCCTCTGGTGATAAATAAGAGCCCAAGGAACATTCAGGAGCAGATGCAGAGGATTGCAAACAGCAGCTGTAGACATCATGACTCCTGGAAAGAGAGAACTGGGGAGAGACTAGAGAAGCACACTGTTTCCAGGAAAAGGCAAGTGTATGTGACTGGGGACTCTCTGCTGAGTAGGACAGACAGGCCTGTAACTAGAGGTGACCCTGAGAACAGGAGGATGTGCTGCTTGCCTGCAGATAAGATAAACAATGTGGATCTGAGGCTGAAGAGGATCCTCATGGGAGCAGGAAAGAATCCTCTGATTGCCCTTCCTGTGGGTATGAATGATATGGATAGATTCTCATTGGAACGTATCAAAGGAGACTATGCCAGGCTGGGGAGGACTCTCAAGGAGCTGGAGGCTCAGGTAATCTTTAGTGCGATTCTGCCTGTCCCTAGAGGAGGACAACACAGGTGTGAGAAGATTCTGGCAGTTAACAGATGGCTCAGGCAGTGGTGTTACAAGGAGGGCTTTGGGATGTATGGGCACGGGGAGGCATTCATGGACAGAAGATTGTTTGCTAGGGATGGACTTCACCTGAGTAGGGAGGGAAACAGACCTCTTGGAGGGAGGCTAGCACAACTGATTTAGAGAGCTTTAAACTAAGGAGTGTGGGGACGTGGTTGGTAGATGTTCAGACAAACTACACCTGATACTAGCATTGAGAGGCAGGAAACTGAATTCAGAAAAGACAAAGATGTGGGAGGCAGCATAGATGCTAGAAAGGAGGGAAGCACAAATACTAGTCTGATGGGTGATGTTGGCAGCAGTAAAAAAAAGCCATCTCGGGTACAGAATGTGAGCAATGCTGAGCAACAAAAGCTAAAATGTTTATATATCAATACGAGAAGCCTAGGTAATAAAATAGAGGAACTGGAACTACTGGTAGAGGGATTGAAACTGGATATTATAGGGATAACAGAAACATGATGGAATAGTATTCATGACTGGTGTACGGCATTAAAGGCTATGTGCTCTTTGGGAAAGACAGATGTAATGGCAAAGGTGGTGGTGTGGCATTGTCAATTAATGATGCAATAGATTGCAAAGAAATTCAGAGTGATGAAATTAGCAGGACAGAGTCTATCTGGCTTGAAATCACATTGGAGAAGAAAGCTTCTAGAGTTTCTCCTGGATTAGTGTTTGGGCTGTGTTACAGAGTGCCGGGATCTGATTTGCACATGGATAGAGAACTCTTTAAGGAAGTAAACACTACTGGGAACTGTGTGATTATGGGAGATTTTAACTTCCCAAATATAGACTGGAGGATATATGCTAGCAGCAAAAAGGGCCCAGATGTTCTTGGAGGTGATAGCAGATGAATTTCTCCATCAAGTGGTTTAAAAACCAAAGAGGGGAGACTCGATCTTAGATTTGCTATTAGTCAGTACTGAGGACCTCATAGAGGAATTAGTTGTAGGGGACAACCTAGGTTCTAGTGATCATGAGCTAATCCAGTTTAAACTGAATGGAAGGGTAAACAAAAACAAATCAGTGACCAGAGTCTTTGACTTCAAAAGGGCTAACTTCAAAAAGTTAAGGGAATTAGCTAGGGAAGTAGACTGGACCAAAGAATTCATGCATATGAACATTGAGGATGCTTGGAACTGCTGCAAGACAGAGCTGCAGGAATTATCTGAGGCCAGCGTTGCAAAGAAAAGGAAAAGAAATTCAGGCATGGGTTCTAAAGCAAGCTGGATGAATGTACATCTTAAACAGGTGATTAGGAGGAAACACAAGGTCTACAAGGAGTGGAAGATGGGAGGGAAAAGAAAGAAGAGCTACCTTTTAGAGGTCAGAGCATGTAGGGATCAAATGAGGAAGGACAAAAGCCAAGCAGAGTTAGACCTTGCAAAGGAAATCAAAACCGATAGTAAAAGGTTCTTCAGCCATATAAATAGAAAGAAAACACAGAAAGAGGAGGTTGGAGCACTATACACTGAGGATGGGGTAGAGAGCAAGGATAATCTAGGCATGGCTGAATATCTCAATAAGTATGTTGCCGCTGTCTTTAATGAGGGTGATGGTGAGATTGGGGACAGAGGTAGGGCAGCTAATGGGAATGAGTATGTAGAAGTGGAAATTACCATATCAGCGGTGGAAGTCAAGTTTCAGATGCATAATGGAACGAAATCAGGGGGTCCAGATAATCTTCATCTGAGAATATTGAAGGAACTTGCACATGAAATTGCCAGCTCTTTAACACGGATTTTTAAAGTATCAGTGAACACAGGGGTTGTACCTTATGACTGGAGAATTGTTAATGTGGTCCCTAGTTTCAAGAAAGGGAGTAAAAGTGATCCAGGTAATTACAGACCTGTTAGTTTGACCTCAGCAGCATGCAAGGTCTTTGAGAAAATTTTGAAGGAGAAAGTACTTAAGGATATTGAGCAAAATGGTAACTGTAATAAACTATAACACAGTTTTTAAAAAGGTAGATCATTCCTGAGCAACCTGATCTCCTTTTTTGAGAAGGTAAAACAGATTTTTTGGATAAAGGGAATGTGGTGGTCCTAATTTACTTAGATTTCAGCAAGGCATTTGCTACAGTTTCACACAGGGAATTCTTAGTTAAATTTGGAAGGGTGGGCATTAATATGAAAATAGAAAGGTGGATAAAGAACTGGTTACAGGGGAGACTACAGAGGGTCATAGTGAAAGGTGAACTGTCTAGCTGGAAGGAGGTTAGTAGTGGAACTCTCCAAGGATCGGTCCTGGGACCCATCTTATTCTACCTTTTTGTTACTGACCTTGGCACAAAAAGTGGGAATGTGCTAATTAAGTTTGAAGACATCACCCAGCTGGGGGGTATTGCCAATACAGAGGAGGATTGGGATAGCATGCAGAATGATTTGGAGGACCTTGTAAAGTGGAGCATTAGCAATAGGATGAAATTCAACAATGGGAAGTGCAAGGTCATGCACTTAGGGACAAAGAGCAGGATTTTTTTCTTATAAGTTGGGAATGCATTAGCTGGAAGTGACAGGGAAGGAGAAGGACCTGGCCATACTAGTTTATCACAGAATGACAATGAGTAGCCAACGTGAAGTGGCAGTGAGAAAAGCTGATGCTGTCCTGGGGTGTATCAGAAGGGGTATTTCCATAAGAGAGAGAGAGGTGTTATACTGTTATACAAGGCGCTGGTGCGACCTCACTTGGAGTATTGCGTACAGGTCTGGTCACCCATGTTTAGGAAAGATGAAGTCAAACTGGAACAGGTGCAAAGAAGGGCTACAAGGATGATTCATGGAATGGAAAATCTTCCCTGTGACAGCTGACTTAAAGAGCTTGGTTTGTTTAGTCTGAGCAAAAGATGTCTGAGAGGAGACATGATTGCTCTTTATAAATACATTAGAGGGATAAATACAAGGGAGGTAGAGGAATTATTTGAATACAGTGCCAGGGTGGACACAAGAGCAAATGGAACAAACTGTCCTTCAGAAAATTTAGGCTTGAAATTAGACACAGATTCCTAACCATCAGAGGAATAAAGTTCTGGAATAGTCTACCAAGGGAAGTGGTGGGGGCAAAAAACTTAAGTGCCTTCAAAACCGAACTTGATAAGTTTATGGAGGGAATGATATGATGGACAGTGTAGCTTGGCCATTGTCTGTCTTTTACTCCTGGTGATGGGTGTGACAGGGATGTGGGAAGGGGCATTTGATCGAGTGGGTTGTGAGTTATTACAGAACAGTTCTTCTTGACTGGCTGTTGTGGACTTGCCCTCATGTTCATGGTTTAACTGATCACCACATTTGGGGTTGGGAAGGAATTTTTCCCCTAGGGCAGACTGCCTTGGGTGCTGGGTTTTTTACCTTCCTCTGTAGCATTGTGCATGGCTCACTTGCTGGTTGATTCTCTGCATTAAAGTCTTTAAATCATGATGCGAGGACTTTAATAGCTCAGTTATGGGTTTGAGGTTCATTGTAGGAGTGGGTTGTAGGAGAGGTTTTGCGGCCTGCACTATGTAGAAGGTTAGACTAGATGATCATATTGGTCCCTTCTGACCTTAGAATCTGAGTCTATAAGACATACTATAACAATGTGCAGTGAACAGGACGGTTACACACATCACTTTGATTGTGCATCGCTGAATAGATAGCATGGGGAGTATGCACATAAAATTTAAAGATGATAGGAAACTTGAAGGTTGCAAGTGTTTTGGGGGATAGTATTGTGATGGTGTGCATCTCTGTGCATCCTATGCTGTGATCTACATGCTTTTCCTGTTCACTTGTACACTGGAATTGTATGATTTGCTGCCAGTTGCACCATGCAGTGTTTCTGTGTGGATGCTAACAACCTCTTCTGCATGATTTCTATGATGATATGTTTCCTACAACTTCATATCTGTGAACAAACATGTAACATGCTTTCTTTGACTCAGGGATGAGGGAACATACTGAGGTCTCTCCCAGTAGCAGTGAACAAACAACTAGCTGAAAGAGACAAAAGGTTGCATATGTAGGTGTCTGTGAAGAAACAAAGGGATCACCTCAGCCCTGAAAGGGAGCGGATAAGGGGTTTGGAAACCAAGACTGAGACCTGGAAGTAGGGTTACCAGATACCAAAGCCTGGAAAGGAGGACAGGGAAGAACGACAAGGAGGACATTGGAGGACACGCGGAGAAAATGTAGTATTAATGGAATATTCTTCTGTTTTTCGGGGGCCATGGAAAGCTTTCCCCTAATTATAAGGTATTCTGTGGCATTTCAGCATACTTTAACACCTCTAAGTAAAAAAGCCAGACAAAATCATGTATGTTAAAATGCATGCTAGATGGAGGATGTGAAGGTAAAAAGGAGGACATGTCCTCCTTTTGGCTGACATCTGGTAACCATACGTGGAAGGTTTAAAGGGCTTTGAGCTGGGACTCTCCATCTCACAACAACTTCAAGCAAGATCTTGGCCCTGCCTGGCCTGAGGCAGAGACTGGCTGTGCAAACATCTAACAGCCAATCATCTTGAACATAAACTTGTTTGGACTATGAGGTTAATTTAAGTAGAAGTATTAGGTTAGCATTTGTATTTTGCCTTTTATTTTCTTCTTGTCTCTCCTGACTTATACCATGATTGTGCTATGACAGGGCATATTCTCACTTAGAATTATGATCAGATCAATAAACTAGTAGTTTTACCTAAAGCTGTGTGATCTTTAGTGGGGATGAGTGAAGAAGGCTGGGCACAAACCTTTTCTTTGTTAAATGAATGGACGTGAGTGTGTGGTGGTTGGAAGTGGTTCCCAATCTATGTAGACAGTGCCTCCTGGTGTAGTAACTGGGACTGTGGCTGCTTGCTGGGGGACCATCCCTTGAGTAGCCAGGGGGCATATACCCACTGCCTGGGACCAATTGCACGCGAGAGGCTGGAGTGAACTGACTTACTTGGCAAAGCAGGGTGAATTGGGGTTCAGGAATGGGAACTGGAAGGTCCCAGCAGCACACTGGATAGTATTCAGGGCATGGTCCATCAAAAGTATCACAATTCAAAATGATTGGGACAAAATTGTGAATTGCACTTGAAGACAAATGCTAAGTACTCCACTTAGGAAAGAAAAATCCATTGCTCACATACGAAATGGGTAATTATTGTATAGAAGTCTTGGTGATGGAGAGTTTTGGTATCAGTTAAGCTTTTCCATTACGCTGAGAGAATGACTGGTATTTGTATAGTTAGGTTGCTTACCATTGTGGTACATTGCACTAAAGCCTCACCTGGCACCTTTATTTCTGCAAAGATCCATGGTGGTGTTTGTTTCTTCATTCATGAGCATTACCCCAGAATAGACACAGAACGCTGACCAAGAGAAGGCATCTTTTGTCGATAGGGTACAACTAAGCTCCAGACTATTGAAGTAATGTGCTTCCTCCTTGATGCCTGAGCCAAAGGTAGCACAAAGTGTTAACCAAAGGAACACCTCTGTTCAGAACCAACAGGCTGACAAATGTCCATGATAGGTCAGGGACAGGTTTCAGAACACTGGGAAAACAAAGTTACCATTTGCTGTTTAAGCACCTCCACCCTCCCATCCAGGTTACCAGGTAACTTCTTCAACCTACCAAACAATGTTCCTTTCAGCCTGAGGCTTTGGGTGTGGTATGTGATATTATGTATTCTCTACATCAGCAAAGCTTGCCTGTTTCCTTTTCCTCTCCCATCAACTCCTCCATCCGTCCTTTCAGAAAGCCTGATGGTTCCTCTCTTCTCATTATTAGCTACTGTATGATAAATTAATATGCCAAGAAATTTGCCCCTGTCACAGTTGACCATTTCATGGCCATCTTGGGCCTCAACCCCTTAAACTGTATCTTCACCATAGTGTGTATTGCCATTGGGTTTTCAAGTCTTCCTGTGCAAGCCAGACTCTAAAGTAGAAAATCACCAAGGTCAACAGCGGAGTGTAGCTACGAGCCACCGTTTGTCAATAAGAGCCACTAATTTCAATGACTGGAGTCTTAGCCTTTCAATTGCTCACCAGGATGACAATATCCCTAAGGGATGGCTGTGTCATCCCAACTCCCCTGCACTTGATATTCAATACTGTTTATAACCATGTTAGCAAATTTAAATATAATCTGACAACTTCTCAAAAGGACAGTTAGGGAAAGAGAGGCTATTCAAAATCCTCACGGCCCTTCCTCTTGTCCTGAGGTACAGGAGGGCAATCAAGCTATGGTTAAAATTTTTAATCCTGGCATATTCCTTCTAGACCAAATAGTCATCCTCCCCCATTATGTTAACACATACAGACATCTCTGTCAAAATCCAGGGAATCCCAACCTGGGTCCACAAAATGAAATGATGTCTCCCTGTTTCCTTCTAGGCCTCAGCAGCATGCACTCCTGTAATCCACCCACAGTACAGGTTACTAAGGCCACATGCCTCAAAGCCAGTCAATACATCCAGTTTCTAAAAGGGGTTGTAGCAAATGGGTCATGAAACTGAATGTTTGGCTCAACTACCATCTGATCACCACAGGACCCATAGTTCTGCCCTCTCACTTTAGATGCTATCTCAGCTCCTGTAACCTGAATCACCTATTGCAACCAGGAAAGAGCCTCCAGCTTCCCCTCCACAGCCTACTAACAATATACTTCTCATGGACTTTTAGCCCTTAGCCCGTGTGTGGGGTATCCACATAGATGTCCCAGTCCCAGGGTGCAAACAATGGTCTCAGATGGTTCTGTTGATGTTAGTAACATCTGTACTTCTGCAAATGTTTTAGGGGATACAGGTGATACGGGTGTAAATGCTGCAAAGGGAAAGCTATGTAAACATACCCCACATTAATGAGATGGTTTTGAAATGGGCAAGATGGGCAGACCTCTCAACCCTGTTGTGCCAAAATCATTTCATTACCCTATTTCGGTGCCTGAGCTGCTCAGATACTACAACTCAACTTTATGTGGTTCTAATCCTGTCATTTCATTTCCCACACCCCACCTGTTCACTATGTTATTATCCATTTAGGACATAATACAAGTCATCTGTATGATGAAATTGTGGTTCCTCGCAAGGGTAACTACACTCTAATTTCACAGAACCGTTACAGAATGTGTGTTCTAACCATGCTAACACCAAATGCTGGCTACAAGAGCAGACAAATTTTTTAATGTCTCAGTATCCTGCGCCCCCAGGGCCAGCTCAAGGGGTTGTGGCACTCCAAGCCAAATTTTGATTTGGTGCCCGCCCATCTCATTCATGGAGGTTGAAAACTGTTTTTGAAAGTGCTTAAATCTCCAGTGTCTGCCTGCAGAGGGACATTCAGTGTGTAGGAATCAATGGTTCCATGTCTAGCTGGCAACCAGTCACGAGTTGTGTGCCCCAGGGCTCGGTCCTGGGGCCGGTTCTGTTCAACATTTTCATCAATGATCTCGATGATGGAAAAGACTGCACTCTCAGTAAGTTTGCAGATGACACCAAGCTGGGGGGAACAGTAGACATGTTGGAGGGCAAGGACAGGATTCAGGGAGACCTAGATAAATTGGAACAGTGGGCCAATAGAAATCTTATGAGCTTCAACAAGGACAAGTGTAAAATCCTGCACTTGGGACGGAAAAACCCCATGCACCGCTACAGGCTGGGAAACATTCAGCTAAGTAGCAGCAGTGTAGAAAAGGACTTGGGGGTCATGGTGGATGGGAAGCTGGATATGAGTCAGCAGTGTGCTCTTGCTGCCAAAAAGGCCAATGGCATACTGGGCTGCATCAAAAGAAGTATTACCAGCAGATCGAGGGATGTGATTCTTCCCCTCTATTCTGCACTGGTGAGGCCACATCTGGAATTCTGTGTTCAGTTTTGGGCTCCCCACTACAAAAAGGACAGGGACATGCTAGAGAGAGTCCAGCGGAGGGCAACCAAAATGATTAAAGGGCTGGAGCACAAGCCCTATGAGGAAAGACTGAAAGCATTAGGCTTATTTAGTCTGCAGAAGGGAAGATTGAGGGGGGATTTGATAGCAACCTTCAACTACTTGAAGGGACGCTCTAAGGAAGATGGAGCTCGACTGTTCTTGGTAAAAACAGGGGACAAAAAGAGGAGCAATGGTCTCAAGTTGCGATTAGGGAGGTCGAGGCTGGATATTAGAAAAAAACTTTTTTACTAGGAGAGTGGTGAAGCCTTGGAATGAGCTGCCTAGGGAGGTGGTGGAGTCTCCATCTTTGCAGGGGTTTAAGGCCCGGCTGGACAAAACCATGACTGGGATGGTTTAGTGGGAGTGGTCCTGCCCCTGGCAGGGGGGTTGGACTAGATGGTCTCTGAGGTCCCTTCCAACCCTATGATTCTATAATTCTATAAAGTGCATTCTGCGTACATGACTTAAGTTGCAGGTTGACTCACAGTGCCTGAGCTGCTCGGAAAGAGTTGAAGAGGCAGGAGCCAGCCTGATCTTCAGGGGGCTAGGCAACCCTAAGAACTATCACCTGATGCCATGTCTGTCTCTTGCCTCACAGTAGAGCCGGTGTAACGTCAGGAACAGTTACCTGTAAAATTTTCTAACCTTGGCTGTACTACACATGCTCAGATCTGGTGGGCATGCTCAGTAAAGTTCCCTGTAGCTTCTTTAGTGAACTTCTGCCCATACTTGCTATAATTTTTTGCTCCCTCTTTTTACAGGTGTTGAATCTGGATCCAAATGGGTGATTTTGGTGTGCTGGGTGGGCAGTGTGTGATCAGGGGGCGAAAAGTGACTGTCCTGGGTGTTTGGGCTCTCTGGTGGAGGGGCAGGAGCGGCGCAAGGTGACAAATCAGGTGATGGGGGGGGGGAGAATGCAGCGTCCAGCCGAGGGCTGAGGGCTGCCAGGTTTTAGAAAAGTACCACAAAGTCTGAATTCACAAGGACAGGGGCTGTAATATTCACCCCACTGGGAGAGTTCTCTTCCCTGATTGCAAACATGTGATCGGGGTGCTTCATTGGTTTCACACTATTGGGGAAAAAAGTGTTTTTCTGATACAGGGCTGTGGCTTTCAAGCTGGCTTGGAGAATCCAGCTTCTCCTCTTAAAGGCACAGGCATCCCAATATCTTAAGCCATCAGCACCCATACTTGGTATCTGTTTTTGCTCCCTCTGTTTTTCAGGTGTTGAAGGGGGATCAAATGGGTGGGTTTGGTGTGGTGGCTGGGCAGTGTGTGATCAGGGGGCGAAATGCGACTGTCCTGGGGTGTTGGGCACTCAGTTGGAGGTGCAGGTGACAAATCGGGGGAGGGAGGGGAGATTGCAGCGTCCAGCTGAGGGCTGAGGGCTGCCAGGTTTTATAAAAGTGCCACAAAGTCTGCATTCACAGGGACAGGGGCTGTAATATTCACCCCACTGGGAGAGTTCTCTCCCCTGATTGCAAACATGTGATCAGGGTGCTTCATTGTTTTCACACTATTGGGTGAAAAAATTGTTTTTCTGAGACATGGCTATGGTTCAAGCTGGCTTGGAGAAGCCAGCTTCTCCTCTTAAAGGCACAGGCATCCCAATATCTTAACCCATCAGCACGTGTATTTGTGATGTGTTATTTTATTGTGATTATTAATTCTCACACTTTAAACTTTTAGAGCATAAGAATTTTTTTTCATTTGTTCCAGATTGCCCAATTGCTTGTCCTGCTAAGAATACTTGATTTGCCATTGTTCCACACATGAAGATTCCCTTTTCCTGTGCTTATTGATTTTCAAATCTGTATGCAATTACAGTTATGTTTTAATGTCTGTTATGTTACTGATAACACTCTTGCTGTATTTTAATAAATACTGAAGATTTTATAGTAATGTTTTCTTATGATACATGCATCCGCTTATATTATTACCTGTGTATTACAAGTTTCAAGTAGGCACCTGCATCTCCACTATGAAATGAACTAGACTCCTGTGGTTCTCATTTGCACTTGCTAAGTCACAGAGGGGGAGTCAAGCCACATTCAGAATCTGTTATTCCAGGGTTAGGTATGTGGATGTCCCTCCCATGGAATGTGAGACCTGCCTGGTCTTTTGTGACACAGTTTCTATACTGTGTGTATTTGTAACAAACAGTTTGGATTTAGAGAAGGCCCATTCCAGTTCTGTCTTCTGTAGTACTCTTACATATGCAAAAGTATAACAGCATGACAGCCTTTGTCTTTTCCATTTGTATTAAACCAATGAAAGCCATGCCTCCCCGCCCCGACAGTTTTTTTGTCAGACTTGCAAATTCATGCCTGTGTTTGTTTTGTAAATCAAACCAAGCTTGTAGTCTTATGGCATTTAAACACCAATAGACTGATTCTTGCCAGAACTTTTATGCAAGACAATCCCCCTTGGTGAGATGCTTTGAAGAGAGGTAATTTTCAGAACGGGGTGAAAAGTACAGCCATTTCAGTTCATCCCATTCGGTGAAGACTTATAATTCTTTTTCTTGATGGGACCTGATGGCCAAACCATGTTTAAGCTGTGACTTCACAAGTGACCTGAATCAATTTTCTGGAAAACTGTTGCTTTTCTACCATCAAAGCTTTTATCTTTACTTAATTTGTAAGACCAGTGGCCTTACTGTGTAGATGGATCACAGTCATGGCAAAAAATCAGTGCACATCATGCATTTTTCTGCTTCCTACATGTGCTGCTGAGTACTCAAGGCATGTTTTAGATAAAATATAAGCTTTCATGTACACCAACCCTTATCAAACTTTCCTTCCTGATTTTCACAGAACTGAACCGAACCAAGCTATATATTATTTCATCTTTATACTACTTTCTGAAGGTGATGAAAATGATTAGAAATCAAGCCCTTCAATAATTTTTAGGTTGTCTGTGTTGGAGAAATATTAAAAATACATCAGTTTCCTTTGATGTTTGTAATACTATTTATCATGCTGTACTGGTAAAAAAAATAAAGATTAAATGGGTTTTTGTATATAAATTAGTGTTTTGTTCCTCACAGGTTATAGTAACTCTGCTAATGAGGATTTTGGGGGTGTGGGTGTGGCAGCTCCTCCTTAAGCTAATGAACCCATGTCCGTCTGCACCCAAAATTTTGAATTACTTCTCAAAGTAACTCTATCCTCTATTTATAAAATTTAACTCAAAATTAAGAAACATCTTTCTGAGCTTCAGAGCCCTCACCAAGAAATGCCAACCATAGCCATGTTTTATCACTTTACATTGTCAATATGCAGAGACTGACTTTGGTATGTTTCCTTCTGTTGATTTTTTTGTATGAAAACATTCCTACTGTTATGTCTAGATCCACTATTTCTTCCCTAAAATAAATGATTAATAAGCTCTTCTCCTGCATCGGAGACCCCATCAGGTTATTACATAACTTTACATCCTAGTTCTTCTGTCTGATCTGGATGTGCTTTCTGGGTCCATCCCCCCAGATTGGAAGACTGTATTGGCTCTGACCCATGAGCTGCAGTGAGTGTCCAGAGCCCCCACCCCCTGCATGGAGTTCTTATTTTATTACTTGTAAGATGGCTCTTGTACTCAAACTATGGCACAGTTCCCCACGATTATACAGGAACAAGTGTAGTCATGTAAATCATTTCTTAAATTATTTTTTTTTTGATTTATTACATGAGTTCTGGAGACATCAAGTTTTGCACCACTGGGATATGGTGAACTTAATTTCCAAGAGAGTTCTATAGACATAAACAGATATTCTAGGTATATGGTCTTAATTGTCAACTATACCCTTATTCAATCATAAATAGATTGTGCTCACTCCTCACTTTATTGATTTAATTGCTTCATGGTTTTCATTCACTTTTCTGTCACTTTCAGATGATGTATAACTTGTTTAATATTTTATGTCAATAAGAAAATATTATAGACTATGCTTCTTATTGGTAATGTGCCACCTAAGTTTTTACTTCCCATTGTTAAACCCACCCCTATACTTTTAGATTGTCCCTGCCAATCATTATATTGATTTTACTCTTTTCACATTACATGTTCTTATTTTGGTACTTCCAATTTTTTCACATTTTTCATGTCACTCTTTATTTACCTTTATTAGAATGCTATAAGTATTTTATCTTGTACAGGCTGCATCTTTTCTGTAATGCTTGTAGACCAAACACTGCCCTTTGGGCATTGTTTTGCCTCCTGGGAACAAGTCTTTTCTATGAGCCACCCATCTCAAGCCTGCAGTGCATGAGAATATGTCTTTATTTATCCCTAAGGCAATGGTTCTACCAAATAACTTTTCCCTAATCTCTGTAACATTCAAAAATAAATGTTTTCCAAACTCCACCCTGTCAATGTAAACAACATATTTAAAAAAATGTGGATGAATGGGATATGCTGTATGTGTGAACAGCTTCCAAACTGACATTTCAGCCTGAAAAGGTGTGAAGTACATCCAAGGCTAAAGAGAAAGAAGAGGTTACATTCCAGGAACAAAAGAAGTAAAAGGCTAACCATCAAGATAAACTGGAAAATCACATCTTCTAACATGAGCACTGGGACTCACCCATTGGCTTTTTTGTCATGCATGCAATTTATCAACAATCAGTATAGCTGCATAAGCATCAGTACCTTACAGACTTCCACTGAAAAGACAAGAGTCTAAGATACTGGGTGAGAAGAAAAGCCTTTTTAGAAATATTCTGCACAAGATCCAGAAGCAAGGAGCATCTCTGTGCCCCTGACAGACACTCTGCTCCCCCTTTTGCCCATATTCCCGGCCAAGGTAGCTGCCACAATCACCATACTCCAGCAAAAGAACCCAAGCTGCGATCCCAAGCCACAACCAGGACTGGTAAGTATCAGCAAGAAAAAAAATTACAGCTCTCTTTGGTCTCATTGTTTTGTATGTGTGTGAGAGAATAATTAATTTGTGGTCTTATTATAAATGGGGCTGATAGCCCTGTCCTTTCACTGACCAAGTGACAGGGCACAGCCCCAGTGTTGCTACTTGGCCACTTTGTGCTCTCAGCCAATGTGGGGGTTGTCTAAAGGAAGGTTCAGTGGTGCCTAGCCTGCCCTTTTAAGGGGGTCCTGGGGTTCATTGTCCTGGACATTGGGGGTGTGGAGTCATGGAAATCAGGAAAATCATGTCAGGGCATGTGGGTCAGGGAGGGGTTCTAGGACTGTTATGCTCTGACCTATGCTTTTCCAAATTGCAATCAGAAATTCAACACAGTACAGTATATAACTGCTTTGTACTTTTGGACTATGTGTAACCCATATCTCTGTACAGGAGTAGTCCCTTTCAGGGACTCCATATGGATGTGTTATGTTGCTGTGCAGATTGGAATTGGGATCTTCTCCCATGAAAGCTCATTAAAAAAAAATAGTCTTAAAGTTCCACACAACTCTGTGGGTTTTTTTGAGGTGGGGGGGGCTGAATTTGCAGGAAACAAGACACAATCTGCAGGGGGGAGTGTGTGGGAGCACATTGATTATATTTTAGAAATTTTATTTTTATGCTGATTAGTAGCAGTCTAATGTCTGATGTAACGTCTGAACCAGTGAGTTTTTGAGCACACTGGCTCCTGGCTCTTCTGCTGCTTTCTGCAGAGGTTTCTCTGTGATACATTGGAGAGGGGCAAGTAACTGCACTATAGCCTGCTAGAGCAGGTTACACATGCATGTTGTTTGTGTTATGGTTTGAAGTATTGTTACATGGCTTTATCTAACACTCAATTTTTACTGGAAAATCTTTCTCCTGCAGCTATACTGTAGCATACGAACATCAATAATATGTCAGGTAATCAGAACATTTCCTTTGTAATTGAAAGTGATCAGGGTCTAGATGTATGAGCCAATGGGCAACATACATATAAGCCATTTCTCTTGGTGGCTTCATCCACAAAAGTGAGCACAAACAAGCAGGACACTTTAGACAGTGTGTAGTAGTCTGCCTGCTTAAAAACAGACCTCAGGTCTGTCAAAGGAAAAAGTATCACGTCTTACAGATTATGGAGGGATGTGTGTTGTGTGTGTTTTGGAGGTGGGCAAATTTGTACTTATTCACAACGTTGATAACTTTATATTCATTCGTAAAAACATAGAAGCACTGTACCATGTCTGCTTTAATCAGTCATGGAGCCAGCACTTCACAGTGTCAGTGAAGTACTAAGCATTAAACCTCTATGCTTTTTCAATGCAACTAAATGAATGTTTCTGTATACTGCTGTCATGAACACATTTCTATGTAGGTTTCCATTGTGTTATTTAAAAAAAAAAATTGTTAAAAAATATTTAATGAAAGATAAGGTTACATATTAATTTGGCAAATAATTTGACTATGACTGTTTGATTCCTTTCTCAACTTTATTATGATTTCAAGATAGAAGAGAATCCTTTGAGGGAAAATTGCACAGATCTTTGCATTTAAGAAATCCAAAAAATACCCAGAAGGAATGAGCAAAGGAGAAAGATTTACTCTGCGTCACCTTGCTGCTAAGTATTCATTGGAAGGTAAGTAATATTTGATTTTTGTAATCTATTTGAACTATTTCTAGATGCATACCTGCATGCGGAGTAAGAAATTAGAAAATTGTTAATAAAACCCTTACTTTGAATTAGATTTCAATACAAGGAAGGAAAAACATACAATTAAATAAAAATTTCACATGCTGGACTTCCTATTTGCTTTTTGGGAGAGGGACAACGTGCATTACGAAACAGGCTAGGGTTAGGGTGCCTGTGGCAGGGTGGCACCATAGTCCTCCTCCACAAGGCAGGGTGACCTTCCTCTGCCTCCCCAGCACCACTTCACAGCTCTGGTTGGGTAAGTCTTAAAACACGATGACCTCTACAAGCGGCGGTCTTAGGTTGTTGATTCCCATGGGCGGTGCGTCCATCGGAGTCCACTCCCCTATTTTGAAGTGACTTGTCACACTGAACATGCAATGTGGCTTCGTTCTTTTTTCATTTTTTTAAAATAAGGGAGCTGCTGCTTTCCCAAAAAAGGAAATTGTACTCTGGCTGTGTGTATGCTAAATAAATAACCACTTATGTAGTTTCAATTTACAAGGCTTGTTTTGACCTTGCCAGGACATATACTTCCAGGTATGACATTTGCAGTTTAATTCCATAGTGTTTGATACCTTTTGTGTGACGTCTAAGGACAGCAACACATAAAAGCTCCATCAAAACACAATTGAAATTATTGGAAAAATTAACTGTAAGATCCCTATACAACATTTCAGTTTTCTACATTTTACTGTGGATGGTTCTAAGACACCCACACAATGTTGTCATCTATGTTGCATGTTTACAAATAAAAAAGACGCTGTAATTTTTCCAATATAAGAATTAATAAGAACAAAATATACTTACTTACGGGTGTTTCCTTCTGTTCTTTCCCAAAATTAGCAAATATTCTGTATTATTCCTCAAAAGGAACAAAGCGTAAAGTAATTCATACCATGAAGGAAGCCAAGGATATGTTTCAGCGTCACCATACCGGTTCCATTGGTGGACATCAGGGAATACGGAAAACATTAGCTACAGTGGCTACAAGACATTACTGGCCAGGGATGACAATTGACATATCTGATTGGGTATGTTATCCAGCAATATAGAGAAGAGAGCACATGAAAAAATTAATATTTTTTCAGTTGACTCTTCAGACAGTTTAAGACGTTTCAGCTCATCTAACATAATGAATTGCGTATAGTATTTCATAGTGTCAACTCATTGTACAAGGAAAAAAATTTTCCTTTGAAAGAAATTCGATTAATTAAGGATCTTTTCTGCCTTCAAAAACAGGTTTCCTCATGCCCGGATTGTCAGAAAGTTGGAAAGGAGTTGAATGTGGATACTACATTGAAAAGCATTGAGGTCAGTGTTCTGCTGATTTCAAAATAAACTCCTGCCTTTACAGTTAAAAAAAATGTTCTCTGTGCTACTCTTATAATATCTATGTTCTCCTCCATCTAGGTTTCTGCACCTTGGAAATTGGTTGGCGTGGATTTAATAGGTCCCTTACCAGAGACAAAGAAAGGAAATAGATATATATTTACAGCAACAGATTACTTTTCAAAATGGGTTGAAGCTTTTGCAATTCCCAATAAGGCAGCGGATACAGTCACTGAATGCATTTATGAGCTAATGACGCGATATGGATGTCCATATCGCATTCTATCTGATCGTGGTTAAGAATTTAATAATGAGGTATATCTTTCTTTTTCCTCAGTGTACTAACATAGGTTTATCAATTGAATTATTATTTTTCAAGGTTTCAGGGCTATAATATGTCATTTCTGATACAAGTTAGTTGATGAAATATGTTGATGATTTCAAAATGAATTTCCCAGAAAGAACAATGATGGTCTGAAAACACAGATATTGGTCAAGATCCTTTGCATACATACTTTCTTTTCTTTATGTTAACTGAAAAAGCTGAGTATAGATGCAGGACATGTGAACTATGTTACATCAATGAAAACGTCCATGAAACTAACATGGATTTTAAATATACAAGAATGACTCATAGGAAACATCAATCTTCAGCAATTACATGATGTAACTTGAATGACTGCTTCTACTTTCAGGTGAATGAACAGTTCTGCAAAATGTATAACATACAGCGTACCTTCATCTCCCCATACCATCCTCAAACAAATGGACTGGCAGAAAACACCAACCGAACCATTAAAACGTAAGTTTTGCACAGTTACTATTCGGGTTACAGAATAAGCTGCTTTGATTAATGCCATTACAATATTCATGCAATTAGGTTTCCTTATTCAGTCTGTCAAAGAGGAAACAGAGAGGGGACCTGATAACAGTTTTTCTGTACCTCAAAAACTGCCAGAAGAAGGAAGGAACATTATTCTCCAGAACTGCTGATGAAATGATAAGATTCACTGGGTTTTAATCACACTAAGGCTATGTTTACACTGAT
>VOCP01051392.1:0-10944 GCA_007922195.1 Podocnemis expansa
CATCAAGGGCTCATTCACCTGCTCATCCACCAATGGGATATATGCCCTCACGTGCCAGTAATGCCCCTCTGCCTTATATGTTGGAAGATGTCAATTGCAGTACTTAAGCAAGTTAATTGCAACTCAAAGCTTCAAAGAGAAACTACAGAGCTAGAATTCATACGTAAATTTGATACCATTACCTTAGGCTGAAACAGATATTTGAACTGGCTTTGCCATTACAATAAGTGACTTTCCCCTATCTCTTCCTCCCCACCCTCTAATATGTTATTTTATACTTTTTTAATCTGAGCAACTGCTTTGATTTGCTGATATAGTCTGACCTGATCCTATGACTTCCACTTCCCTGCATTTATTTTTCCTCCCATTATGCAAGTTCTCCATCTTCAAGCATCTGTTGAAGTGGGATTTTCTCCCACGAAAACTCATGTATTGATTAAATAAATGTGTTAGCCTTTAAAAGTTCCACAGGAATCCTTGTTTATTTTGCAGGACTAGACTAACATGGCTACCCTTCTGGAACATGTGAATCTAGCGTGGCATTCCTCCATGGATTGCCTCAGAAGAGCCAGTGTGGTTCTTCTATTTTTCAGGGCTGTAAGCTCACACAGTGAAGAGCAGGATTTTCCCTTTAATCATCAGCAGGCAAAGTATTTGTTTGTGATGGATCAATAGCACTGTTGCCTCTTGCTTTAAAGATACATTTGATGTGAATGTTGCATGTGTTTGGACTATTAAATTACCCCTTAAAATGCCCCACACCCCAATGTGCTCTGGGTAAAAGCTCTGCTGAACTTTGCCCCTTTGTCAGAAGCAGGCTAAGATGCTGCTGCACTTGATGAATTCAGTAAGAGGGGATTCACTTGAGGTTTCCGGGGCATGAAGTGAGGTGCGTGGGTTATATAACACTCTCCTCACATTGCTCTTTTGGCTTCCCTTTGAGGCTGACTAGTATAGAAATAAAAATAATGAAGTAAAACTAAGCTGCGGTGAGACTAAAACAGTTCATGCCAGCTGTGATCTAAGTGGTAAATAAGAGGCCCACCAAAAGGGAAGTAAAAGTAGCTCAGAGAACCACTCAAGGATTTTTGTATTTCCCTCATACCTTCCACAACAACAATGCAGAAGTGGCTAAATATATGATTGTGGTTGGTAGGGCGATTCAGATCCACAGTGCATGTCTGGTCTATGCATTTTTATTGCGTGGGTCTCAATGCAAGAATAAAAATGAAACTAGTTTAGAAAAGAAGAGATGGCCGGAACCAAAGCCAATCAAATTATTATTTTTATGATGGTAGTTCCTAGGGTCCCCAACCAAAGCTGGGGCCACACTGTGCTAGATGCTATACACACAGAATAAGGGAGAGTTCTTGCCACGAAGGACTGATATTCTAAATAAAAGAGACAGATGGGAAAGGAAACACAGAAGTGAAGGGACTTGGTCAGACAGAAGTTCAGTGGTAGAACTGGAAATAAAGTTGATGTTTGCTGACTCTCAGTCCATTGCCCTGTCCACTATGAACTTTGATAAGTCTTTTCTTAGATTTTAATTGGCTTTTGGATCAGACTGGCAATGAGGAAACTACCAAATGATGCAAGTGGCATAGGATGAGGTACTAAACTAGGTTAGAATAGTGACTATGTGTACCACAACAGAGTGGGTAATGTTCATTCTAGAAGACTGTGGCCAGGGACTTCGCTGGTGCCTGGCACACAAGGCACATGCCCCAAGTACCAGTGCCAGTGCCTGGCGTGGCCCCTGCCTCTCCTGTCCCCGTCCCTGGCCAAAGATCCAGGGCTGGGTCACCCACGGCGGCGCCTGCCACTCCCGTCCCTGTCCCAGGCCAGGCCACCCACAGTGGCGCCTGCTGCTCCTGGTCCCGGCCCTGGGACCGGACAGGGATCTGGGGTCAGGTTGGCAGCGGCAGCAGCCCGAGGCCAGATCCGGCCTGGGCGCAGAAGCTGGGCTGGGAGGTGGGGCCCGTGGCCAGGGGGTCCGGCCCATGCCCTTCCCCCAGGACAGCGACATTCCTGATTGTGGCACTGGGATCTTCTGGATTAGTTGGTTAATATCCACTGCCTATATTTGCAAAAAATCACTATTTTGAAAATTTTACTTAACCATGGCATGATTTTTGGTAAGCAAATGTTTTTCCAGGCTGAGTTCTCCAGGATACATAGAGTGAGCATACACACAGGAACATACTTGTTGTATTCCAGCATGCACACGTGAAAGGCACACAAGGAATACAATGAGTTAATACAGTCAGTTCTCCCACTGCCAAGACAGATACATGTGTCTCCACTTTCCCTGGTCTTTTTCATGAAGCATATTCCTGACCCTTCCCAAACAGGTACTAGGGACAGTCAGTCTTGGCATGATCTTGGCCCCCTGGCAAAGAAATGTTCTGACTCAGATTTTTTAATTTTCATTGCTCTATACTTTACTACTCTTTCAGAACACAGAATAACACAGTGACCACTTAATTGCCCACTAACTTCATCACTCCCACTGGAGCAGATGTCTGTAGTCTCATTTATAAATTAAGACATGCCACCAGAGCACCTCTTATGGCAACCCAGGGTTGAGAAGGGGAACTATAGCCCTGTGGAGCATGTGCAATGAATATCATCACAAGGGATACCCCCAGGAATATAAATGAATCCTGGTATGAATTATTCTGAGGAGTCAAAGGGGAAATGGCTTTCTTTGGCTTCCCCCCACTGCCATCTGTGTTACTCACTACAGTTTGCACGTGTTAACATTACATTGCTCCAAACCCAGAACAGGTGTCCATGTCTGATCCTCCAAGGAGCTTTCCTCATCACAAGACTCCATTAATGATGCCAAGTTCATCATAGATAGGGTCCTTCATGACTGCCACAGACGTTCATTTAGAAGGGAGGAAAAAAACCCAATCCCTGCAAAACTCCAGGTGGTAATTCTGTGTCTGGAGCAAAGAGAGGAACACACAGAGCAGGAAGGGGTGCCTGGAATTCTGTAGGAGACTTTGGAGAAGGCCATCTTAAAGTTGTAAGCAATAACATTGGAAAGGAAACAGCCCCCTTATCACAGCGGGTTTCTCAGGACCAGGCCACAGATCTGGACCTTTTCTTTGAGGCTGATAGCTCACCCCTGAAAAGCATTGAAGTTGGGTGAGCAAGTATAGGTCACTGGAGTTGATCTTGAGCAGTCTGAATTCTATTCCCTCCTATCATCCTGCTGTGTAACCTTGGGGATTTACTTCCCCACTCTTTCCCCTTTCACCTGCTGTCTGTCTTGTCTTTGTATATAATAAGTTGTTTGACTCTTACTATGTGTATGCATAGCACTGTAGCAAGGTGGAGTGCAGAGGATGAAGGAAGCCCCTGCCTTGGGCTGGACCTGAGTGAAGAACAACACCAACAGGCACAGAACCTGACTGAGACCTTTGCGTCCACCTTTACCACGGTACCAGGGGCAAAGAGAGCAGGTCCAGCATGTTATCAAGACCCCGCTGGGAATTGTAGTCTGGGTGGGAGCCAGAGCCATTCCCGGAAGCCTCTGCGACACAGTGGAGCAGGAGGTCCGGAATATGCTGGAGCATGGGGTGATCAAACCCTCTACCAGCGAGCGGCGTAGCCCTATTGTATTGGTACCTTTGACGGGGTGGACCCACCCCGCACTCAAGCAGGCCTATATGCCTTGAGGAAAAGGGTAGCCCCACCTCTTAGGCCCTGCTGGGCATGCTCAAACAGCTGCCCAGGCATAAAAGGCTGCAGTTCCCCTCAGTCAGGGGCAGACCAGCAGAGGGAGCAGATGCGTGGTGGAGGCTCCTACCCAGGGACCGTTTTGGCCCCCGCCTTAAAGGGGCACACCATTGAAAGGCCGAGGACGCCGGCTACCGGACACACCACTGAGGGAGGTGTACTCCACCGTGAGGATCCCGGGGCCCAGGCCAAAGACCTGGTGACACCGGACAGACCCAGGGAATTGAAAGGGGGAATGCTGTCAAAGACCCAGGTAGGAAGCAGCCAAGGGCAGTGCCCAGAGGGGTGAGCCTTGGTATTGCTGTGGTCTCAGTCGGCGCGTTGTGGCACGGATCCCCACCGACTGGACCAAGCCCTACAGTACCCCCAGGGCCCTGGGCTGGGGTTCAGTGGAGCGGGTGGGCCTGAACCCACCTACCTGGGCACACTTCCCCTGTGCCAACAGGCCTTCGAACATTAACTCTGGCCAGTGGGACGCATTGCCCTGAACCGAAGGGCCTTTGAACATTGACTCCAGCCAGTGGGCCGCATTGCCCTGAACTGAAGGGCCTTTGAGCATTGACTCCAGCCAGTGGGCCGCATTGCCCTGAACCGAAGGGCCTTTGAATATTGACTCTGGCCAGTGGGCCGCATCGCCTTGAACCGAAGGGCCTTTGAACATTAACTCTGGCCATTGAGTTACCTTGGTCTGAATCAAGGGGCCACGTTTGGGGCTCAAACCAGGTTCCTCCCTGCATTTGAGCAAGCAGGGGCAGCGTACCCCGCGACAGTCCCAAAGACGGATGGCTCGAACCATGCATCGACTTTCACCACATGAATGCAGTCTCCAAATTCGACGCATATCCAATGCCCCGGGTGGATGAGCTCCTTGACCGTTTAGGGGAGACACGGTATTTTATGACTCTAGACCTTTCAAAGGGATATTGGCAAATCCCGCTAGAGCCTAACACCTGGGAGAAGATTGCTTTTGCCACCCTAGTGGCCTATACCACTTCGTATGGATGCCCTTTGAGCTCCATGGTTCCCCAACTACATTCTAGAGGTTAATGGACTGCCTGTTACAGCCCCACCACGCCTATGCAGCGGCGGACCTAGACAACATAGTTATCCATAGCTCCTGCTGGGAGGAACATCTGCCCCAGGTAGTGACGGTGCTCCGCACCCTTCGGAATACTGGCCTCACGGCAAACCCCTGCAAATGCAAGGTGGCCTGGCAGGAAACCACCTGCCTCAGGTATACCATTGGTCACAGCCAGATGCACCCTCTTATTGATAAGGTCCAAGCAGTTGAAGAATACCCACAGCCCACATCCAAGCAAGAGGTCCACTGGTTCCTAGGTCTGGCGGGGTATTATGGGTGATTTGTCCCGGACTTTGTATCCTTGGCGGCTCCCCTGATCGATCTCCAGAAAACTCAGCTGATGTGAATACACTGGAGTGAGCCCTGTGAGAAGGCCTTTCAGGCCTTGAAGACAGCCCTTTGTTCAAACCAGTGCTGTATAGTCCTAATTTCCAACGTCCCTTTCAGTTAGAAACCAATGCCTCAGCAATGGGTCTTGGGGCTGTCTTTACCCAAGTGATTGATGGGGAGGAATACCTGGTAGTATACATCAGCCAGAAACTGTTTCCAAGAGAGCAGAAATATGCTACCGTAGAACACGAAGCGCTGGCCATTAAATGGGCTGTGGAGACACTTCGCTACTTTCTATTAGGGAATAAGGTAACTATTATCACGGACCATGGGCCTCTTCAGTGGCTGCAATGGGTGAAGGATAGTAACAGTTGGCTCCTCCGATGGTATCTGACTTTGCAGCCTTACTATTATACTGTCCAACATAGAGCAGGAAAACATCACGCCAATGCTGATCCATTGTCCCACTTGGGGAAGGGACCGTGGCCCAGCTCCAAATCATGGGAGCTCGACTTGAGGGGGGAGGAGTGTAGCAAGGTGGAGTGCCCACCCTCGGAGAGGGAGCCTGAGCTCCCATGCTCCCCCTGCTGGCCAGGTGATGGTACGGGCCCAGTTCTGGCCTAGAACCAGAGGGGCTGGACTAGAGGAGAGGAGGACTATTTAAGGGAACGGAGCAGGCAGCCAGGGAGGAGAAGGAGAAGAAGACATGAGGCAGTGAAGGTGGATCTCCCTTGCCGGGAGGAGCGAAGGCGTGACCAGCACCTCAATGCCCCCCCCCCCCGGATGAGGACCTAGAGGAAATACCCTCAGCCGAGGAACCTGCAGACGGAGGGGACAAGTGAGGCCCACAGGACCTTATGAGCTGCCCTCAGCAGAGGACGTTGTTGACCCTGGGCCACCTAACTCCTGCAGCCTGGAAGAGCTACCGCTGGCGGAGACTGCGGAGGGATTTCCAGACCTACCCACACCAAATGCCGAAGGCCTGACAGGCATTCCTGTGGCAATTCTGGGGGTCTGGTGAAGGGAAGGTCCCTGAAGGGAGAAGGAGGAAGTAGCCCAGAGAGGTGCGGGCTAGCCCCGCACAGCCAGTGTGTTTCGGCAGGCGCACTGCTGGCTATCTGGTGGCCCCTGGCCACCCAAAAGGGCCCTGGGCTGAGACGCAGTGAAGTGGGCAGGCCTGTGTTTCCCTCCCCTCAACCCTTATTGCTCTGAACCCAACACTGAACCCCAGCTAGTGAACCTTGACTGGTTACTGAACTGAGCTTGCCCTGCTAGAGGGCTGAAGCCCTGCTGTTATTTGCTGCCTTGCCCTGTCTGGGCTGGAAGGTAGAGGCTGTTACTGAACTGAGCTTGCCCCGTGGGAGGGCTGAAGCCCTGCTATTGTTTGCTGCCTCACCCTGTCCAAGCTAGAAGGCAGGGACTGTTGTAGGACTGAGCTTGCCCTGTGGCCGCGGCAGCCGGCTGCCGCCGTTGAGCAGGGTGCAGACGGCCACCAAAAAGACAACCCAATTTACAAGCACCCAGTACAACATGGTGCTGAGCTAGGCTGAAACATGTTCTAGGAGCCACAGTAATACAAATAATCAATGAATAGTCCAGTCTGACCAAGCTGCATTGGTTCACTGATATGAAGTGAAAGAAGAAGGATAATTTAAGAAATGTCACCCAAAACTGTGTTCACCCAGGCAGCTCCTTGGGCCCTTCTTTGCAACTGCCCAGCTCCTACACTTCCAAAACTCCAGTCTCCCTCCAAAGACTTAGGTTGGAGGCCCCTCTACTTCCTTCCCCTATCTTGTCCTTCACTATTTTTTTGCAGTTGCACTATTTGCAGTCCAGAATCTAAAATGCAAAAGGAGTTGGTTGGTTTCCAGGAAGGACATGTAGCCAGTTCTGGTATACATTAAACATAAGGCTCTACTATGACGAAGTTATCAATGATTTAAGCAGGTAGACGCTCAGGCTATGTCTACATTAGAGGGCTCTGTTAAGTTGACTTAATAAGGTCAACCTTATTAAGCTGACTTAGAGTTCCCATTTGTTTAAGTGGACTTCATAAAGTCAACTTAAGGCAGGGAACCCATTTAAAGTCCACTTAATAAAGTCAACTTAAATGGCTCTCCTACCTTAAGTTGGCTTTATTAAGTCAACTTTAATGGCCACATTTTGTTAAGTCAACTTAATAAAGTTGACTTAACCCATAAAGTCGAGTTTAAGGGTGAGAGTTTTAAGTTGACTTAAGTGTAATCATGGAGTTGCTTAAGTTGACTTAGGCCTGGATAAGTCAACTTAAGCCTCCAGTGTAGACATAGCCTAAGACCATGGAATACAGAGCCAGATCTGGATTGATAAACATATTTGTGAATGTCTGGCTCTGACATCTTCATTTGTGCCTATTGCTACTTGAAAGTTCTATTTGCCAGCTTGTTGACCTTGGTGAGCAATCCAACATTTACAGGAAGGAGAAAACACTCTTCAGAAACATAGTCCTGAATCTTACAAACACTCTTCAGAAACGTAGTCCTGAATCTTACAAAGATTTACACATGTGTAACTTTTCTCCTGTGAGTAATCCCATGTACTTCAATGGGATTCTTCCCATCAGTAAAGTTACAGCTTTGTAGAGAACACTGCAAGAGCAGGTTCTTAGTGAATATTGAACAATTGTGTGTTATGTGATGTGAACAGTGGTGGTGGTGGTAGTGGTTATTTTTTTAAGGAAACTTCACCTGGAAGGTGGAATCCCACATAATCTTCTTGGGTAACAGGGATTATTGAGGCACTGTGTTTCCTGTGCTTTATATCTAAGGATCAAGAGGAGCACAGAAGGAGGATGAATCATTTAATGGTTCTAGCTGAACCACAAGAAATTCCTCCCCCTGAACTGCAATCAAAAAGAAATTAACACCAATATTTCCATTTTGTTAAGGATGGTTATTAATATGCCTCAAAAGAGGGTACAGAGAATTCAGCACATTTGAGGAGGAGGACAGGATGAATCCTCTTTCAAAATACTGACTCTATAACTTCACTGTTTTTTCAGTCATCTGGTACTTCTCAAAAGTGGGTGTCAGCTTAGGGGAAATAAACAGTAAAAGTCAGTCAAATGTCATAATTTTGTGATATTTGTGACCCAATGCACACATCCAAGATGTTTGGAATCCAAGATGTTGAATAACAAGGGCTTTTCGTCTTATGCTGATACTGGGAGTGGAAGAGAAGAAGCCCAGTGTCTGCATGTGAGTGTCTCCATACACAAATAAGTGATAAAGAACTAGGGTTACCAGGTACCAAAGCATGGAAAAGAGGACAGGGAAGCACGAAAAGGGGGCGATTGGAGGACACACACATGTCCTTGCCCCCTTCGCACCCAGGCCCCATTCACCCACCCCAGCTACTGCTCCCCCCAAATGCTTGTCCCCAAGGCCCAAACCCTCCCAGCCCAGGCCTCCTTAACCGGAGGGGGCAGGGTCGGGAAGGGGCCTGCCACAGAGATTAACAGCCACACAGGGGCCGGAGACTACACACGGCGCCAGCCCCAGCAAGAAAGAGAGGGGCACATGCCGCAGAGGCCGGTACGGGTGGACCTCCCCAGGTGCCAGGAAAGGAGGGGAGGGGTGGCCAGGCCCAGTCCTGTCCACCACAGCCCCCTCTGAGCTGGCAGGGGAATTTGCCAGGCATGGAGCATGCTTCTATTTTTAGAGTGCCCAGCCAGAATGCTTCCCCCAGTGTTCGCAGTGTCCGGGAAAAAGCCAGACAAAATCAAATATTTTACAAATGCCTGCCAGATGGAGGACATCAGGGCCAAAAGGAGGTCATGTCCTTCTTTTGCCGGAAATCTAGTAACCCTATAAAGAACCCATCATCAGCATTCAGAGTAGGCAAATGTTCAAATGCTATTCCTGAAGTCTCCCAAATGTGACACATCCTTTCTCTGAATCTGGAGATCCATATTCATCCATACTATTCAAATCCACTAGTTGAACAGCAAATGTTTGGGCTTCATTTAGCTCCAGGTGCCTAGTCCTAATAAATTTTAAATATTAAAAAAAAATAAAATGTATATGGAAAGGTGCCTGGGACCTGGAAAAGTTAAAAAGAATTATTTCCTCCATAGTAAACATCTTTTTAAAAAACATCCCCTCTAAAATATTTATAGGAATCTTTGTCTCTTCTCGCATTTATGCAGAAGGCAAATTTTTTATATATATATATATATATATAAACACTCCCTCCCACACAAGAAATAATCTCTGAGGATTCTTGTGTTGTAGTGCATTGACCCATTGCGTCCAAGCCATGCCAAATATCTTTGCAAAACATTCTGAACAGAATGTTTTTCTATAAATTGATTGCACAGGAGATGGCTTTTCATTCTGCAAATCTCCAGAGGTCAGCAGGGCTAAAGGGGGAGAAATGGGAAGAAAACTCAAATTCCATGTCAAATTCCATTCTGGAGATTTACAAATGACCTTGACAGTCTGCAGTCACCCTAGACACTTGAAGTTGCTCAAGTCTCTGTCCCTCTCCGACTAGGCGGGTAAAGCTAATGAAACTCAGAGACTAGTTCAGTGCCAGAGATCAGCAAAGGGAAGGAAATTAGATATGCATGAATTAAACACAGCCATTTAGTCTTCACTGATCTTTGATACTGATACTTTCCTTTTGGAAACAGAACCTCCTTTTTTCAGGTGACACCCACACATCTCCTTTCGTTACCAGTGATGACAATAACAGCGATAAAGCACTGGAGCTTATGCTGCTTTGCTTAATCTTTTTGTGTCATCGTCACCCTACAAAGCCACAACAATAGGAAAACAAAGTTGCTCACTGCTGCTCGTTTCTAACTGACATTTCCCCACAGATCGAGTGTTTTGTGTAACCTATGGACTCTTTGAACTTATTTTTGTGAGTGGTTTGTCTGCTTCTTTCACAGTTTGTAGGTTCAGAAATACAGCTCTGCACTGCTGCTGCTGCTGCAGATTCACCCTCTCCATCTCAATGGTTTAAAGTTAGGCTACAGAATTACAACCGAAAGTGATTAATTAAAAACTTCATTTTAAAAAGGAATAGTTTGGGGAAAAAAAAGAACCAAAAAACCCAGTCACATTAAAGTTATGTAGGAATCAAGGATTGTAAACACATTTCATTCAGCAAGAAGCAAGGCCAGAAATTTTAAGTTGGATATGTGTGGATTAATTTAACTTGCAGTCAGGAGATATCCATCCAGATTTTTAGAGGTATTTAGGTGTCTGACAACACAGAGGTGCCTCACTGGATTTTCAGAAGTTCTTGGACATCTAACTTCCATTTATTTCTATGGGAGTTAGGAAACGAAGCACTGTTGAAAATCCCACTGGACACCTATCAGCATGATCATATATTTAAAAACCCATAAAACTCTGTCCCTTTCCTGCCAAAGGCCTAGTTTACTAGGCAACACTCACTTGATCTGAAATCCAATGTGACTGATTTGCCTAGGGTCTTGAGACCAATTTCATGGTTCTTAAGTGCCACCTCTTTTGGTTTCAGCCAGTCAGCTCCATCTGCCTGTCCAAGAAGGTGTTTCCATATATGCTGGGGGGGGGGGTTGTTTTGTATATTGTGGGGGACAAATTAATCAGGGCTCTCAACCTGGAAAGAGAGACCACCGATCCTCCCCGGTGATGAAGGCCCGTTCCCAGCTGAGACTCAAATTAGCAGAGAACGAGGTGTGGTTCAGGATTTATTATTCAGCTGAATAACAAAAGGAACTGCATCAGAGGGCAGCAAAGAAGTGCTAGCCC